>JAYKKI010000014.1:14475000-15075000 GCA_039881145.1 Druceiella hillmani | reverse complement strand
TTAAATCGATATCATAAAATTTCTTCATTTATTTCCAATTCAAATCCGATTAGAAACAAAACAAAGTCACGAGTAGTGATCGAATAAATAATTTAATACTAGACTCTGCAATCACAAAATGGGTCGAAGACTATATACATCTTGGACGTTTTATTATCATCACTTGTAAGGATAAAGAGACAGAAAAGTGAAAAAAAACGTGATTCAAATATCAGTCACTGAAGAAAGTATTTCAAAATAAACTACGGATCAACCTAAAAACAATAATAATGGAGTCGTGTTTAATATCGCAATTAAATTGTTCTTGCCATATGTGGTTACTTATAAAAAGAACTCTCGTTAAATATAAATTCCTCAGTGTTTCAGAAAAAGCTCTTTTGATCTAAGACTGCGGGAATGGGTAACAAACATTACCCTAAGAAGAAAAAAAAGGAAAAGTAACACTAAAATTAACATGGAAATAGGCCCGACAAAGAAAACAGAGGAAGGAATATATACAATATTATCAAACTTAAATACCAATCAGATAAAAAAACGTAAACAAGGAAGAATCTACATGAGATAGAGCGACGTTATAGTGGAGGTAACCGGAAAAACGGCAAATAGGACAGTTAGAAACTGGCAATAATCAAAGTATTTGAAAGAGGCTTTTTACCGCTTCAGAGGTTCTTAAACTAAAAACATAGAAAATAGGAGAGTAATAAAAAAAAATGAACCCATTTTCAAATACTAACATTATATCACTTTAATTTATTAAAGTGTAAGTCACAATTAAATGAAACTATGTGATGAAGTATTATTTCTACTTTCTTTAAGTTCTTTACCACGACCTAGGTTTCGTTGTATACAACATCTTCAGGTGGGCTGGCTTTCAGGTGGGATGTTGTAATACAACGAAACCTAGATCGTGGTAAAGAATTTAAAAAAAGTAGAAATAATACTACATCACGTAGTTTCATTTAATTGTAAATAATGAATTTCTATAAAATAAACGCTAAATATTTTCAATATTCAAAAGTGTAAGTATTGTGTGTCACTAGAAATAAGTAAAAAAATAAAAATCATTGATAAATTACAAATTAACTCTAATTTTGTAAAGAGAATGTCATAGAACGTATTAATAATATAAAGTAGGTTTCTTTAAGATTTGTGTTTAAATATAACCAACAAACTAAATACGGTTTAAACTTTATAACACAAGATACTTTCGCTGGGACTTTTTTATTTTCTAATAATTCCTGTTTATAATGAAACTTTCAGTTAATATTTAAGAAAACGCCCAAAATAAGAGTCGAAATTATTCATTTAATATTTTTAAAATGTATGTATACAGAAAGCTATCCAAATATCCGTCAAGTTGGTACCAGGTTCGTGTGATAGGCGATACTTTTGGATCTATGGCATTCTTTTAAAACATACTGTGTTAAAGTCGTATTATATTTATAAACAATTAATAATTTTGTATTTAGATATAAGGATTTAATATCAAGGGTAATTTTTTTAATTTGCTTTTAATGTACATTCAAAAAGTATAAATTTTGTAATAACGAAAATATTTATAACCTTTAATACAGTGCTTGAACAGTTTGATCAGTTAAACAATGTTTTATCGATATTATAATATTTTTTCATGTATATTTGACTGATATTCAGTGAGATCTTGAGAGGGGAAAGAGATTTTTCTATTAATTTTCTTTAGAATATTATTACAAAAAAAAATAGATTGAAAACAAAAAAAATTACATCTTAATTTCTCTACTTTCAATAAGCTTTCATTTGAAATCAAATATTACAACTTTGAAAGAAAATTTTCTCATCTCTTGATCCTCAAAACTATCTTCCAAATGAAATTCTCCCCCGCACTTCATATACCATCACCATTTGGGCCACAATTTCAATAACTAAGCCATATTTCATCTTTTTATAACAAATGGTTTCCGAGAAAAATTTTTGTGTGAGACATAAAATCGAAATGACGCCCAATTTATTACATAACAATTCACTTTTTAAATTGTATATAAGGAGCATTAATTATCTTCATTTAATTCGCTTAATAGTGAAAAGTTTACATAACTTAATCTCCACGATATTTTTATACATCGGAGTATAAAAAGCTTTTTCTACCCACTCCGATGTATAAAAAGCTTTTTCATAAATTGCCCCGTATTTTTTCCAGATTGTTTGATCCGTAAATAGTATTTGGATAAAATAAATCACCTAGTAAACAGTAACTTTTTCGAATATACACTACGAGGATTCATTATAATTATAGTGACTGAGTATTTTTAATAGATTTAGAACTATAAATGTTAAATCAATGGTTCAAACTTTTTAAAAGACGTACCTATAAATTGCAACCTTGAGGATTTAGTACAGAAGGAAAATTTTAATTCAAATTTTGGTGGACTTTATACTATTGTCATTACAGAACAAAGTGAATAAAATGTATACTTTATATACGATAAAGTATTCGATAGCAGTAACAGAAAAAAGCAAAGCCTATTCCGTTACACAACGGAAGTGAGAAACTCTTTTAGAATTAACTTACGTATACAGTGCTTTATAGCCATTATACCACAGCCTTATTATACTTAGTGACTTTGCTGAGTTAGAATAGTCGTGTAACAATGAGCTTAAACTACGGATTTTTATAATTACACGAGATTTTTAACAATATACGCGATGAATATCAGAAATAAAAAGTCTTATTTCACCCATATTTTACAAAATATCAATAAATTTGATCCAATTACACACACACTTCATTGAAGGCGAATATATGCCATATATATTATATCATAACAATTTTGACTATTACAAGAATATCTTAATGAATTATCGTTTTGATTAATGTTACTTGACATACTTATAACCTTGTGGAACAACTAATCTTCCCTCTTCATCTATTTAAATTTTCTGTGGTAGTATAATATAATTTTCTTTCTTAATATACTAATATTAACACCCATTGTATAAATAGGAACGAGTGATATAAGTACAACTTCTTTATTACAGAATATTCTAGTGTCCGAAATATCCTATAAATATATCCAGAACCTTTTCACATTTTATGCTATATGTTCGTTAGTCGCTTTTATTTATACGAGCGAACCCACTTTCGTCTCGTTTTAATATTCGTCGTTCAACTTATGTCTTCCAAATGCAATCTTTATCAGTGAACAATTTTATATTCAATATCTAAATCTTCTTGAATTATTTGGATGTACATATACAAATGTATTTCCTACCCTACAATTTACTCAATAAATCAATACAGAATTAGGCTCTTTAACACGTATTTTAAAATTAATTTATAATATTAAAATGTACACCAACCCATTAGCTACTGTGTCTGATAAATTATTACATCTCTGCACTATTCTATTATTTTTATCTTTCTTGTTATAAGGTTCTCTCAAATTATCGAAAAAATTATCAAAAAAAAATATCGTCTTGTTTGTCACTCCATTATCCATTTAAATTTATAATTTATTACCAAAATTTTGTTTTAAAGCACGCGGGTTATTAGTACAGTATTTTTCATTTTATTAATAAATAAATTACATTATAATATAAAATATTATAATATTATTTCGCATGCTTTTCTGACGTTTGACCAAATTTTGTAGCATGGATTATATTTTATATAAATTAGGTGAGACAAAAACATATTCAGCGAAATAAATTCATCAAAATAAATCAAATTCCTTAAATATTTTATTATTATGGGAGACACAATAAAATTCGGTCGTTCATTTGTTGTTAAAATGAAATTAAAATGTATCTTAGGTCTTATCTACATATGTCGTCTGTCTTTTAGTCCATTGTTACTTTAACTATGGTAAATGTTGTATTTTAAATGGTTCTTAAATTTATAATATAAATGTTCCAAACACTAATTAAGGAAAAAGTTCTTGCAAACTTCTCAATAAGCCAAACATGGCTCCGACACTTTACAGTTTCCATTAATTACGTATTGTAATTTTGTTCAGCTCTCTAACTCATAGTATTCTTCATATGAATGTATTCATCGGCTCTCGATGAGAAGTAAGATATATGTTGGAGAAAATATCAATAAAGTTTAATACATATTTTTAATTTTTTTTTAATTTAGAGTTTTAACATATTTTTTTAATTTCGTAACGCCAAACATGTGCGAGCCTGTACTTCGGGCCAGCGGTATAATCAAGCAATACAATACAGCGGTGCTTTCCAGACAGCTGACCCGCGTAATCTGCTGACTGGATTATTTCATTTTTCATATCTCTATGGACAATAAATTGCAAGCTCAGCGCAATTGCGACCGCCGACATAGATTTTTGCGTTGACATTTGGAATGGTGGTTAGATACAAAGTGAAAGATCTAACAAATCGTATACTGAAGTGGTATTTGCATTGTTTTCATGATATTAAGGTATTTGGATTAGGCTTGCGTAAAAAAATACATGACCAAGAGCGGGGATATATCTATTTCAGAACAAATGATTTAAATGATAAATAATAGGTAAATCGAAGTTAAAAATTACGATGGACTATGTGTCTTAGACAGTATATATGAATGAAATTAAAATTGAAAAAAAATTAACTAAATTAACCATTTTAAATATTCAAAAAATACATCAATTCACATAAGAAAACTGAAGAACTAGCAAATTTTCACTTCGAAGATTTTTACAAAAAAATGTTTTTTATAAACCTGATTATTTGTATGCGCGTCACGCAAGAACCAGAGAAGAGATTTCGATGAGATTTTTGTTGGTAATTAGGGCTTGAGGTAATATATCAGCTATGTTTCATCACTATTGACCAAACGGAAAAGTAGATATGGTAACTTTAAATATTAGTACAAAGACCGTTTATTTGAAATAATAACTTGTAATTATTATAGATGGTGTTACGTATATTTTAATTTTCAATATCAGTTAACTTAGTAATATTTTCCAAAAGTTTAAGTGAACGAAGTTACGGATACAGCTGGTATAAAATATGTATATGTATTTATCGTTATACAACTTATTTTATTCCTTTTTACTACTATGATGTACACAAACAAGTAATTAACTGTAAATTAGTTCTATGCAGATCACTATAAAAATGTAGACTGTTAAAATACTATGAGGACACGTATAAGACCTTAGGTGTTAAATGGATAGGATTTAACTATCTGGATACTCATAAAACGACAAAATAACATGTTGCAAATTTATAAAAAAAATATGAATATATAAATGTATTTCACACCATATTTAAAGCGATTACTTTCACAAAATATAATTTCTTAAATATATATCACACGATTACTTTCACAAAATATAATTTCGTAAATGTATATATAATTTCGTAAATATATATCACACGTAAATATATATCACAAAATATAATTTCGTAAATATATCACCACCATATGATTTTGGAAGCTGGTTTCATTAAATTGACATATTTTTGTATAAAAACTCACCTTTCGGCGGGTTGACATGAACTGCGCTCCTGAACAGACTTTCTTCATCCCGCCAATCCAAATTGCGGCGGAGTGTACGCGCACTGAAAGCGAGTAGTAACAACGCAAGAAGTCCCCCGCGCCAAGCTCGGCCACCGCCCGCCAGCCATCGGGCGGCACCCAGTCCCACCAACATGCAGTACCCCACACTGGGCAGATACAGAACACGCTCCGCGACCACGAACCCCACGTAGAAAAATATGTTGGAAGCCGGTACAAATGGAAGAGTGAGAAATGCCAGAGCCGTCAGAAAAGCAAATTGTGGACTTATTTTGTTCAAAATCTTTCTTTTGGAATAATCCTTGGGCGATCTGTGAAATCTGGGCTTGATTTTAGCAGAAACACATGTACAAGTGGACTGCTGCGTTATAGAGTTGTTATTGTTAATTTGAATGCAAGATTGTGAATGTTCTTCCGTTAGAAAGTGTTTGCATTCCGCGTTGGGACAAATGACCTTTTTGTTTGCAGTTGTCTTTTTTATTCTCTTATCTCTATGTCGCGCGTGATTGTAGTCACGCTGATTTGTGCTGCTGGAGGTCACATACCTATTTGGCGGTTTCGAATAGTTGCTATTATGGTTTCTGTGGTTGCGTCGCAAGATGTGGTGTCTCTGCTTTTGGTGGTGACTTGTATATTGTAGCGTTACTGTTATCTGTTTAGTCATAAACATAGTGCTGGCTCGCCAAGTGGCATATATGAATAAAACATAGAAAGTTGCTGACATAATGTTCCTTAAATCAAGCAGTCCATTTATCCTAGGTATTGCTTCCATTGACCAATCGAAGCTAAGGGTAATGGGGAAGACAAGCATGAGGAAGTTAAATGCTGGTAGATAGGCGAATGTAAAAAGGCGCGTGAGGGTGTGTGGGTCACGCGCCGCGGGGTTATCGGCGGCGGCGAAAGCGGGTACGCCACCCGCTAGCTGGAGACGCGTTAGGGCTGTAGCTGCTAGTACCATACTGGCTATGCATATGCTTCGGAGGCGATTCTGCGGAAAACAAGAAAGAAAATTTATTAAATTTAATTATTAAATTTTATTAAAAATGTTGCGTATTTTACGGTTCTAAGAATAAAGAATATAAGTTGTATATATATATATATATATATATATATATATATATATATATATATATCATAGTATAATTTATTTCATTCTTTTTAATCCCACGATTTACACGAACAAGTAATTAAGTTCAAATTAGACTCATGCAGACCACAATGAACAAATATCAACTGTTGGATAAAACACTATGACTACACGTATAAGCCGGTTGGAGTTGGAAAAAGATACTTTCTAACTATCTAAATATTCATATATTAACATAATAACATATTGCATATCCTGAAAAAATATGAATGTGTTTCCTTAGAAATATTTCATTCCCCCTTAGAGGCGATTATCTTCAAAAATAACTTCTACAAATATACATTCCAATTTGATTCTTACTAGTATAATTAAATTTATATATCGTAATATTAAAATCACGCGTACAACTCGTCTTTTGGCTTTTAATACTCAAATATATTTATACTGATATTCTTGTAAGTCTAAATGAAGTGGATACTCAAAATTGTTTGGTTTTTACTCACATGTTAAGTAAGGCATCAATTGTAAAATTTTAAGAGGAAGTTACAAGGATTCCAAAAGTATATCTTTCTGAATTTTATTTAAAATAGTTCTTGAAATACCTTTCAACATAATGACAAAATAATGGTAACATTTCTGAATTTCTAAAGTCAAAATTATGAGAATAATACTGGCATTAATAGAAGTTTACTCAGTGTTTAAGGAAAAACTGCAGCGATGGCTCCAAATTTCATATTCGTGAATTTCATAATATTTATGCGGCTGTGAAAGATAAAATAAAGGCAATACTTAAATTTAATGGTAATATCCCCTATATTTCTAAATTCAAAATTAGGAAAACAATGCTAGTGTTTTTAAAAATTTACTTCAAGTAATTTTAAATAGTCTATATGTTACAAATCTTTAAATGTTCATATATGTTCAAGTGTGCGACTTATAGTTATTATGTTGTAGGTTTTATTTCTCGTTTTTAATGCGCACGTTGCTTTTGTAGTGGAAATTTGTAGTGGAAATTCCTCCCTTACAGGTGTAGTAAAAATTTTAATATAACTTTGATATGGATTTTGTAACTTTTTTTCTGTAAACAACATGAAAATAAAAATTATATAGAGGTTTTCTATATATATATATATATATATATATATATATATATAGAGAGAGAGAGAGAGAGAGTGAGAGAGAGAGACACACTCACACACACACACACACATATATATATATATATATATATATATATACATATGTGTGCGTGTGTGTATGTGCATGGGTCTAGTACTTCTACCCTTTCTTTGAACAATAATATAAATAAATATAAAGAATTTAACAAACCGAATAATGCAATGAAAAGAGAATTTGAAATTTATCTGTTTCATTAAATTGAAAACCCTGAGGGTGTACAGACTGTAAATAACTTCTAAAGTGAATCAAAACTTCCAACAGGCTGTCATATCCATGGTGATGCCAGAAAATCTAGAACTTATTCAGAACGTATCTAATCAAAATAATCAAAAGAAAATATCTAATACAAATATGTTTACATAAATCTATTTACGTCGTGGGCTATAATGGAAACGAGAAAACAAAATTTTAGCGATCTTCGAAAGGTATTTCTTAAAAAAAGATATTGACGTATGACATATTTAAATATTTACATCTCATTGACTATATAACTTATGGACTTTTTTAACTTACACATTTCGTTAAATAAGGTGCTTGTAAATTTTTAAGTTTAAAATAAACAATTTAAATAACAACTTGAACAAAATAATATTTGCACTAAGATTTATTAAAATTATACACTAATTTCTTGATTATAATGCAAATTGAATTTTTAATAAAAATTATTATAAATCATAGATTTCATGCGAATAATATTAAATTGAATACCATAGTTTTTTAAATGGTTAAATACACTGATTAATTGGCAATTTATAAATCATTCTAAAAAATCAGAAATCGTTGGTAAAACAAGAAAGTACGCTCCGCGTTTTTTATTGTTCATTTAATTAAAAGCAGGGAGCAGAAACAAAGAAATAATAGCAGCGGGCAAAAACAAGGGGCAAAAAGATCCATGTAAATGGAAGGCAAAACAGTTATGGAGCGCGAAAAAAGGGAGTTATTGCAGAAAATTGCTTATGGAAAGTAAACTAGTTCTCAAAACTTTGTAAAGATTAATAAGTTCATATTCTGATAGTTGAGATAGCAATGATCGATCGAGAAAATAAACATCAAAATCAGTTAATAGTTGCAACCTGGAAGATGTTAGTACTGTACAATCAGTCAGCACGTACGTTCTGGCTAACGGTGACGCCTGTGAAAAGCAAATTTAGATAATGCTATAATTAATTTTAGAGAAACATCATTTTAAAAATCTTTCACAAAGTTATTCCTTGTAAAATTACCCGAGTTATTATTATTTCTATCGTCAAAACTCGAGGTCGCTAATCAATAATAAAACACACACCCACGAGGGCGTCCAATAGTAAAATGAAAATAAGCAAAAAGTAAGAAATAATCATATATCTAAATTGGAAAAAATCTATATCACCTAAGTACCAATTTTTTTTCGTTGCCATTCGAAGCACAAACCAACTCAGCGTTAAAAATATGACTAATTCAATTAAATAACACGCCTTAGTTGAAGCCACAGAAGAGCCGCGATAGATATGAATATTAAATTTCCGGTGCTTGAAGAGTTTTCCACCGGATATTAAACTTATATAACTTGAAGATGAATGGAGGAGATAGGCCGTGAGATAAGTAGAGCCGAAAGCATCAATCATCAATATAGCCAAATGGAATACTATATTATGGTAAAAATTTGCTGTTTGGTTATTCTCTTGTAGAGATTAATAAGTTAAGGATCAGCTAATTTTTTAACCTCAATTACAGCTATAAATAATTATAAAAAAAGGATTTGTGCATTTTTATGTATTATATGAAAATATTTATAACTAAACTTGCAAATAAGCGCTTACAAAATTCATAGAAAAGTTGTCATTGATGATATTACGGATCGATATGAAGAAAATGATGATGAAAATCCCAATGCAACATTTATCTTGTATGTGAGTTTCCCAACATGGAATGTGATAAATATAATCAAATGAGCTACTCAGCGTCATTTACTATGAAAGTTAACATAATGCTAGTGAATTAAATAATCGTTAAAAAAATTACTAACAAATTTTATGAAACCTTTTCAGCGTTACTTCGTTCGATGAGCTCAATGGGATGTTTTTTGTTATTCTCTTTCTGCGTTTACTTTTCGCTGAATATTTCGAAATACTTTTATCGAGCTACAACCAAAGTTTAAAATAATTTTCCCTACCTATGAAACTACGGCGAAAAGTAAAAAAAATATTAAGAATCCGATATTTGTAGTTAACTAAAACGACTATTGCCAGTGTCTCGACCATTATTTTAAATTTTCTTTCTGTATGTAACTGTGATGGAATAAATTCAGAAAGTATAAATCAGAATTTGAAAAACTACAGGTAAAATATATGCAAATAGGTTGATACATATCGAATTATAAATTAAAATCTTCCCATCTTTTCCTCTATTTATTCAAAAAACTAGATTTAGATGATGAATTTCAGAAAGGGAGCAAGAATATAGTTAAAAGATTAATAACTTTAAAGCCAGGAGAACTCAAAGGAAAAATATATGGACAGACATTGTCTCTAGGGTGAAAAATAAATAAATATTAGAAATATTTTTTAAAGGTTATGTCCTTATTCCACTAGAAAACTTTCCCTACGCCGCAAAACACACGATTTGATTTGGTATTTTATGAGGTACTGAATGGGCCGGCCTAAGCTACAATCAAAAAGTATCTAAGGGCGAACAAACAAAAACTTCTTCAAGCATGTATTGAAAGTTTCGAATGGGGAAAAGAATGGCAATGGAATTTCAAATGTCACATTGAATATACGCGTGGAACGTAAACTCTTGAGAGTTTCGATAAGTTTTGCGTACCTTATATGTACAAGTATGCATTGCACTCCCATTTCGACGTACCTGCGTACGTTGTGTAACTTAAGGACTTGGAGTTTTGGGATGAAGTGAGGAAACTTCCATTCAAAAGTACACGGTCGGTAGGAAAATTTTCTCGCTCGGGTAGCTTTTCAGCGATATACGAGTGTCTACAATTAATTGAAAAGTCGTTATGTTTCTACTAAGGTTTACACTCATTTGACAAACATTTATATGCATTGAATGATAATACTTGATTACTTTGGGCATATAATAGCCCATTGAGCTTCGTATCCCAAAAAGTTAAAATGGATAATTTATAGCGAGGTTTCGTTATCTATATGTATATTTTTTTTAATTATTTGATATGTAGATAATGATTTAAATCAATACATAATTTTTAAGATCAGACGTGTGAAATATCATAGAATTTTGATCAAAATAAAGCCAATAAATAGAAAAGCAAATATTACAGGTAAAATATATTAAGTTGCAAAAATATTGACAAGTTTAAAATTTAGAGTAAAATTTTGTAGTGGTTGTTAGATTTAGTGCACATAAATTATGACTGTAAATATTAAATTCGTATAGTTTACATATTTTACGTAAGGTCGATGATTAAAAGCCAATAATAAAATATGTCAAACATCAGAGCATCCATCTATTATAACAGTAAATTATCAAATTACAATAATAATTATTTTATGCTCATCTACTTATAATCCGAAAAAGCGAATCAAATGGCGTTTAAAATGAATTAACGCAATATTTTTGAACCGTTTAGGGTGACAGCAGATTTGCGATGATATTTTGAAGTACTAAAGTTAAAGTAATGATAATAAACAACTACGTTTTACATTCTCAAATTGCTTATCCATTTTTCAACAAAGCATATCTCTAGTTCTGAATATGATTAGCGCGATTTGAAAACAAACTTGTATTTATATAGTTCTACAGGTCCACAGAGTTTGGATCTTAAATAATTAAACATATATAGTAAAATAATACATTGAAAATATATTTAAGTTGAACTATAGAAAGGTAAACCTTAAAATTAGGCTACGGAAAAAAAAACAGAAGGAGATATGGGAACGAAATACTTTGCAAATGCTTTAATGTTACAACATTTTGAAAGATTGCTTGAACCCTGAGGGTCAGACTATGAGTGTGATAGTTAGACTTCTGCTCGGGATAAAAAATAAAGAATAAAAGTAACTTGTAAGTGAGTTTAAAAGAACGTTGAACCTCATAAATTACACTATTTTAAACGTCGTACTCAGACTATTTTTATGAATATAAAAATACTCTGCTGAGAAAAAAGAATCACAAAAATTAGCAGCTTTACATAGAGTTTGTGCAGCATTTCTCGTCACTAACATTACTTTTCAGGAGTCCGCCTCGCGAGAAAGCGTGAATGTAATTCTTTCTACTCGCGTTACTTATATCGATTTATTCTGATACAAGCATTCGATAATTTTATAATTTACTAGGCCAACAGTACGCCTAAGTGAGAAAGGCAATTCTACTCCAAGATTGATATATTAAAGGACAGATAATAAGCCGTAATCAAACAATTTGTCATTTTACATGTTTAACCATTTTATTT
Organism: Druceiella hillmani; assembly: GCA_039881145.1. NCBI lineage: Eukaryota > Metazoa > Arthropoda > Insecta > Lepidoptera > Hepialidae > Druceiella > Druceiella hillmani. Next base: position 15,062,832 of record JAYKKI010000014.1, on the reverse strand, counting down.
CAATATTGCCAAAGATGCAAAATGACAAGCCAAGCCAAAGCAAAAGATGTAAATTTTCAACACCAATGTCGTCATACACTGATGTTGACGCTATGTAGATATTTGAAACTCGTTCAAGCATAAGTCTTTATTAAGTTCGTAACATTAAATTGTAGCTTATTACTCAGAATACTACATCACCAAGTAAAAATGAATGTCAAGAATAAAGTTTCTAGTAAAAGAAATAATTTTTTTTTATCATTAATATCGATTGTCTTTGAATTCTTTACTAATACTGAGACTGTTTGATAAAAAAACTTCGTTCTAAATTAATTCTTAATAAAGTGATAGGTGGTGACAAAATTTTTGTTAAAAATGCTATAAAATTACAAATTACAACACAACAATTCCATAGATATTGGTTGGGCACAAATTAAAAGGAAAAATAACTCTACGCTTATCACTTAAATGCTCACTTATTTAAATTAATTACATAAATGCTTAAGTATCAAGCTAGCAGATTGTAACAAATTGTAAATGTATACGTGACATCTACGATTTGGTTGCGTAAAAATAAATAGTATCAATTTAGTACAGAGGCAGACGTTAACGCTCCTGATTTAATTTATACCTAACTTTTGAATATATCTGGCGTTAGTTTTGTAGAAATTCATAAAATACTTGTATGTCGTATAACTCTCGAAAATATAATAAAACATACACCGCATACCTACAATAAACTCACTAATATAAGCAGTGGGAAAACCCACACAACCCCGGCTTCCGCCATTGTTTTTGAAACATATAAATTTTGTTGGATGTTCGTGAGAGTTAATCTTTGCTAATAATTTCGTTGCATTACAACACCTGAAGATGTTGTAATACAACGAAACCTAGGTCGTTGTAAAGAACTTAAAGAAAGTAAAAATAATACTACATCACGTAGTTTTATTTAAGTATATCTAATGGTATTTAACAAAAAAAAGTGTATAACGTATAAAAAAGTGTAAAAAAGTACATAAGGTTAAAAAAAGTGGAAAACTTCGTGAACCGATTTAATAAAAGAATTTACATAATTTCAAATGTTACTACACAAATAATTTTACTAATGTGCGATATATATATATATATATATATATATATATATATATATATATATATATATATATAAATATACATTTTTATATTTATGCACAATAATACATACTACAAATACCGATTTCTTTGACGAATATTATGCAGTTCATCAAATAATTAAAAATCTTTAAACTTTGACAGTCACTTAATATTTTTGAAAATTGTACAAAAAAAACAGTACACTATGTAACAAAGAAACTGGAATAGCACTCTCATTTATCAGCGTACGAACTCTTAATATAAGTAAATCTATTATAATGTATTTTGCTGATATAGGTTTTTTAAAGGTTTAATTGTTTAAATAAAAAATATTACATGTTTTATTATAAGAATTAATTAAAATACAAAAGATAGGGAATACATTTTGCAATAATAAATGCAATCTAGTAGCATTTGACAGCTGTTTGACATTAGTAATTCTTGCTTTAAATAATAATTCGTTACGGAAGCAATAAACTTACGAAAACAATAAACTAATCATGTAAAGAGGGTATTCCTCGATATATTTTATATTTTACACATCTGAACCATAGTCATAGTCCGAGTCTCGTTTGTAAGCGAGTTGATAGCGAGGATACAATATGCCTTCGTACTCGTTACATGTCTATATTGCAGTTGATGCACATCATAATTAGATTAACAGTAACCGAAATATATGGAAATAATAGTGGCTTGGATGAAACTAGTTCGTGTAAAACACCAATTGTCAATGAAAATTGCCAACAAATGCCAGCAAATTGTCAGCAAACGACACTGCAAAAATGCAAAAGTAATCGAACTGTGGAGGCCTACGCGTTGTGATATTTTAATTTGTAATAATATCTTTGGCATATTTTATTCCGTGGTCCAAATAACTTTTATAATACAATAATTGTTTTAACGACAAAAACTTACAAAATTTTTATAAATATATAAAAAAAATTTTCATACCTTTCTATGCATCGAATGATACATTAACATAAAGTGCAAGCAACCTAAAAGAAAAAAGTAATTTTCAAAATAATTCCCTTTTTATTTCACATAAATAATTACTCCCCAACTGTAAGGATGTAGAAACTCACCATAATTCATCAATTTATTTATTACTTTTTTGTGTCTATTTTACATTCGTGGGCATTACTAGATACAACTAGGCAGAAATTGACCACGTCCTTTTGAAAACTGTTTCTTCATTTGAAACGTCTTCGAAGAAAATTAGAAATCGGATACCACTGGAGCCAAAAAGAAATAAAAGTTAAAAGTCAAGACGTTTCAAAGAAAGAAATTCGATTCTAAATGTAAGAACACTTGGAGAATAAGATTTTTATTCCACTCACGTAATCGGTGTAAAGAATGAATACTGATGATAGAAAAAGGTTTTCAAATAGAATTCGCCGACAAAAGTTTTTGGACTTTATTTTTTTAGACATCCCATATTTAAATTTTTTTTAAACTTTCTAATTTTGACTATACTTATTGAATTGTAAATTTGAAAGACGCAACGATTCTCTTATAAGTGATGTCCGACAGTACTTTCGTGGAAAATATTTTTAATTATTGTAAATGTTTGCATACGGTAGTATTTATTTATGAAATTTTACTAAAAGCTTAGAAATATATGTATACAGTAGCGGGCTCATCGCTACAAGAGCTATCTCTTACAGCCAACCAGGATTATTCAACTGAAAAAAACAATAAATGTTATGTAAAGAAAATAGACATATTTACGAAAATATATACACATTGAAAAATATATAATTAATATAAAATTAATTTAAACTAAAGCAAAAGACCGACAAGTCGGAGATAGGAATGAGATCAAGATGGGATATAAATGTATTTACAAATGTGGTAGATTAAATATTTTAATAATTTTTTTCTCACTTTATGCGTATACCTAATTTCAGAAAACCAGTCTCATTAGTTGTTAACTAAATATGTTTGTTTTAATTAACAGTTTTCCTCACAGTATAACTATAGATAAACATCACGCGTACTTACTCAAATCACAATCCTTGAGTGCACTCTACTGCCAACACTCAAAACTCAATAAGAGCGCCGCGTTTCGCATGTGAAAAACGAAAATATTTATTCCCCGATGAATAATACCTACACTCGATATCATTTCCGCCGGAAATACATTTTAATATCGCACTCAAGTGTACATTACTTTCGATCGAGAAGTAATAAATAGTTGACAACTGCGCTCGCGTGCGTTCGCGTTGGCGGGAGAGAGACGTGCTTATGAAAGGAGGTGAGAGGTTAGAGAGGGATGACAGAGATGGAGAAAAGGGGGTTGGGCGGAAATCGTATGGGAAGTGTCGCAAGCGAGGGGAGGATATAATAATAAAGTTAGAAAACAGAACCGGTTGCTGCGCCTCGGGACGGTTTCTGCTATTTCCGTCCTAGTTCAATGCCGGTCTGAGATAATGTGCGTGCTTTTTTTCTTTATGCGTTCGGCGCCGATATTAGTCGCGTGATTACTGGAAAGGAATGAGTTGTGATGGAATTTATAAATTGCTTAACAGGGGAGTTTTACTTATTTTAAATGAATATTATTGAAATACCATATTTAAAAATACAATTTCAAATGTAAATATATACCAAAAATATGTCATCGCTTGAAACAAATAATTTTACTTCACAATTAATAATTATCTCGCATTAGTTAATTATAAGTTTGAAATTATTAGTTAGGTAAATCTTGTAAATAAAAATAAAAAAATAAAAAGGGTAAAGATAAATCATACGCATGAACTAAGGAACAAATAATTAAAAATTATGATGGTATCCAGTGGAAGCAGGGTAGTATAATTAGAAAAGGCACCAAGGAGGTAGCTATGCTACGGGCCACTTATTTCTGTTAAAAAGGCAATCTCCTCTGTAATTATTCGATTGGATAGCACATTTATAAATCTGATGACAGTTGATGAGTTGACACGATGACTTATATTATGCCATTTCTTAAACTAAATATTTATATATATATATATATATATATATATATATATATATATATATATATATATATATCTATATATATATATACAAATATACATACATATAAATCTAATATATACTCAAATTGGTCACAGCGGTAATCAAACTGGTCTTCTTTGATCCATAATTGACATGATATTGAAGCTATCCCTGAAGTCTGTATATTTCCTTACCTTTTGGATCATCGTGCTTGGTTTTACTTATATCAGATTAAGCCGTTGGTTCCGTAGGTTGTCCACGATTTGTTTTGTCTATTTTAATTCGTATCATACCCTACTCTATCACACCGCTCAATCTGATCACCTTTTCTACCTCAATCACATCATTTGTTATTAATAATAACACTAAAAATACTTCAATTGAAGCTAACTAAAATGTAGATCCAACTGCTTTTTCTATCAAGAGAAACCACAATGCACAAACAAACACACGGTTGAATAGATTGAATGATGTGGATATATTACACGTATATTTAAAGCTTATTATTTCGCAATCAGGGTTTAAAAAGGAAAATTGGTAAAGGGGATATTAACATCGTTTTTCACAGATGTCTTTCTAAATGAGGTAAGAATTTATATAGAATTTTGCTATATACTAATTGAGATTCCTATCTGAGTCATCTACTTGAGAAATTCCATGGGTATTGGTATAAAATTACAGAAATTGTGAGTATGTGACCGATGGACCAACAGATATGACGAAATCACAAGAGTTCGTTATTTCATTATGATATTAATATTATAATGAATGACAGGTTAGAATTAAGTTTGAACAATTACTGTGGAATGTATTGGTTGACCATGATTTAAATATTAGGAAAAGATTTTATCAAATTTATATCAATTTTTATCAATTTTAAAAAATTTGCGCATATCATCCTATTCCAAGGTAATATTGCCATGCTTTTCAAAACTTTTATTTATCTTTAGAAAATAAGTTCTTTCGTTGCTTTCACAATAATTATTCATGAAATATAAATTAAAGGGTAAAATTATATCATTGACCATATTAAGGATACGTTCCGATAAGATGGCCACCCGATTAAGGTTGACAATTATGTCAATAGTGTAGTCATTTCTTGTACTTTTTCGAGCCGAGCTATCCTAGTCCTAGCTATTTAAGACAATTAGCCAGAACTTGACATTAATTTGGATATTTTTTTTTGCTTATAGTTTTTCTACACAGTGAGGAAGTTCACACCATGAAGTGGAATCACAGTAATTGATTGGTTTCATGTAAAAATATACACCATGATTTAAATATTAGGAAAAGACTTTATCAATTTACTGTTTGTGTTTATAGAATCTTTATAACAATCGGGAATATTTTCCAACCGTACATTTAATATGCTACATATTCATATGTGGCGACACTCATAAATTTGCCATCCATTTTGTGATTAAATTACTGGCAGGCGATTGCTGTAACGCAAAAACAGGAAAAATATGATAATTATTGAAACTAAAAACACATCAAACCTATTACAATGAGATGTAAAAATCTGGGATTGGTTCGCATTTTTGATTTAATAAAGATTTATTTTGTTGTTTTGGTAGACAAAAAAAACTATGTTTGAAGCAGTTAATATGCAATAGCAATCATCGTTTATGGGTAATACTAGACACATGCAAAGAAACCGCACCGAAATATGTCTATTATTCTGATTTCTATACATTACGCAAATAATTAAATTACAAAATTGCGTCAAATTAAGTGGAATAAATTTTTATAAATTTTTATTTTCGTGTTAGGTATTTTATTTTTTGCAATTTCTTTTATTTTATTAAGTTGTGTTTCATATTAAATTGTCATTTTAATGCTAAAAGCATTAATTTACTTTAATTTTTCCGAAGACATATTTTTATATTCCTGTGGATGGGACGGTGCCTATAAATATTTGCCAACACTATGAGATAAGCAATTAAAAATTATCTTTCTAACTATTATAACATAAACAAAAATTTATTGAAAACCAATATCTTGTCATTTATTTTAATATAAGAATGAAGCATGATATAGGTAACAGAAAAATAAGAATGTATTCTAAAACAGTTGACAAAAATTATATTGAAATTTTGGTGTACAAACCTATTAAATTTTCTTATTTTATTTTTCATACTGTCTTAAATAATTCATACATCTCGGAAAAACATTGTTATAAATTTAACAGTCATAAATCCTAATTACTTTTCGTGAGCAAAAATCGTAACCTACGAAAGGTCGCAGTATTCCAAAAGCTTAAATTACTCGGTAGAGTTTTATTTGCATCAAAAATTGAGCTTGAAGAAAAGATAAAACAAAAGCTCAGATCGTTTACAGCGCAGTATGGCTAAACCGCTTAACTGTTTACCGTATCGTGAAATTTATTTTAATTTTTTAACATAAATTTACATTTTCACGTGAACTGGATGCAAATTTCCATATTCCCTTCCATATTAAAGACTAATGCTCTGCTCGCGTCCGGATTTGTGGATCCGGAAAGGAATATCGATTTCTGCTTCGCATTTTCTAATTTTTCATATGAATTCTGTTTTAAATTAGAAACAGATTTCTTTTTTCAAATAATGTACCTGAGCTTCAAATCAGGTGATCAGTGAAAAAATGTCAACATGAGAAAATATGTTATTTTTCTTATAATTATATAGTGGTTTCGCATGAAATATTTTTTTCTTATTTTTTGGAATACGATATGAATTTATGTTAAATTATTGTACTAAAAAATAAATAATAATTGAATTTTATTTTATACTCAAGTTTTGAAAAATTAATGCTGATAAATTAGTAATAATAAAAACAATTTTTTAATGATTCGATTTAAGAGTACTAAACAATTAAAACAATAACCTATTAAAGTTCATTATAGATTCATGAAAACGTATTGATATTGTGAAGAAAATCAATTTCTGAAAAAAGTTTTAGTGGAGATCATTATTATTTATTTATTATACTATGTTTATTTCAAACTTTTCTCCTATATATATATATATATATATATATCAAACAAATATATTATTACGTTATTATTAATATCAAATGGAAGGAATTATGCCCTTTTGGAATGACAAAGAATTATAAACTTTTCGTCATTAAGCGTATGTCATATAAGTAACAGCTACATATACCAATACATTAAACTTGCTAGAAATGTAACCTGTATATATGTGTTGATGAATGTGTTTTGTAATATTTTGGCAAAAATATGTGTATATAAATAAATAAATACATAAGTAATTAGTTAGTTCTCGTATTTGATATTGTAAAAAAATAGATTGGCTATATTGTCGATACGGCCATGGATGTTGAGCATGACAATACATATACATATGTCTTCGGAACACAGGATTAAGTACAAGACGGTAATATGAAAAATATATAAATGGTTAAACAAAATTTCCTCCATTCACGAAGTTCAGTTACATTTTTTAACAAATTTTATTCGTTTTCGCTATTTTTCCATAAATCATCTTTGTATTAAATGGTTTCATTTTTCGTAATTCGTGAACCTGTTCACCCATTACAGTGATCGTCGTGAACGAATTACGTATTCTAGTGTCACTTCGCGTGCACAAAGTTGCTGCCCTCCGTCCTCTATCCACCTACCGTGACATTCCGTGAAAGAACATTGCCAAATGAATGACTGCAACGTATAAACATTATGGGTACTGTATGTATGTATGTATGTATATATATATATATATATATATATATATATATATATATATATATATATATATGTATTTGTGTGTGTATATATATATATATATATATACATATGCTTACACATACATTTAATCTTTGGTTTGACCCAATGCGATTCTTGATACCGTCCTCGCACATTGTTTACAGCATATAGTTCAGGTCTCAAATATCATTACAATACAAAAAATATTGCATGTATTACTTCTAAACACTAGTAATAAACAAGTGAATATCGTAACGCAAACTTTTTGAATATGTTAGCCAACTAGCCGTGTACTTCGACACGACAATATCTACAAAGTGAGATATTGCCGTGTCGAAGTACATTTTTTTGACACTGTCAGAATTTTAATTTAGGTACGACACAGGAAGCACACGAATGCACTGATCGCTGCTAACAGCACCACCTAAAGCTAAGCAGTTGTGCGAACAACGAGCACGCGCATGCTCTCTCACTCATTTGAATATTCACTATGCATTGTACTTAATATATTAATCCCTTTACTTACGTTTAGCTATCTACTAGCGTGCGTTCCGGGGCATCGTTGGTACACTCACTTCCCGTGGCGCACGCGTGAGATTATTTAGACTTTTCTGGTATATGTATATTCTGCTACATTTTAAATATTTCTAAGTTGTTAACGTAATTATACAATTTGACAAAGAAATCAAAGAGAGAGTTTGTTTGCAAAAATAAACAGATGGTTGCAAGCAATTAATAAAAAACTACTTAAGTTGAAATAAGATTATTCCTTTAAGGTTCCATGTACATTACATACATATAAACATTTGTACATCTAAGAGTAGGAAAATTTCTCTTAAATTTTCTTATCACATAAATATATTGCCCAACATATAGATCACATACACACATCGTAAAAGTCTCCAAAAACTACAATGAACGGAATCGTTATAGTTTTTTATTTTTATCAAGGAAAAATTAATTCTACTACTCAATGTTCGGTGGATCTCCCACTATATCCAAATATTTTCCAAGAAAGATTAAGATGTGAAGTATGTAATAGGCTAGTTGCCTTTGGCTGGTCTTCTGATTTATTTATTACTTGCAAAGAAGGAATACTGTTTGGATAACTAATAAACTGGTAAGATGTATTAGGTGAGGAGAATAAATACATGTGGAAAATAGTCCAGGGCATTTATTTTTTCAGACATTCTTTATAGATTCTTACCTTTATACAACCACACATACATGTTATAAGAAAACCTGTCTGTATCTGCACGATTTTTTTAGTAACTACTGAACGGTTTTCTTTCCGCTTTATAACAGATTTATTCATGTTCATAAATTAACTTAGTCACGAGGAAGGTGAAAAAATCTAATTTATAAATATTTTTGTAAAAATTACTCGATATGTGACGACGAATGCTGATGAAGTCGGAATACGCATTTATCAGAGAGGTAACTTGGCGTACTCTGCTTAAGCCCTTATAGATATATCGAAATAATGTATGGCAAAATTTTTTTCATCGAAAGGTTTTACGATAAGCTACTCTCAAAATCCATAATAAACGTAATAGTCTAAAAGAAAACTAAATTTTCATATGAATTTGTATAATGATAATTTTCAAACGAATGTTTAATATTTTTGAGTAAGCAACTATAATAACTCCACATTTTATTCGAAATAAAGAATTTATTGTTAATGCTGAAAACTGAGACTCTATTAAGCAATATCTTTCAGTAAATAGCTGTATCGAGACTACAGGACCGCATCTGAAATTTAAAATAGTTAAATAATTTCACGAAAACCTTATGAAAACCACATACGAATGGAAGCTTTTCCATTCGCATATATCATGGTTTCACCTGAAGTAAAAACATTTCTATTTGGTAGCAAATATAAATTAAATTGAGGCTCAATTCAGTTAACTGAATTATACTGTTAATTCATTAATGTACTCTGCGCAATAAAACCGATTCATTTTCATTTTTGCTTCATGATATGAATTTCATTTCATGAAGTTATAATGAACATTCAATAATACCTATTATTAAAACGAGATTAATTAAATTTTAATTTGATTTTATTAATTATGAATCCATTCCATTATTGGTGGCTCAGTAGTAGTCCGACAACGTTACCCTCAAATATTTTTTTAAAAATCTAAAATTTGAGATAAAATTTGGTTTTTTTTTTTTTGGTGTGTCATGATAAAATATATCCTGACATCCATATATACGACATCCGTCCATACTTATAACGTTCATCTGTCCATGTAACTGTCTATCCATCCAAATATAATATTCACCTGTCGGTATAAGAACCGTCTGCCTGTCCATCATGTCAAAAATTTGCTACAGCTTATGACTAATAGAAGTGAAGTATATCTATTTTACTACACTCTAGTAGTGTAACAAAATAGATATATTATCAAAATATTAAACAAAATATGTTTTTTAATATATCTCCGCATACATGTAAACCATAGCAAAAACGTGACATATTCATATTATTTGACATTTCATTTTTACGCTATGCCTGCTAAATATTAACTTTCCAAATTACGTTCTACATGTTTTAAAAATAAAATTAATCTTAGGTACTAACATTTGATTGGAACTCGCATCAAACATTCTGAGAGTTGTGAAAATTACGAAACCCTGCTACAAAATCCTGCATACTCTAAAATGCCCTTAATAAGTCTTTAGAATTAAGTACCTCGAAAGGAAAAAGCAAAACGCTTCTAAAATAATTTATTTGTCCATCTATACTGGCCGTCCGTCCATCTGTTCTAGCTGACTCTTTCAGAAACTGTTTGACATAGGAACTTGATGGGCATAAAATAAAGCATATGTCAAAAGTCCACAATAAAAAGGTAACGCCTAACTAACTCGCCCATATTATAAAACTAGAGACTCAAAAATATTCAAATGAAAAATTAAGAGGAGTATTTATAATTGTACGTAAGCTAATAGCCCACCAGAAATCTTTTGCTGGTGTCAAGTGGGCTATTAGCAAAGATAGCATCTTTGCTTATAGCCCACCTGAAGATGTTGTAATGCAACGAAACCTAGGTTGTGGTAAAGAACTTAAAGAAAGCAGAAATAATACTACATCAGGTAGTTTCATTTAATTGTGGATCAGATGATATATTGATTGGATAAGCAATTTACAAGAATTTCAAGATTTTTTTTTCAGAATTTAATGTTAGAATCTTTTAACGATATTGTTGGAAATTTCTAAAGAATACGTAAAAATGTAAAGAATAAACATCATTATTTACTAGAAGTTTAAAGTTTTTAGTTAAACTAAAGGGATATTTTATTCTAAATATTATCATTTTTAAGACATTCGCTATATTTCTACGTCTGGAAAAGATAATCTAGTCAACATATCTATTTAGAAAATATCATAATATTTGTTAATAGTTTATTAGAAATACTACGTACCCTTAAGGGTTTATATTTATGATGGATGATTATGGGTGACTTCCAAAATCTAATGATGAATTAATGAGATATTCCCATAACCAAATACAAAATTAATTATTGAATTATATTCATAAAAGTGATTGTCCAATAAAGCCACCACGTCAGTCCGATTACAAGTACAGAGTATGAAATAAATCCAGTTGCAGAAAAGTCTGAGGCGAGGAGACGTCATTTCTTCAAAACTCCTCAATACGTCGCTCGAAGATGCCTTCAAACTCTTGAATTGGAATGGATTTGGTATTAATATCAACAGTGAATACATTATACACATTTGATTTGCCGACGATATAATAGTTGCTATAGTATCGTGATGACGTTAATACAATTCTCAAAGACCTAAGCAGAGTTCGCCAACAGGTAGGTCTAAATGTCAACGTGAACAAGACAAAGATCACATTTGTCATTCATGTTGTACCTACACTTTTATATGTTGGGAATGCTACTCTTGAAGTTGTCGATCATTATATATACCTAGGAAAACTGTCCGATTAGGTAAATCCAACTTAGAGAAAGAGGTCAGTCAGAGAATCCAGCTCATCTGGGCAGACTTGGGAAGTTTCATCATATATTTTCTTTCAGATTACCCAATTTTTGAAAAAGGAAGTTTTCAACTAGTGTGTATTACCAATGATAACATATGGAAACGAGACGTAGCGGCCACGTCTACTACAGACTTCTTAAAAATATTCCAAGTCACTCAGCGAACTTTGGAATGGAATATGCTCGGCGTTTCTAAATATAACTTTAAATAACTATAAATACAAATCGTAAATACTATATACATTTAATAAAAATATACTAATTACGTTCTATTTTGATAACTAAAAATTCACCCCTTTAGAAATAAGCGAATTAATATAATTAAAAACGTGAACGTAGTTATATATTAGCACATTATGGCAACATGTTTTTAATGCTATGGCTCAAACTACTAAGTATCATTTGTAATGTGAAGAAACAATATTTTTACAAGAAATGATAAAAATACTTTTTCCTTTTCTCACGCGAAGGAAAGCGCGGATCATTTATTTCAAAAACATTCACTAATATATTTAATAGCAAACCGGGTTTCCAACTCGATAAGGTCTGTGGCTGAATCATGCAGCATATTGCCAAGAATTAATGAGCATTCTCATTAAGCTTATGCATCCAATAGTTGCCAGCTTGATTAATGTGTCAAACACGTGACCGAGACTAATTAAAATTCAATTGATGTTTGAAGCGGTTGGACATTTCTGATTAATATTCATAAATGCAATAACGTGTCTCATATTATTGTTTCAATTCATTTCAAATTGATATAATTATGGATCAAGAACTTTATTTGAAATTGTTATTAAGTATTATTTATCAGTATGAATATAAATATTACGTCCTAAATCATATATTTGGATTATTCTCTCAACTGAACAAACACGCACGCACGCATATATATATATGTATATATATATATATATATATATATATATATATATGGTGTGTGTATATAGATACCTATTAATAAGTTCATCATATACAAATTCATTGCACAAACCGATAGACTCTATTAGTTTAATTATGATCATTCTGTTTCTTCTGTGACATTTGAGTTTATTTGTTACGCTAATTAATGGGAGTTACGTTTATATTATTTTTGTATAAGTAACTTCAAAATGAGATGACAAAAGACCTGAAAATTCACTATTTTCATTTACGAAATGTGTTAACATTATTACGTTAAGTATAAATTATATAAAATTAACACATAATTTCATCAAAATAATTTTTGGTATATCAAGTTAGATATTTCAATAATTTTTCACCTTTGAATTCCGTTTATAGGTTTGTTAATGAACAAATTTGCTTAAAACATCTTTACATGTAATAAAACTGTATTATTTTGAGTTCTGTATATTGTAATATTTACAAAAAAGAAATTTAAAATATGGGGGGGGGAAGAAAGATAAATAATAGGATATATTAAGATAATTTTCGGAGTTGTCTGTTTATCGGTTGTACAGGCTTCACGTATTCGTTCCTACTATGGCGGAATATTTTGAATATCATAGGGATTCATTTTAAGTAATATTTAGTGCATACTTTATCGCAATAGGTTTATTCATTCTGAAGATACGTGAATTTAATATTTTAAAAATTAATTTACATCGGGTTACTACAACAACGAATAAGCGCCCAACTACTCGACTTGTAGCAATTTCGCAAATTTAATTTTTTACATCAAGGTAGTTGTCTTATCAAACGCGTTGACGACGAACTTTGCAGAATGTTTAATATATTATTCAAACTATAAATATGTAACTAAAACTGAACGGTAAATAATCCTAATATTAAAAAATGATTTACGGTTCAGTTTAAGCAAGAATCACTCTCAAAAATTGTACAATTGAAATTACAGGAAAAGTGGCGATTTCACCAAATTTAAATTTATTTGAAAAACGCATCTAGCGATTTGTCAGAAAAACTAAGTCATTAAAAAATAATGTTTTAATAAAATTTCAACATAAATTTTTTTTTACGTTGCTTAATATTACGTTCTTGCGTTTTAATATACAAAAGGTATTATCGAATCATTCTCTCCGTATTTCTAATATGAAGTCAAGCTAATAAATACAACTATTAGATTTAGTAAAAAAACAGTGCTAGGTTACCAAACAGGCGAATAAATCGCCTAATCGCCAGAGTAATCGGTCTACGAGCCCACATTTATTACAACATCATAACTAATATCCAAAATTGGTTTTGGTACAATATAAACATTTATATTATAATACAGACTGTAATTAAACCTTAGCCGCATGGATCACAATGGCAAAGGTTATATAGTATACACAAATATTTTACCAACGTTACATAGCAAACACACCCAAAATAGGTACCAATATTTAATGAAAATTAATCAAATATCTACGGTGCTAAGTGGACTTGAAGAAACCCGAATCCGATATGAGGAATTTTCCATGAATGTGCTCATTCGAGGATCGTCCCAAAAACATTCAACCTCTTCAAATTCCACTCAAGTGCCTACCCTTTTCCTTGTTTTTCCAAACCTTTCCTTAATCTCTTTCATGTATGTTTATATTTTATATACCTAGCGATTTTAAGTTTATTTCCACATGAAAAACTCAAAAGTGTATTTATGTATATAAATATTTTTACGGGAATATTTCTTAACTAAATGCTAAGAAATATTCCCGAAAAAAAATATTCGTGGTAAAAAAACAAAACTAATCTTAATGATGTGTTAATGCCCGTTACATTAGACACCAGACGAGTACATACCGTATCATTAAAACATTAGGTAATTTGTTATTATAGTTATGTAAAATCTGATAATAGAAGCCTTTTAGTGACTTATACTTTTGACTTATAAAAATCAAAAAATAATTGGGATAATTTCTCAACTACGGAACTATAAGAAGAGAAAGATAATTTTATTTTGAATAAAAGTAATCAGTTCAATACTCGACGCCTTAATGTTTTTTTTAAATACCGCTACTCTGTTCCGAATATTTACTTACACTTCGCACTAGAAATCGATACTCTTAAAACTCAAAATGAACTTGAGACAACTGACTGTTCAACGTACTTTAAATTTTATAATCACGCAAAACGTAGGTAACATTTAGGTATTAAGTTTCACTAAACAATATCAATATATGTATAATATTACTTATTTTAAAATTATGTTACAAACATTTTATTACATACCACGTTTCTGGTACTTTGTAACATAATTCTACAGTTCAGTATTTACATGCGGAATAATTTAATAAAGTTAATAAATCAGATGTAGTGATAAAATAAAATCATGTAGATGAAATCAATTTTCTGTTTCTTTCTTTTTTTTATTACGCGCATATAATCTCCATTCTGATTAAATTTAAAAAAAACGTAACAATCTTGTTTACTGTGTAGTACAGATTCTAGAAAATTACAATTGATCCAATTGACAAGAAAGTTGCATCGAATCTACCAACTTAAAATTGCATCCTAATATTACACTTTTGCTTAAAGTTTTTTTAAGAATACATTCACGTTTAAATTAAACAAGGGCGAACCATTTCAAAAAGGTTTGATATCGAGTCGAAAGATTTAAAACAGGAACTTTAAAAGGAAAACATATTGAAAAATATCAGCTGAGCTTTCAGAATATTAAACTTATGTTTGCAAAAGCTCAGACGATACATTATACGTGATGGCGTCATGACGCGTAAAGCGCGCCTGTAGATATATGTCGATAGATGTAGGCAGCCAGCACTACATCTATCGACATCGGATTAGAGAGAAGCGGAAAGATGCTTTTAATTATGTTGGAAGTCTTTTGATACGTTTTTTTACATAGCATAAAAAATAGGAAATGATGGAAAACATATATAATAACTTTTTTATTCATTTTATTTAAAAATCCCTTAAAAAATTGTGAAATTTATTTTAAAATCTAGTTGATATATTTTAGTTTTATCTAGTTTTTAAAATATATTTTAATTTTTCTTATAAGTTCAGTGATTAACATTAAATTATATCAGGTTCTTATTGGATTTCAAATTCACGCAAAATAGATAATAAGTTGCTATCGGAACAAAAAGTAATAGGACAAGTAATATTCCTTTAAGATATTAAAAAACAAAATATTTCGCTTTGTGTGTAAATGGAAAAATATTTTGTTCTGTTAATCATGTCAGGAACAATGAGTAGGCTAAACAAAACGTCATCATTACTATTTCAGCAGCCTTGGTCTTCTGCAGAAGCTTTTTCTAAAAAAAATAATTCTTCCGTCAATTGCGACATTTTATATTCTCAAGGTTTTTATTAAATACGAGTATGTCACCCCTTCGGCTGCCTTCTTGCTTATTGCCTATGAACTTGTTTACAAACAATTTAAATTTTTTTCCTTCTCCTTACTAATAATGTAACCTGCCTACTTCATTCAACTTAATTGGATATATTTCAACTAAGTAACACTCATTTAAATGAAACTACGTGATGTAGTATTATTTCTACTTTCCTTAAGTTAGATAGTAGTAGTTAACCTAGGTTTTGTTATATTACAACATATTCAAGTGGACAATTAGCAAAGATCTTTGCTAATAGTCCACCTGAAGTTTCGTTTAATTCTGAATAATGAATTTCTACAAATTTGATGCCAAATATGTTCAATATTCAATATAAGTTATACTCATTAAAATTACAGTATAACTTAAAATTTTATTTCTCAGTCCAGAATCACCTGAATCACTTGCCACTAGTTTATTTCTTACGGTCTTGCGGTTACGGTTACGGTCCGCTCAAATATTAAAAGAGCTGTTTCTTCTGTACCGGTTAGTATTAATTTTGAAAGCATAATTAAAAAAAATAACTAATAAATATTTTATTTAGCACAATTTTGTTTATCTTTTACGAATTTATGGGTTAAAGCATTGTCCGTCCATAAAGCAGCTACTAGACGAAGCGTTATCCAACAAATTGATATTACTAAAATTTACTAGTTTTCATTTAAAGAGTTTATAATATTATTATAATTAGAAGATATTCAAACATTAAAATCGTGTGGCAGTTAATATAAGTATTATCATTAAAATAACTCTGCAAGGAATGTGAAAATCTTGTTGTTAGTAAATAAAATCGTATGAAAATACTTAACTACCCTTTCGTACGTAACTACTTTCGTTGTACTTACGCGGTTATATCTCGTAAAAACCTCCTAATATTCGTCTATGGAATTCCCCTCGGCCACAAACGCGTACCTCTACAAATATTAAAGTACGCGTGGGACATAGTGAGGCTAAAATATAAATATATAAAACCAAGGTTCAATTTATCTAATGTTGGAAATACTTTATATTTAAGATTTCTCCATAAACCTGCAGCTTACTTAAATCTTAGGGACGTAAAAGCTTTTCGCTTATTACGTACTTAAGAAGCATTTAGAAGACGCGATTTTAAGATAAAATAAAGTGACTCTAAAAGTTCTTCTTCTTTGGAAATTAATAAAAATTAATTTTCTTATTTTTCATCTATAGTCCTAAAGAATATTGTAAATAGGAAAGATTTTCAAGAGATATTATTTTGGATACTACATGTGATACTATATGGCCGGTTTTTTTAAATACTCCATAATTTGATTCCGTACAGGTTTCTTTCTAATATATAAATATCCTCGTGTAATTGTAAAGTCCTTATAAGCATATTTCCCAGGGACAAAAACTAATTCATTTATCTGATAAATTTTTGTATTACCAGCTAATAAATTTAATTATTTTCGAAATAAATACTACGATATATTTCGAGACATTTCGCCTAGTCAATGTTATATTAATTTTCAATAATTATGAATTACGAATATATTTCTTTATACTGATAATAAGACCACCTTTCCATGAAAAGCCTTTATAATGTCAGTCCCTATTTAAAATGTATACAAAGACTTATTGTGGACTGGCCGATGTCATGAACCTCGTTAAATAAATTTACTCTAAAACAGTTTACGTTTCCCTAACAGTGAAATAGATGTTAACCCTTTTCACACCCAACTTTATTTTACCTGTGTATTGTATTTTGAACAAATGAAATAGAAAGATTATTTGATAATGTAAATAATAAATATTGATATAAACCGTATTAAGAAAGAGAATATGTGGAAAGGTATTAGGTATTTATTACGATTTGACAAATGAAAAATATAATATTAAGAATTAGATATTTAGTATTAAAGTAGTTCTACGATCTGAAAGGAAGGTAGTAAGTTAATTCATCATATCAAAGTAAAATTATCAATTTTGAAGTAAAACAATATCTAAATTATAAACTTGTATTTTATTCGCAATATTAAAATGAACTTACTACTTAGACTAGTCATGAAAAAAGTATGTCAAAAAACATACAAGATAATATAAAAGACGTCATAATCAGCAAATAAGTGATCATTAGAAAGCAGGTATAAAATTTGTAGTGAAAAAGCTTTAGGACAATATTAAACTTTGTTTTAATCGCTCGGAGATTATGGTAAAATCCGTAATACAATCGTTTAAATTTACTACCGTTTGGATAGATAAAGTAGTTAAATACGTAAAGTTAATTATTTTAAAAAATCGCAATTATCTTCTTTTAATCTGTACGATTCACTGACCTTTCTTGAAAGGAAATAAATCTCATTATCTTTAAATTTAGTAAAAAGAAAGTAACAACAATTTTAAATAAAAGCGGCATATTTTTTTCATCTGCTATTATTCTATCTAAAAATTTCAATAGTTTCTAAATGTAACGGGACTTGAAGGGTTAAGGTCAATGAAATGCGAAGAAAAGGTTGGAGCTTTGTACGTTTAATTATTGTTCGAACTTCGCGACGACTTTTGATTCAATAGTCGACCCGAATAGGTACACGTCATTTGTCATCTAAACTGACGTTAGATCGTGATGATTTTAATGATTGTTATCCCTTCAAACATCTTGGAGAGCTTTCATAACTTTCCAAGGTTTTCTTTTCTTATCTCTTTTAGCCAACTTTGGGTAAGTTTTTGTACTTATAAGATTTATTTCTGTAGTTATTTATCGCTAGTAATCTATCGATGCTACCAATCTTCTCTTTTCAGTGCCCGATATTCGTAGGTCCATCTCCACGTTCTAGAGCGCAGGCAATTTTGGGAACTCCTAAAGTTTACTATCTTTTTAGTTATTTATTGATCTTCAATTCGTCGAATATGTTCCAGCTATCTACGCCTCCAGATTTTGAAGCTCAATACTTTTAGTGGATTTTTGTAATGGTTGTAAAGTTCTGTGTTGCTACTTGTCTTACATAATACTTATTACATTTACATCCATTTTAATTAGTGTTAAGGTTTTCGCACCATTGAGTGTGATTATTGATTTGCAAGTTTTGATATTTCGCCATTTTAAAATGTTTGTGTTTCCTGCATAATCTTATATTTTGAAACAGAAAATATGATACGTTCTTAATAAGGAGAATAAGGAAAAATTTTAACAAATTTTAAAATCTAAAATAACTTAACACAAAACATAATTATATACGCAAAAAGTACACACCGAAAAAAATAACCTGAGAATAAATTTTAGGTACATTCTTATAAATATTAAAACTAATCATACATTTATCGAAATAATTTTTTGCAAAAGTAATTGTTGTTAAATTTTCTAGTATTATTTAAACTACACTCTAAAGCATCTTTATTATTTTAGAGCCACCTTATTAACTAGTGTAAATATCTCAGTCATCAATAGACGTACATATATTAGATGAATAGATGTATCAAGGTTATCTGATTACTAAACGAGTCTTGATTCAAGAAGGTATGATAAAATAAATGTACCTTTGAAGGCTTTTATTTAAATATTTAAAGAAAAGGCCTTTTCTTTAAATGTTTAAAAAGATTTGGCCCTTTTTAAAATACCCAAAATATAAAGTTCATACCAACAAAGTTTCAATGGCCTTATGAACTCTTTACCGCAGAATCATAAAGAACGTAAATAGAATGCTGTTGATGAGAAATATAAAAACAAAACAAATGGACATAATATAAAATTATATAGATGTGATAATGCCATCACAAATGGTGTGAAACTATATAACGTTTTAATTTACTTTTATGGTATTTAGTAAAGTAATCCATCAGTTTAGGCTTAAATTAATTGTATATTAAACAGATTAACAAAAAGTTTAAAGGTATGAAAACTTTTGTGGATAATTTTTAATTTCTGTATCGTCAGAAAACGTAATTATTTATTACTTTCAACATATCAATTGTGTAGTGAAGTATGGCTTCAAATATTAAGAATACACATAAATTTTACAGCCTATTTTCCATTAAATTGGCAATTTACCTAAAAGTTAATATCACATTACACTAAGTTTAATTGGAAACCTACACCCTATTGGAATCAGATTTGGCTGGCTTCCATGCTATGCTGCCAAGCTGCCAGCCAATCAAGCGAGTAGTCCCCGACCATTTCATAACGTCCACCTTTTCTGAGACCAAGTGCTCCCTGCAGAGTAGGCCGTCTGTCTAAACGCTGCGTGGAAATGATAAATTACTCTGTCGACAATTCATTAATATCAGTCGAAACCCAAAAAGCTTTCATTAAATATTCATATATTTTATTACTCATGTGCATTACTTATATTGAAATTTTACGTAATGTGTTCGCTTTATAGTTCGTTTCATCTATGTTCAAGCCTAACTGCTGTCGTTAGTTATGTTCGAGCTAACCGTCTGTTTTAACGAGTCATCGTTATGATGGACATAAAATGATAATGTTCTTGGGATGAACTCGTGATGGAGAGAAGATTATATTAAAGTTAATTTAATTGAAACGTTAAGGCTAGATGGGGAATCATGTCCGTTTACGTAGTTACGGGTCCTTGAACTAAGTTTTATTGAAGCGGAGTTCTATAATAGACTACCTTTTTTATTTAGATAAAATTTTTTTATACATTTGAAAAAAAATAGTGTTTATTTTATTGAAAATTATATAAACAATTACATCATTATAGTTAGAGTTTGCTTTCTAGAGTGTTAAATATATTTAACAGATTAGAAATCTTTGTTTTAGTTAGGTTATACAATTAAAAATACGATAAGATATCAAAACGAAACTTTTATAGCAGTGAAATGAAATATTTAAGATCATGTATAACTTTAATAGATGTAAAATATATCGACATTGGATATGCTACGTCCTTAAAGATCTAGCAGGCAAAAATAAAAATATTTGAATGTTTGTGATTGTGCTAAGGTAAGCACAATCTATGAAATAAAAAATAAAAATTGATGTGAAGTTTCAACTTATAGTAAAGGTACTTATAGTACTTTAAACGAAGTAAAGTGTTTTATATTTGAAATTCTGCAGTATTTCTCTCTATTTTATGTTAATTATAAAAATAAGAAAAATACAAATCAACATCAGTAAATACATCCTTGTAGCAGGATTTATTTACTTTCTAAATATATTTATTGTTGAGGGGTATGAAATGAATTTATAGCTTATTAAAAATCTTTTTTTCTTCTTCTATTTTAATGTAATTTGAACTATTAATGTTTTATGAGGTAAAAAAGGTAAATAAATAATACAGAGCCACAATTTTTTTCGCAAAGATTCCTTCAAAGTTAGCAATCAGTTTTTAAATCACTACACAAATATGTTGACATTGACATATTTGTGTAGAGATTTAAAAACTTATTGCTTTTTTCATTTTCATTACTGCTATCGTAATAAGGCTATTTTATGAACTTTCTAAAAATATTGCCGTCATGACTAATGAAGTTATTTTTAAAAATGTTCTCTTTTATATTGTTTATTGAAACGTTGATCGGTAATTCTGTAACGTTTCACTGACAGGACGCTAAACTAATGCCATCTAGCGATCAATTTCTATGAGTATTTCTATAATACTCTCTTTACATTCAGAATAGTGAATGGTAAAATTTGAAGTGTAGACGACATATGATGCTGTTCATTATTTTTATAACTTAATAGTTTTTTGTGAAGTTAGAGTCTTACAATTATTTTAATTTTTTACGTATCTGTCATAATCAAATATAATTACACGTTCATGAGAGTAAAATTACGAAAAAATTTACGCCTAATTTTTTCCCAACTTAATGGGTATAATTATCTTACCAATAATGGGAAAACGAAGGATGTATAGCTAGAGAAAAATGGATAGAAAACGCGAATGAAAATTGACATTATCTTGAAGACAGAAAATGGCAGTTCGTTATTTATTCAATAATATTTTCAGGGGCATGCGCATGTAATGTGTATATTCTTTTGTTGTTTCTTTATATCAACTTTAATCTTTACTTTTGCCGAAAGTTTATTTACAAGATTTTTTTCCATTTTCTGGCGGCTTAAGTTACGTAATGGAAATTGACTATTGTGTATTTTACTATATTACAGTAATCTTTCACCTAACCTGTCAAATAATTACATAGTTACTGTGAATGCTTCATTTTTGATTCCGTAAATATACAGAGAAACAAATGCTTAATTTTTTCTCTCTGTATATTTACGGAGGAAAAAAATGAAGCATTCACAGTATCTGTCCAAGTATTTTTATATATTCTTTTAAAATTTCATGGCCGTGGTGTATTGGGTTGTTTACAAGGCATACAACCTTTGACTGCGAGGCGCACCGCGGAGACCCGGGTTCGATTCCCGGCCGTTCGTCGAAGGGGCTGGATGGGTGTTATGGTTGGCAGTAAGATATTGTTCTCGTAGCAATAAATCCGTCATATTTATCAACTAGGTACATTATAGTAGATAGATAAATAAATGGATATATACTTTAGTGTTTCTATGAAAGTATTTACAAATGTTAATTTCCCCATGCAATAAACCTTTACAAAATACTTTACAGGTTTAAATTGTTATCCGTTTCTACAAAATAAGGTCACTGAAAATAATCGCTATAGTTTTCTCGTAAACTTCAAGTAAACCTACAGTAACGCCGTTTTTGCATAATTTTGAATACTGCGGTTTCGGCCTTGGGGTGAGAAGGTCCTTTCTCTACATGTAATGCGGGGGTGAATTTTTGTAACAGAACCCATTGTACAAAGTATCATTGAATAGGTTTTTCAACAATAATGGTGACTCATCGCATACACTTTCCCCATACAGGAATCCGTTAACGAAATATTAAGATTTAAATTTTTCATTTTTGTCAGACTTACGTGTTCCTAACCCCCGACTAGATGATTTTTGGATAAATGAAAAGTACGTGGTGAAATTAAAAGAAACATAATGACGACTAAGTAGGCTTCACTAGTTTACGAGCAGTAATCGATCTACTCACGAAGTGTAGTTGGGTCAGTAAAAAAAAAGAAATTCCATTAAAGTGACATCAATTAACTACAAAAGTAAATATGTATTTTATATATTTATATATATATATATATATATATATATATATGTATATATATATATATATATATATATATATATACATGGTCAGGAATAATAATATTTAAAAATTAACTATATGTAAAATACCGAGATAATATATTTATGAAGTGAAAACTTAATGTTTGTGAATAGTCTAATAGAAATATTATATATCTATAAACGTTTATAAGTAAATGTGAACAAAACTCTCATAGTAGTTCTACTCGTACTTCGTACTTTTCCTTTTCAGTTTTACTTTTTCCTAAAAAGGAAAAGGCTAACTATAATGGAATATTTATATTCATCTAGGTTAACGTTAATAAATCTTGTTACCTTCTTACAGAACTCACATTATCGCATTTTTATAATCGGTGTTTCTATGTGCTAAAACTATCTCTGTAATACTTTTTATAATAACTAGAACGATTCTTTAATAAAAAATCGACTTTCATAAAAATTTTTCTTTTTATTCAATAAAATTTGTAAGGTATATTGAAAACACACTATAAAAATTTATGAAAATTGAATCTTAACTTTTATATGATATTCATTACTATCGCTTCGTAATTTTTAATTTAATATTGGTGTTGTTTTTTTAATTTAAACAATCGTTTTTTTAATTTATATTCCTAAATTTTTGTATTTTTTGAAGAGTCCATTAAATCCTTAAAATATTTAATAAATATTTGTATTCTTTCAAAAAGGCAAAAAGTTTAACGTTAAAAAAATTCTGTTATTTTAATGTAAGATTTTGGTAACAAAATAAGTAGTTATTAACCTAATTATAATTCATTACATTGAGTTTTTTCCCAAAGTGCCATCAAAATACTTCAATTAATCCCAGAAATATTGTCGGGAAAAGGACGAGTTGTCTAAAAAGGGTATTGTGTATCTTTGTTTTTTTTTTAAGATAAGGAAGTTATACTTCTTTAGTAATTATTTTTAAAGACGCCTAAATGCAAAATAAATATATTACCAGAGAAATAATTATAGAAATATACATGTTAAAGAAGTAAGTTTTATTAATCATTTAATAATTTAAAAAACAAAAAAATACGCTCTTAAAAATACTCCACTAAAAAGTAAAAAAATTATTATCGCACCTGTTTACTTCACCTACTTCTCATAAATTTTAGTGTGAGCCATGTTTGTTATTGGGCATAATATTTGAGCGTGAAAGCGTGGGGCGCTTTGTCTTGAAACCTAACTGAAATATTAAGCATTTTCATTTACTTAATATTAATTTGAAAAGTAAAATCAGTTATTTTTTAGGAAAAATATCCTAAGCTTTTACACTCAAACTTGAGCATAATGCTCAATAACTAACATGGTTCACACTAAAATTTATAAAAAGTAGACGAAGAAAACAGGTTCGACAATTATTTTTTTGTTTTTGGTGGATTATTTTCGTCACCATAACTTTTTTATCCAAATGAAATATATTCAACATAAGCATATTCCTGTTGACAAGTTAATTAATTTTTAAATCTTTGGAAAAATGTTTTTTCCTTACTACTTTTTTAACTTTGTGTAATAAAAACTTCAATGTCTCAACATGTTATTTCTCAAAATTGATTATATTTAAATAAAAACACCTTTAAGAAGTAACATATTATTAACCAACTAGTATTTATAATCAATATTACTAAAAGCTTTAGTGAAATATACTAAAACATTTTAGAAGTTATAAATATAAGAATAAATACGATAAGAAGATAAATAATCTAAATCGAACAAAATAGAACATATTTCAGAGTTTAACAGCTTTAGGTTAAGGAAGTCTATTAATCCAAACGACGTCTTGAATTAGGGAACAGAAGAAGTGGGACTTCTCCATAAAACTTAAAAGCATCTGTCGAAGATAGGATCAGGCCAGGTTCAGTTTTTAATATACATTTAGAAAGAAAACTGAGGATATCTTCAAGTTATCAGCTAGATTACAAAACTCGTAATTGAAATTACGTTTCACCTATGTTGGAACATATTAATTCAGTCAATTGGAACAATTGAAAACGTCAATTAAGAACTATTTTAATGAAAACATTTTTAGATTATATGATATTCTTTAGTTATAAATTAGGAAATAATTTTTCTGTCTTACAGATAAATATTTTTGATTGCTGCTGATTCTAAATATTTTTGTTATTATATTTAATGGTTTTTCTTGTAAGAGCCATGGAAATAGTGGACAAAAATTCCTACGGTATATCTTCCCTATGATCCTATTCTTAAACATTAGTAAGCTGAGTCTTTTTTGAAACAAGACCTTCATTTGGAAATAGTGGTCCATAAAGCACGCTTGTATATTTTTCTGAAAATAATCCTCCTTAGTCGATATAAATTCTATGCTACTAATTCAAATCAAATCCTATTTATTACATAATTAGGTATATAAATGTTGAAAATATAATTTTATATGCAAGTAGTAAAACATTACAATAATGTTTGTAAACATTACAGCACTGTTTGTGAGCATTAAAAGCAAATTTCCCCGTTAGCTACGCCAGGCTAATAATTGTTATTCATAACAATTGGTTTAAGTAATCACCTCACATTACCATTTCGCAAACGTGCGTTTTCTTTCCGTTCCGCTAACGATTTAATTTCCGGAATTAATCGCATTCATAACGGTTGTGCATGACCACAAAACTTATTTGCATTTGTATTAAAAGCGCGATATCTAAAAGAAGCGAAATCACTGTCCACTCAGTATCCGTTCTTATTAAATACAGTTGTACAATTATATTTTTTAAGTTGAATTTCTTTCTCAATAGTAATGAAACATGTGTAACAACCGTAAAATTGTATATCTACCTTTATAAAGTTTTCGTCAAGGTTGGAAGAAAGCAAGGAGGCGGAAGATAAGTAGATATGAGGAAAGTTACTGTCAATGTAATTTTATTGTTTTTACTACACTGCTACCTTTATAACTCTCTTTTTTCAGATAATCTTTAATGACATATAAAACAGAAAAAAATATTTATTAAATTGTTTGTTCGTGGTAATCCCTGAAACAACACGTCTAATTTTAGAAATTCGTTAGTCCGAGGTCGGATTCGTCAGTAGAAGTTCGAAAGCATACTTTGACTATAAGCTTCATATGATTATGCTATGATTCACATGAAAAGAGAAGTAAAGAAAAAATATAACAGAAATCAAGGGTCACTGCTTAAACAGTGCGAGCTTAAAGGAGACCGAGTTATTTATTTTATAATCATCTCGAGTGTTCCCGTTAAATATCTTTGACCCTGGTGGACGAATTTAAGCTAATAAAACCACAGGGCATAGCTAATAAGGCATAAATAAATTTCAATTTTAATGCACGTGGTGGCCACACACCGCCACGCACACTTTAAGATTAAAAATTTTCACATTTTCTTTTTCATTAACATGTTTAAACGCTTTTTTTAATGAGACAATTTTTAAACTGACATGAAACATTTTTCACAATCCATTTTATTATTTAATATTCCTTTTTATTAAATACAAATTTAAATATTTTCATATAACATCTACTGCGGCCTTATTTAATATTTAATTCACACTATATAGTATATTGGTTAACCGTAAGAGATAATTTATAGCAATAAATTCACATATATGTACGTGTAGGACGTCATTGGGTTATTATTAGAGATTGCAAATGTCAATATTAAAATATACATTAGCATATCTTGTTTGTGTTGTCATTTTTTTATTTCTGTTAAGTCAGTTTTATACTGTGCCTTGTTGATTGTCATCGAAAAGCAGAAAAACAGGTAGTTATACAAAATAAAAATAATAGAAGTGTAGAATCAAGAAAACAAATACAAACAAAAAATTGTTAAAGGAAGCACCTGTGCATATATATTTTCTTGAACAGTCAACCATAGCACGTTTTGATTCTTACGTAACGCCATGTAGTAGATTTGTTGAAAGTAATATACCTATAATATACTGCTATGTATGCTTCTATTTAAAACTATAATACATTTATTTTGTTTAAGTGATGCTTTTAAATGTAGTCATGTGATAATGAAATTGGAAAATGTCACGCCAAAAAAAATTACCTTTTTTAATCTCTTGGTGGGTGCTTAACGAAATTTGGGTTAATTCATCACAAAATACCTCCAAATCCATAAAGCACTCACCAAAGGACAATAAAAACTGATATTAGTGTTTGGTTTATCTTTTTCCAATTTCATTATCACATGACTTCTTTCAAAAATTATTATTAGCAAATAGCCCATAATTCCCGTTTCCGCGGATATTTCCCAAAATTCTTTCATCATGAATGTTGGTGATATAAAAGTAAATGCTAATCGAACGATTTTGCTGTACGTTGACATTACAAAAAAAAATACTTCTCCATTTTTATTTCTCAAAATTTCTCAAAACGATGAAATATCTATCTAATTGCTAAATTCAATATAATATCTTACTCTATGCCTAAACTTCACATTTCTCCAATCAGCAGCTAAGATTGGGCGTTGACCTACCAATGAATTAAACAGTATGAAAATGTTTTATAAATGATATGGACTAGATTAATATTTATTGGATTATGAAATATTTTACAATCGTAAGGAAATATCGACTACCATTTATTTTCATTTTAAGTAACGACTCCAACTACGCTCTTGTATTTCTAAATAAACATAAAAATGCATCGAAGTAATTTTACTAACATTTCGTCAGGAAATATTCCCAAATATTACGATGAACGATATGTGTGATATGACATATCGTTCATCGTAATATTTATGAAAAATATTCACACGAAATTAAGCAAAGAAGCATGGCAATAAAATCATATATATGTATATAGCAACAACGAAATAAGTTAACAACCGCTGCCCCTTTGGTGGCGCAGTAATATAAAGTGCATGTAGTACGTAGTAATATCACGTACACGTGAATCGCATCTCTCTGATACCAAGTTGACTTGAATCTCTGCCAACGCGCAAAGCACATAGCGAGTATAAATTATTTTCGCGCCAGACCATGTACTTCAATACAATTTGCTAAGTGTAGAACGGAATATTTATGTAATTAGTATTTGGATACGCGGACGAGTATTTTATAGCTGACGAATATGTAAAATATATAATTTAATAACTTATTTTTTTGCTGAATATTTGGATCAAGGAATTATTCTATAATTCATTCAAAGTCATTAATAGAGTTTAAAGTTCAATAATACTCAACTTTCTCTAGAAATATTAGGTTGTGATAAGTTATATGAGGCTCTGGATATTTATAAATGAAATGGAATATAAATAATATTTGGTCAACCATTCATTAAAACATTTGACGATCAATATAGTTGTGAAAGTTTTTAAAGTAATAAGGTGAATAATCTATTACAGGAACTTAATTTATAACATCAGTTTTAGTAAAAAGTGTTAGGGTTCATATGTAAATAATGGTTAATCCATCATCAGTTATTCTTCCTTTTATATTTTATATCCCATTGGTAGCGTAAGGGACATTAATAGTAATGTCTTTACGCTCATCGATCCTTTGTATTAAGATTTTCTTCGTAGGTCTTACCGAAACTCGTTAGTTCCTCCAACACAATTTGCCGTCAGGTCTGCTTCGGCCGGCCATATTTCTTCTTTCATTAAAGGTTCGGATTCAAAGTCTGTTTGGGGATATGAACTAATTCCCTTCAGATTCTGTGGCTATTCAATGTGGATAAGCATGCTAAATCGGAAGACATGCTGAAGAAACACTATACACTGGGTTCAAAATCAATACACGAAAGATTCAAGAAATGAGATCTAGTATGAAGAATACTATACGGTTACTGCTAAGTACAAAGCAAATAAGGAGTTTTATTATTTCATGTCTCTCGGAAGTTTTATGTTAGAGATGGGAGGACTTGAAGAGGATATTGCTTCACGAATTATCAAATCTAAGGCAACTTTGGCACAACTCTGCTTTATGTGGCATTCGCAGAACCTCAAAACATTCCAGTCCAACGTCAAAAGCTTACCGCATATGCATGCGAGACATAACAGATAACCAAAGACCTCACAAAGTGGTTCCAAGTTTTTGTTAACCGCTGTCTTAGATATGTTTTAAAATGATGCAAGGAAGTTTCAATTTTGCACGATAAAAAAGCGTGGCAAATGGAAATAGACCGACCATCATCCATTTTAGTACTAGATGTGTAATAACAGTATAACAGTCTAAAATATAATGACACGGACAATCTTTCACAAGGTTTTAATACGTCACAATAGTTTTATTAGTAATTCACTGAGTTTCATCATCGCGACAATATTTGAATTTTGTCACTAAATTTGACGTTAAATGAATTTGTTCTGGTTTATTATGAAAGCACTAATGCATTTTGACTTATTTGCTACTTCATTTATGACTTCAGGATGAAGATTGAAAGTCCAAAACACTCAGTTTCTGGTAATGTTTTTGTACGTTATATTGTTATTTATTGTTTTTTATTGTTTGTTATCCTAAGTTCACTATTCTAACTTGCTCAATGCATGGATATCAAACTCTAAATCAGGCAAGGATGTTATTAAAAAAACAAAACTAATATATTCAAAAGACATGAGGTTCCTTTTAGAATTTGGCACACATAAGACCTAAGCACCAAAATGAACCTTAATATTCAAACAATATTCTTTATATATTGTGTACAATGTTGACTAAAATGACATATCTCATGAACTATGTTAAAACACATTATGACGTTAACCAGATGTACAAATGAATTTACATTCACAGATCTTGTTCCGCGAGGCAACCTATTAAAATTAATTTGAGGATGGATAATCCATTTTGAATTATTTATTAATATGTAAATATTAATACTAATCTTATCTTAAAGTTTAAATTAATAGTAAAGCCCAAATTATTAGCAGTAGCAATTTTCTAAGAATTCCGTTTTAAGATTTGTTACTCAACTTTCCGTAAAATAAGTACATTTTACTATTGTATGTATGCTACATTAACACATTACAATTACAATGACCCACACGAATAAAGTTTTTCGAAATCACTAATTATTTCAGTTACTTCAATTGAAGATTAACAAGAATGGTAAGATAATTGTTGACTGATTACATTTCGTTACTTATTGGAAGATTTTCCTTGGTAAATTAGGTATTATACTTAAAAAAAATATACATAATAACCAGAAACACCTTAACCAAATTATGAATTTTATGTTAGCCTCCAAGCGTATGTACATACGTGGGCAATAACCATTAGGTCCGCTTTACAAAAGTCTTTAATAGGCGCCCGAACAATGTAGACCTAAAACCACATTATACCCGCGGCGCAAGACATTACTTTATGCAAATAACCGACTACAAGATATTTTTTAAAAAGCACACCCCCTAAGCCCGGCCGCGGTATGATGACGTAAATTTTCCAAAATCTAAACGCACGTCGTTACGGGTGCTCCGGGCAAGAGGGAGCCGGGAGAGGTCTGAACCTTCATAAATCTTTTCGGCGTACAATTAACGTCTAACAAGCCGGTAGGCCGTCGCGGGGCCCTGAGCTCATGTGAACCAAATTGAAGGCAGTAAATAACCGCACAACTTTTCCAATGGCTGCAGCCGAAATAGATTAAGTAAGCCGCAGACAGCGCCTATTTGGCGATGATATTAATTCATTTACATTAATAACGATGGCCGTATGCGAAAGCTCGGAAATAACTAGGATTAAAGTTTTGGGCAGTTCCATTATGCGAGGTGTTAAATCAAATTGAAATAGATTTTCATTCAGTGTGCTAGGGGATGACTTTGTTTCGAAATTATCTGCTCTTTAATAAATAGTTTGCGGGGAAAAACTGAGAGAAATATATAAAGCTAATAGTAAACCTAGCCGATATTTGGATATATTCGTAGAGATGTCTTTGTTTTTAATCAGTTATCCACTTTCGTCTATAGAATATTTGAAAATTCATCAACAAAAGAATAATTTGGAATTATGTAACCGCAGTGTAGGCCTTTTCATTCCTTTACATGTCGGTAGAATAAAGAAGAAGATAATACAGAAAAAAACATTAATCATATAAACGGTCTGATAATAGCGCGAGTGAAAGTAAGAGAGGTAAGATTTTTCTGACGACTTTTGAAAGTTTATATGGACAGTTCGATACATGTTGTAAAATAAAACATATTAAAGCATAAAATAAAACAAATACATTATCCATATGAATGGACTGATAATAGCTCGAGTGAAAGTAAGAGAGGTGACTTTTAAAAGCACACATGGACGGTGCAGTATATGATGATAAATTATTGTCCTTTTTAATTCTTATTAGAAATTATTGACATATTGGAATATAATAAATGCACATTTACAGGGGTAGTTTTTTTTATTTTTGTATTTTTATATTGTATTTATATAGCGCGAGGTCCCTTTCGCCAGTCTCCTTTACATATCGGGAGGATAAAGGAAAAGATAACGCAGAAAGGAAACAATAATAACAGCGCGAGTAAAAGTAAAAGAGGTATGATTTTTTCGAAGACTTTTGAAAATGTATATGGACGGTGTGGTAGATGGTGACAAATTATTATTTATTTTTAAAATGTTATTTCAAAATCTCCTCATATACTTTGATATATAATATATACTTGAGGATAAATCAATAGTAGTTGATGTTGGATGCTGAAAGGAGTGGTTTTTTTTAAATGTGAAAAATTTAACTTAAACGTAATTTTTAGTAACGTTTGTTGTATTCCAAGAAAATCAACGAGATATGGATATATAGATTCCTACCATTAAGTTAAAAAGCTCATAACTCGCTTATTTCTTAACAAATTTTTGTAATTTTATTCCTATTGCTTTTTAATTGGTCTATATTTTCAGGACATTTTACAAAAACCGGTGAATTTAAATGTAGTTATACTATATATTCGCATAATACTAAATAATAGAAGATGTGACGATACAAATAGAGACAAAAGGATTATAATGGAATGAAGTGACTTATTGAATATATAGTTTGTCGATATATTAGCAAGCTTTTCATTTGTGGATTTGTACCCTTAGCGGTTATATATTGAGACTATTGTTTCACCAAAATAACAAGTATTTATGTTTAGAATTTTTCATATATTATATATATATATATATATATATATATATATATATATATATATATATATAAGTTTTAATTTTATACATATGACTTGAATTTTGTCAGACACATGTGAATCGTGAATTTTGTTATAGAAAGGGTGGTGTAATAAATAGCAAGTATTTGATCCACTCTTCAATATTTCGATTTAACTTTATAAAAATTTGCGATGTTACGCTTTATTATCACGATTTTACTGTCAACAATACCGCAAATAATAATTTCTTTACTAAGGACTCGTAGTGTATTAACCAGCAACCAGCGAACAACCTGTTTCTCTTGGTGAAATTGCTGAATTAATTTGGTAATTAATAAAGTATAATCACAGATATAAGAAAGTTGCAAATTATTTTAAAACAAATCCATAGAATTATTTAATGTTCAAGTAAATAATATTTCTTAAAGCAATTTAAATAAAAAACAAAAAAACAATATACAAATTGAAAGAAAATAATCAATATTTCAAATATCTAAACATGTAATAGTAATGTAAGAAATCAAAATCTGCTTTTAGAATTTTTGCCTGTCTCTATGTTTGTTAAATTGTCTTTCAATCACTTTAAATCTACTGGGTGAATTTCGAACAAATTTGGTATGGCATAGTCTATACCACTGAGTAACATATAGGATAATTTTTATCTGGATATTACACATTTAAAAGAGAATCCTGACTTGGTGGATATTACAATATTGATAATTCCAATGCTATATATTAACGTTTTTACTCTCAGAAGAAATGAAGTCTGCTTGTTGTAGCGACACTTATTCATCCATCTTTCATTCCGATCAATATTATTAAGCTGGTTATTCTAAACAATAACCGTCAGTTAATTTTATACTAATAAAGTCCTAGGCATAGCTAGCATACCTATACGCAGGTTGTTGTAGCCAACCAAATGATATAGCATTTTTTAGACTTCTCTCAAAAGTATAAGACAAAAATAATACAAAACAATTTTTGGTTTAAGTCTTTATTACTCAGTAATAATTAATATTTTAATAACAAAATAATTTTTAATTTAAATATTTTCTTATCCATTTAATCATTTCATTAACAACCATAAACAGATATTAATCACAACAACTTTGAATTGGATTGATAAATGAATACGAGTCTATGTACAAAGTCAATTATATGAAAGTGAACGTGCCGTGGATCAAATTGAAAGAAAGATTATGTTATGAGGTGGAGTAAGTGAAGTAAAGATTATGTTATGAAATGGAGGAAATGAAGTGATTATGTTATGGGATGGAGCAAGTGAAGTAAAGATTATATTATGGGATGGAGGAAGTGAAATACAGATTATGTTATAAAATGTAGGAAATGAAATAAAGATTAAATTATGAGATAAAGGAAATGAAGTAAAGTTTATGTCATGGGGTGGAGCAAGTGAAGCTAAGATTATATTATGAGATGGAAGAAATGAAGTTTGGATTATGTTATTAGGTGAAGCATGTGAATTAAAGATTATGTTATGCGATGGAGGAAGTGAAATAAAGATTATGTTATGAGGTGGAGGAAGTAAAGTAAAGATTATATCATAAGATGAAGAAAAACAACCATTATCAAGAACAACCATAAACAAATATTAAAAGCATTTAGTTATTAGTATAATTATTTTTTGTTTCTGCGTAATATTAGTTATGTTGTTCAAAATTCATTACCAATTAAGGTGGCAACATGGCGTCTCATTGCTTTGCCGATGCAGTGCAGCACCCGGTGTGTGTGCACTGCAGGATACTCAACCCTTCCATTGAAAACGAAATAGTGTATCTGAAGTTAGGAGTCCCATTTGGTATACATATTTTGTACTCATCGACTAGTAAAAATTATTTTATTATAATAATTTAACAATTGTACAGATAGATGAGTTATTAAATTTACACATATTTATTATGTCGGTGACGAATTCAAACTAAGCATTTGCAGTATGTCTACGTTTAACTCATTGCGTTTGACGATTATTAAACTTCATACCCATCACCTACAGAGCGTCAATTCCACAATCACAGTCCTCCGTGACCGCGTAGGTATTTCGTTCGTTTGTCACGTACCTTTCCGCCCCTTTTTTCAGTTGAAAAATAAAACAATGGATTCGCATGTCGCCCGTAGTTACGGCCGAATGATTGATAAGAGAAGGCTGAAAAATGAATATCGCTTCGAAAATAATTTTGAAATAACGAAGCTCGGCGCGGGTTTGGACCAATTATTTATTTTTTTTTTAAATTCAAAAATAACATTTCGCCTTTGTATTGTTTTCATTTGAGTAATGATCTTCATGCTTAGCCGCGCTTTAAATTCTTATATCTTTTTACGTACACTGCATTTGTTATTTTCTTTCGACCGTAATTTAATACACTAATATACTGTTCGTTATTTCATTTGGGGAAAATAAACAGAGTTGTTTATGGGTGCCTCTTATTTTGTTTTTAAGAAATTGTTTTTTTACGTCATTTTCTTTTGGCGCAATCTAATTAAAAGTTTTCAGCTAATGGACACAGATTACGTTTTTTGCATTTTATGCAAGTAGAAGTTCTTTGCATACACTGCGTCCATTATTTTCTCTTGCTCATGATTTAATACAATAATGTAGGTACTGTTCGTAACTTAAGTTTGAGAAATAGTTTGTTTATATATTTATATTTTTGCGTAAACTTATTCAACGAATTTGGAATAAAATATAACTTTAGCTAGTCCATTTTCAGTACATTGTGCCAAAACTAGTAATTTAAATAAACATACATATTTTAATCCAAATTAGTAATGGGATAAAAATATACTATTTATAAAAAGTATTTCAACAAAAAAGTATGATTTATCAAATGTTGTCCAGGTATATTACGATTGTCAAGCTCAAAAAACTAAGACGTAGCAACTGTACACGCACACACACACTCAAATACACGCACACGAACATGCAAACGCATAGGCACACGCACACGCCCATGCAAACGTACTTGCATATGCTCACACACACGCACAAGCACACGAAAAGCACAGCACACGCACGCACACATACACACACACACATGGATGTAAATTAAAAATGCTAAAACACAAATACACCAATAATGTCCGTATGTACAATAAAATATACACAATATATATATTCTATTGTATATAGAATATATACAACAGAATATATATACATATATATATCTATTGGGTTTTGTAGCTTGAAAATAGGAAAATTATATAATTTTGACAGTTAACAATCAAAGCTCGATATTAAAATTCCGAAAGTGAAGCCATTTTGACTAATATTAGCAAGATATTATATTATTATATTATTAGTACACATCCGCTATCAAAATTATTATTACTTTTCTTTATCACTAATCTATATTTAAGGATCAGTGGATCTATGCATCGAGCAATGAAAAGTGGCGTACGACACTTGCTCACATGTGTGAGCGAGCACACATATGAGGAATTATCGTACACTACTATTAAGTGAAGAAGTAGGGTTTACTTTTATTTCGATGGTATAGCTTGCTGGTAACAGTATTTACAATTTATGTCAACTAAATCTTCCGTGATATTTTTATACGTAACGTGTAACAAACTTACTAACCAATTCAAACAAAATTAAAATTGTTCGCGGGTCAGCTAATAATTTCTGCACAAATACCTCAAGCCTACCTATCAAAACAGGAAACAAACAAGGAACCATCGACCCCGTCATCAAATCAACACCGAACTCACTGAAAGTCTTGCAGTACCGACACGAAACGCTACTCCAATTTCAGGTGTCGAAATTAAACTACATTCGACATGCAAAGGTCTAGTGACGTAGGTAAAAGGGATTCGAGAAAGAGAAGGCTATCGGCGTGGATATACGGTGTCACACTGATAAAATAAAGCTGCAAATAAAACAGCGCTGTCGACGGGGCGAGCGCGATAGCGGCCAGGGCCGGCGCTCGTTCCCTACATGTGTATCTGCTCCGATAAAAGCAGTTATTTGGAAAGCGTTCGCAGGGTCCATTCGGACATTTGCACTCTAGCTGCCGATAGGGTGGGTGATGGCTGGTGTATGGGCCCGGGTGCGAACTGTGTTGAGCTCCTAAATTATCTTTGGACTTCGAATTGGATTGCCGACGGATAAATGAATGCGGGTCTATATACATAGTCAATTATATGAAAGTGAACGTGCCATGGATCAAATGGAAAGAGAGATTATGTTATGAGGCGGAGTAAGTGAAGTAAAGATTATGTTATGAAATGGAGGAAGTGAAGTAAAGATTATGCTATAAAATGTAGGAAAGTAAGTAAAGAATATATTATGATATAGAGGAAGTGAGGTAAAGAATATGTCATGGAATGGAACAAGTGAAGTAAAGATTATATTACGGTATGGAGGAAGTGAAGTAAAGATTATGCTATAAAATGTAGGAAAGTAAGTAAAGAATATATTATGATATAGAGGAAGTGAGGTAAAGAATATGTCATGGAATGGAACAAGTGAAGTAAAGATTATATTACGGTATGGAGGAAGTGAAGTAAAGATTATGCTATAAAATGTAGGAAAGTAAGTAAAGAATATATTATGATATAGAGGAAGTGAGGTAAAGAATATGTCACGGAATGGAACAAGTGAAGTAAAGATTATATTACGGTATGGAGGAAGTGAAGTAAAGATTATGCTATAAAATGTAGGAAAGTAAGTAAAGAATATATTATGATATAGAGGAAGTGAGGTAAAGAATATGTCATGGAATGGAACAAGTGAAGTAAAGATTATATTACGGTATGGAGGAAGTGAAGTAAAGATTATGCTATAAAATGTAGGAAAGTAAGTAAAGAATATATTATGATATAGAGGAAGTGAGGTAAAGAATATGTCACGGAATGGAACAAGTGAAGTAAAGATTATATTACGGTATGGAGGAAGTGAAGTAAAGATTATGCTATAAAATGTAGGAAAGTAAGTAAAGAATATATTATGATATAGAGGAAGTGAGGTAAAGAATATGTCATGGAATGGAACAAGTGAAGTAAAGATTATATTACGGTATGGAGGAAGTGAAGTAAAGATTATGCTATAAAATGTAGGAAAGTAAGTAAAGAATATATTATGATATAGAGGAAGTGAGGTAAAGAATATGTCATGGAATGGAACAAGTGAAGTAAAGATTATATTACGGTATGGAGGAAGTGAAGTAAAGATTATGCTATAAAATGTAGGAAAGTAAGTAAAGAATATATTATGATATAGAGGAAGTGAGG
This sequence comes from Druceiella hillmani, assembly GCA_039881145.1. Lineage (NCBI taxonomy): Eukaryota > Metazoa > Arthropoda > Insecta > Lepidoptera > Hepialidae > Druceiella > Druceiella hillmani. The sequence goes on along the minus strand of JAYKKI010000014.1, from coordinate 15,025,365 downwards.
TAAAGAATATGTCATGGAATGGAACAAGTGAAGTAAAGATTATATTACGGTATGGAGGAAGTGAAGTAAAGATTATGCTATAAAATGTAGGAAAGTAAGTAAAGAATATATTATGATATAGAGGAAGTGAGGTAAAGAATATGTCACGGAATGGAACAAGTGAAGTAAAGATTATATTACGGTATGGAGGAAGTGAAGTAAAGATTATGCTATAAAATGTAGGAAAGTAAGTAAAGAATATATTATGATATAGAGGAAGTGAGGTAAAGAATATGTCATGGAATGGAACAAGTGAAGTAAAGATTATATTACGGTATGGAGGAAGTGAAGTAAAGATTATGCTATAAAATGTAGGAAAGTAAGTAAAGAATATATTATGATATAGAGGAAGTGAGGTAAAGAATATGTCATGGAATGGAACAAGTGAAGTAAAGATTATATTACGGTATGGAGGAAGTGAAGTAAAGATTATGCTATAAAATGTAGGAAAGTAAGTAAAGAATATATTATGATATAGAGGAAGTGAGATAAAGATTATGTCATGGAATGGAACAAGTGAAGTAAAGATTATATTATGGGATGGAGGAAGTGAAATAAAGATTATGTTACAAAATGTAGGAAATGAAATAAAGATTATATTATGAGATAGAGGAAATGAAGTAAAGTTTATTCATGGGGTGGAGCAAGTCAAGTAAAGATTGTATTATGAGATGGAGGAAGTGAAGTATAGATTATATTATGAGGTGGACCATGTGAATTAAAGATTATTTTATGAGATGGAGGAAGTGAAATAAAGAGTATGTTATGAGGTGAAATTAAAGCAAAGATTATATCATAAGATGAAGGAAAATAAACTTACATATATATATTATAAAAATATATAACTTCCAAAATATTAGCTAATAAAGATATGTTGACATAGAACGGTGACTTGCAGTTAAAACGCTCCATTATTTAGTAAAATAGAATATAATCATAATTTCTAATATTTCGCACCGTATTTACACTAAATATACGAAAAAAAAATTATGCTAGTTGCAATAAAATTATAGACAAAGTTTTAAAATTAAATATTAATGTTTTATAAATGGTTATAAATAATTTAGATGAAAGTTCTAGTATATAATGAAAACTGAGAATATTAATTATTCATTCGTATCATAATATATAAAAAACCTAGGAGTAAAACTCGCACTACGAAGGTTCCGCATACATTTCAACAAAATATTCAAGAACCCACATTGTTCTATCAAACTATTTAGAAATATTAATTTTAACAACACACATTATCTTTTATATCATTCACGAGCATTAAAACATGATGCATATTTAAACAAAAATTATTTTATTTAAAAATTATAAGATCTAATATAATCAATATACTGTTTCTCCAATTTATGCATAGCCTTCTAAAATACAATTTCTTATAATTTTTGGTTTAGTAGTCTCGAAATTAAAGAGGCAAGATACGCTTTTTAACCAATTTTCCAATACATATGAACATATTTTATAAAAAAATTATGAAAAAAGGATTTCCTTATTATTCTTTCTTTATTATTCTATCCTATGTTTGAAAAAAAAGTAAGTATATAATTTTTCCACACTCAAATTTCCATCTAAACATTTTTAAGTGTTAGCTTTGGTAGTAAGTGCGAGTTAAAATATTTTATTACTGTGCCAGATTTCAAGTTTCTACACCAAGCAATTTCTTAGAAAAAAGACTGTAGTAGACCGATAGTCGTACACGTGAGTGATCTTATAAAAGGTTTCATTTTTCTAAGGCAGAAGGAAAAACGAAACGCAACTCTAATAATGGAAAATTGTTAGCTTTAGTGCGGAATACATATTGCCTAGCACATGACCGATTTCTAATAGTGCTAATATCAGGTTGGCAACTACAAATCCGCCATTTGTGTATACAAAGTTTTCAACTTTTTATATGTAGTCAATAAAACCAATCGTTAATTATATGCACCGTTAGTATCTAACACATGTCACCAACGTGTATGTAGAGCTAAAGTTCTTTACTTCTGGAAATCTTTGGGCCTTTGATTGAAAAATCGGTAAAGTTGGATTTTGACAAGATTTCCGTCTTTAAATTTCTATCACATAAATTATTAGACATAGAGCGAAACAGACGAAAATTAGAGGACGAAAAATCTGGGGAATACGATGGATGAAATAGCATACTCAACTACCGTACGTGGCTGTGTCTTAAGAGGCCATACCTTCACCCATCCATTTATATGTATTGTGTGATGCTTCGCTGGTTTTTCGCCCTATTCTACGCCCTCTATACGACATTCATGAAGAAAGAGTACTCTCAGTTCACTTCGAAATACTTCAATTTTTAATTTAATCTCAATTGCAAAGTGAACAGAAGCTGCATTTTGTTATACCCTACAAGTAATATTCTGCAAGCTTCTATAACATTCCAGAAATTGGTTGAAAAAAAAGGAGGGTTTATAAGTTTTCTACCTAATATATTACGATATGAATATATTATGATCTGCATTTAAGAGAATAAGTATTTTTTCACAAGAAAGACAAAATAATGTGAAAACTATTGGATAGAAAATGAAGTAATACGGCAAATTTCAAATAAATGATTAACACTGATATAATTATAAAAAATGCGTCAAAAAAAGGAACCAATAACTACAAATGTTCCCGTCAGAAAATCAGAGTAATAGACTAACTTTTTGATTAAAATTGTAACTTCAACAAATTAGTTATATAATACTAAAACGTTTAATATTAAATTGCTCATTGAAGTTAAAACTTAACAAACATCAGGGCGCTGTGAATAAATATTGCTTTTATTTATTCCTCGTGTCGCCCGAACTCGTCCCCGTTCCAAATTTAGTCGAGAATTCAGAAACGCTGAGCTTACGTAATAATCGAGTTATGACTGTAGATTTTCGGCAACTTTAACAGCAATAATTTAATTTCCATTCCGCGTGGACAAACGGAGAAATTATCGATTGCACAAACAGACCTCCGACGCGAATCCTGACGAATCCGTAAAACGAAAACTCCGACGTAACGAGTTTCGACAAACTTCACTGAAAAAAACGAAACGCTTAGTGTTTCATAACTGAACGTTTCAAATATTCAATAAAGACTTTTCGAACCGTTAAAGTTGCCATGGTTACCGTAATGCGTAATGGAAAGTCTTAGTTAACCGCAGATATTGGAAAATTATTTGAGAATATTCTGATTTCGACTCGTCTGGAAAAATGATGATGGTATTTAAGTAGTGTTGTAAATGTTTTTAAATATATTCTCTTTATCATTATGTCAGTATATTTTGGCGTCAATTATTTCATTGTCACTTAAAAGCTTGTTTAACATTACTACTTTAATTCAATTATTATTTAATTAGCCATAGAAAATAATACAAATCGGCAGTTCTAAGTTAGACAGTTGTAATTAAAAATATGAGTCACAATTAAATGAAAATACATGATGTAGTATTATTTCTACTTTCTTTAAGTTCTTTACCGCGACCTAGGTTTTCTTGTATTACAACATCTTCAAGTGGGCTATTAACAAATATTGCTAATATATTTGCTAATAGCTCACCTACACTACTATAGTTTCATTTAATTGTGGATAATAAATTTCTAGAAAATTAACGCCAAATGTATTCAATATTTAAAAACATGAGACTAAAAGCTTCAGTTAGCAATGCAGTTCTAATTATTTACGCCAACCAAAGCTATGTTGAATGCAGGGGGAAAAGATAATCCTATGTACTTAATATATTTCAATGCCGCTGTGCTAGATTTTGAGTATGGCCAAAAAGAGATAGGATTTCAAGACTGCTATCGGAACAATTTATTTATGAGAAGATATGAAGCATAAGCGGAAATTCCTTAACTATGGAAAATGGTAAACGTAAGATTATTTTTTTTTTATAATTAGGGATAAGTGGAGAATTATTTACATTTTCACTTAGCGGGTTCAAATTAAGAAAAGATCAAGAGCAATACAAAATTACATATTTGAATGGAAAACAAGGAAGAGTATTTTAAATACGCATTTATGCCACAACTATGACTTTAGGATAAAAATAGGAAAAACACATTTCCAAAAAATGGGTAATAATTAACACAGATAACAAAGTAAAATTAATGGATGCATGACAACTCTTTAAAATTTATTCCAAAAATAACTTAAATTGAAAGACACTTTGTGCACGCTTAGTAAATGGCAAAATTCGCTATAATTCATTTAAAAAAACTAACAGTAACAATTGTTTTGCATTTTCTTAAAAGTGAACATGTTCTTAGCTAACTTTAAGTTTTATGTCACTTTTATGTAGAACTTTGCGAGTTTCATGAGTTCTGACGATTCTGCACTTGGTAGTAATTTGATGTAGCTGATGCACTATGTTAATATTAAATGTATTGCATTTAATATGAAATATTTATAATTATATATAATATCTTATTATGAAAAATAACCTTAACAAAAAATATGAAACCAACATTTTTTATTTTTCTTATTAGCATTGAAATTTTTCTATAAATTTATAGAAAAATTTTTGTTACTAATACACTTGTACTAAAAAGTTATACTTTGCAAATTAGATAGTAGACAAAAATACCACTACTAAACTCAGTTTATGAAAAGCTCGTCATAACTTCATTCTTCAAACACTGTTCCGACTTCGACCTAATATCAATTTCGGTAACATCTAAGGAATCTGATATTTCAGTAAGTATTGGCGAGTTAGTTTTTGCCATTGGATTATGTTTACATTTGAAAGAAAACAACGTTAAAAAATTGAATTCAAACAATCGAAAATATTGGGGAGATTAATATAATTATTTCAAAATTATTAATTTTTAATATTATTTAATTTTTTGCATGTAGCTGCAAAAAGAGCAATATTTATCAATGACATTTTTAAAGTAAATAAAATTTAGGCAATATTCTCATTTATTGTCAGAATATCTTAAAGGGAATTGTAAAATTTTAAATTGACGATTATTATTTTATGCTTTTGTAATGACGTTTTTTTTATATAGCTTATGCTTTTTTCAGCATTTCGTGCTTTTTGGTAGCTAGAAAAGCGAGAAAAATTCAACAACACCGGACAAAAGCAAAAAATGATATACATTGTAAAGATGCTCTAAAGATGCCACCTCGTGTGACAGATGTAATTTCTGTTCAGAATCATAGAGACCACCTCATATTTTACGTTTTTGTCTATGAAACGCGATGTTGTCACGTTGAATTTTTTATATTACTTCGGAATAGTTATTCTTTCGTTTTACTGAGTTTATTAGTAGTAATTGATACTTTCGTTATACCAACGGTATGAATGGTATAAGTATACTTAGAATAAGTATATAAAAACTTAAATTTAAGCATTTTTATTAGTAACAATGTAGGTGTTTATTTTTTTATTTCTTTCTTTCATGAGTATCCAATTTATTATCATAATATCATAACATTCGTAAGTGCAAAACTATAAATGTTTCCCGACTTTATATTTTATATTTTTCTATTAAACATATATTAATTTTATTAAATTTTGGACAACTCTTGCACCCACGTTCTTTTATAGATTAGTAAAAATCTTTAATTTTTCTTTTATTTTTCAAGACATAAACATGTTTTACAATTGGTGACAATCGCTACCCTGGGTCGATATTCCGGGTACAATGTCTACAAATTAAGTCTAATTGTTAATTTTTTCACTATTAAATAGAACTGAATAATAAGTCTTCTAAAATAATTAAAACAATTCACGATATTGTCACGCTTCCCTCAAAAAAAAATTAAATTGTGCTTCTCAGGATTATATATATATATATATATATATATATGTGTGTGTGTGTGTGTGTATGACTGTAGGCATATATTTGAAAGGAAATGGATACCCCAATTTTCAATATGATTTCGTGTATACAAACTAAGATTTTCACGGTTAGAAGCTTATCGCTGGAAAACTTAAATTGTATTTAAATAGCCCTTGTTGTATTTTATTGAGCGAAATTTTTAATCTTTGCCACAAATCGTGCTCGGCTATGTTATTAACGCACGCTAAAGTATTAGCGTGGCAATAAACTGCAATATTATATGATTACGCGCGACCAGCCTTCAGCGATACGACAACATGAACACTTAACCTACTTTACTGCTTTGAGATATTTTTCAGGTTAGGCGAGTTCTAAAAAATGGATCTGAAAAATTATGAAACGTATTTTGTCCTCTATTTTGTAGAATTTATGAGGATATAATTGTAATAATAACATTCACACGTTTTCTGGTTTCTTTATTGATATTTGAAAATAAAGTGCGATTCTTGAAAAACATTTAAAAAAAATTGTTTTGAAAGTGTATATTGTTTAATATACACTTTCTATAAATTAATATACACTTTTATTTTTTACTCTTTCAAAATATTGTAATATTATGTTCATTAATAAAATACGAGTAAAATACGACAATAGATTTCCATTGTTTTTCCTTTCTACTCTGAGTCCTTATTTATTACAATTTATTTCATTTTAACTGGAACCGGAATACATAAAGAAAAGACTCAGCAATACTTTTTTATTATTATTGGTGATATTATGCTACTGTTTTTTCCTGCAGAACTTAAAAGAATTGTTTAGCTTTTGTAATATAAATTCTACGATATTAAAATTTTAAATTAATTCCCCTATTTTATTTGAGAGTAGTTTTGAAGATTAATAAATAGCCAACAAAAATTATGGTAAGAACTTTGAATAAGTGTGTTATGTTGAATAACAATTTTATTCAAAGTGACATTAAAGTTTTCACAATGAACTCAATATAGAAATAAAATTTATCTGACTATTAAAAATATAAAGTTTTTCTCATTCGACTTACGGTAGTTTGTTATTTTCCTAATCTGATATTCTATTCCGGAAATGCCTTTTACTTTTAAACAATTTCTAATTTTAAAGTAATTATTTTATATTCTTGGGTAGTATAATTTCTAAAGAAAGTTATTTGATTTTTACAATAGCAATACGAAAGTGTTTGGTAGGAGTAAAAATAGCGGATTGCAATACAGCGTTAGTTTGAAAATTGTCAAACGACATCATAATCTCTATTAATATAATGAAAACTAAACATTGCTTATGTTTTGGTCTGTTTTTTTTCTTGAGGTGAAAACGTCTGTTCGTTTGTTAAGTGCAGTGGTAGCTAGTCGAACTTTATCGTATCACAAAATACCGTCAATTTCAATCGCTAACAACTACGAGACTAATAACACTTTATGCAATTTTTGAGCGAACAACGCATAGAGTCTATACACAGTCATCATGCAGTATTTTTTTACCTGTGACCTAAACAGACTAGCGTAGTTGCAAGGGTTGCAAGGAATTGCCGCTTTGTAAAGTCATTAATTAGTGTAAAAACTCGTTTAGCCAGGATGTTATTTTATGAGTCATTATAAAGATATTAAGGAGCACTACCAAGAGCTTAGTAGACGATAAACAATTTTGCCGAAATGTAAGTAAAATTGTCATAAAATGACAAATTCCAAAAAAAAACTGAAGGTATTATCTTACCTAAATCGTAAATATGCTCGGAATTATAAAAAATGAAAATCGGAAGAAATTTTGTTTAAGAAGAAAGTCTGGGTCGAGCAAATGCAAGAGTTACAACATAATCGAAATGAAAATGAAAAAACGACGCCAAGTAATTAAATAGCAGGTCAATCAGGCGCACAGCCTTCAGCGACAGTCCTCGTTGTACTATGTGTAACCATTGTTATGATTTTATTAAAACGTTAATCTACGGCGGAAACGAAAAAATCTACGGCGAGGACATTAACGGACAAAAAATGTCTTGAAAAGGTTTTTAGAATTTTAAAAACGTTTTCCTTAAAATGCATGGATTTCTATGTTTATTTTTTGATAAAGAGGTAATATATTCGTTTTCAGATAAATAGCCTGACAGCACTTAGAGTAAAACAATACTTCTATTATGAATTGATTCGCAATCATACCGGTCAAAAAACATGTCTGCAAATAATTGTCACTGAAGAACTTTACAACAATCGTACTTTTTGAAATTAATAGTAATTCATATAATTTTACGTAGTGACATCCTATAAGTTACGATATATTTTGTATATATATATATATATATATATATATATATATAAAAGATAATTTATAACGATATCAACCTTTATTCATCTTTGCATTAACAAAATTTATATTATATGATATCACAGTAGCTATATCTACTAATTAAAAAGCAAATACAACTAAAAAGTTGCAAAAGCATCTCCGAATCCAGATTCGCTGATAAAATTTTCGCTCTCAATCCAAAACGTCGTCATAATACACTTGCCCGCAGATATTGCATGAAAGTTAGTCGCAAAAACGGAGGCCTATAATTAACAAACACCCATGGTCCGTTATTATCGTAACTTCGTACGAAACTAATAAACTTTTAGGGACGGACCAGTACTGGCCTCTACGAGGATATCTACGTACATATGACTGCTACGCAGACCTTGTAGCAGGGTGACCAGAATCATTATGTTTGTTCCGGTATTACAAAACGCTACGGTACTACTGCACCTTTTGTACTATATTGAAATTGTATTAATATTTATACATATATAAACTTAAAACTTAATTTTAATAAAAAGTGTCTCTACATTAATGAGTTAACTTTTCACGTTAATTATATTCACCATACATAATCGATGTTGACAGTTAACTATCGGGTTGCTTAATAAGTTTTTAGACACAAGTTGGGTATCTTGTTTGAAAACTTATCAAAATTTCTAGAATATTTGTTACAAATTGCAAATAAACTATATTTATCACCAAGCTTTCAAATGAGTTACCTCAGAAAATGGATTTAAATTTAAAATTTTCAATGTACGTCACTAGATTTTGAAACTATAACCATATTGGCCACTGAATGGAGACAAGTCATAATGCGTGCATAAAGATTACGATAATGCATACATAAAATATTTTAACATATCTCACATGTCTTCCCTATTTGTAGTTTTCTATTTTTAGCATATGGTATGATCTCGGAGAAATAATTCAAAAACAGAAAAAAGGCTCTTGTACCGTCTTTGGCACAGAAAAGTATCGGACAATGAAATTTATTTTCGTGAATATTTTTATTGTTACTTTTAATGCGTAAAAATCTAGAAAATTTTTGTAATAAATATAAGCATTAAAACTATAAAATTTGTTGCACGTTTCACAAAAATTAACATTATTTGTTTTGATGAAATATTAAAATAATTTTAAAAACTAGTTTTATTTAAAATGTTTAAAAAATTAAGCCTATGTAAATTCTATATTTTAGATTGTAATTTTAGAGGGGACAAATGAAGTACTCCAATTGTTTTTTATGCATATATCGTGTGGATACCCCACACGATTTGGAAGGACTGTTAACCCTACAATTTATTAATTAAAAAAACGCAATATTTCTAATTCTATCACGTTAATGTTTACAGTCGCTTTTTTTTAAAGCTGAAACATTTTACAGGAAATTTGTCGTATCATCAATATGCATTATTTGAGTTCCATAGCTTCGACCGGTTATACCATGATAAATACTTTACATTATCAACCCTTATAATTGAGACAATACTTTATTATGATTTGTCTAAAAGAATATGCCATCATTTTAATATATCAGGAAAAACATTTTTATTTCCATAGTCGTAATCGAGGTTAACAAATAGATATAATTTTTTCTTGGACATCAAACATTGAATCTTTTTTTACCGATTTAGTACTTTTGTTTTTGCTTCACAATTAAGAACAGTAGCATCACGACCCTTATAAGTGGTCACCCTATCTGTGGCGGCTTCTAAAATTAAATTAGTTCATAAACACACACACGGGTCACAGCGGGTAGCTGACCGAGCTCTCTCCTCCTCCCGGTAATTATACAGTGGTCACGGAGCGAGTGCCAGCCGTACCAGTGGGTGTCAAATTGCTACGTGGTTGGTTGTATGGTAGAGTGAAGTAATTTTTTGAGATTGAAAATTTCATTCTCAATGGTTAATTTTTGAAGGTACTCTCACATATTAGATATGGAAATAAAAAAGTTTACCGGATAGTGGAGATAGAGACATTCACTTACAAGTTACAAATAAAGTAAACAATAATAGGTATTGTAGTGCATCTATTTTATTTATGTGTATACATATGAATCTAAAAATATCTATCTGTGAGTGCGTGCCTGTGTGTGTATGTTTTTGTGTGTGTATATGGATATAACTATGACTATTCACCATATATTTGTTGTTGTATTTCAAAATTTGGAAGCAAATCGGTCTGTGAAATGTGAAAGTCAATGTGATTCAGGGCAGTAAATGACTAAAATAAAAATTTATTAAGAAGTGAAAATAAAACCCTTAAAAAGAAAATAAAACCCTTAAAAATTAAAGATCTGTAAAACTTAGGTATTTAACCACTTTAATTTTTATTTATTTTCATTATATATGTTTATATATATATATATATATATATATATATATATATATATATATATATATATATGAAAACTTACTAAACATGTTTTTTGGATTTTTCTGGTCTTAAGTAAATAGGTAAATTATCTAAATCGCCTTTACTGATAGATAACAATACGAACATTAATTTTGACACAACATATAGATTTAAAAATATATTTACATCAGTAAGTACTATATGTTACGTAAGCGCAGCCCAAAAACGGCTTTTACAACGACCGCATGCCCACCCTTAATGCCACACTGAATTATAATGATAAAAAATTCGCTTGTATTTCTTTTTTCATTATTAAATTTAGTCCGGTTTTTTGTTTTAATTTCGCGCCAGAGAGTTCAACAATTACGCCCTTCCAAAGGCCGACCGGGCTCACAGCTAATATGAAATAATTTTTTTTGTCGGCACTCGCGATTTAACCCTCAGTTAGTTACATGTGGGCACAGAACGCGTTCACTTGAATTAGAATTATTATACTAAAGTTTGCCTTGGTACTATTTTAAGTATTTTGCGTTTACTCAAAGACCAAAAGATTATGTATTTATGAAAATGTATGTTCCATTCTTCTGGTCAGATTTGTTTAATCTTATTATGTCTGTAAATTTATTTAAATGACGAAGCACAAAAAATGTTAAATGTAAATGCGAAAAAGTTGAAAATTCCTTAATTCAGCTAAGAGCCATGAAAACTTCTTTATGCCCGTCCTCCAATCCATTTATTACACACTGTTCTTTTAATTTCAAGACTATTCATATGCACATTTTCATGTGGAAACTTCTGATGAAAACACAACTGTTCTCAGTCCACTGCTGGAAATAAATCCCTTTCAATGTGCTGATCATAGGTAGCATGCGGACGGCGGTCGCAATGCATAACTCCACGCAAAAGTGGCACTGTTCGGTGGAAATTTAGAGACGCGATTAATACCACTTCGTCTCCTCTCGACAACTAGCTGATAATTGAAACCACGTTGGACCGCGCCACCAAATTTCATAGATCTTGCAGGGCATCACGTTACAAATATTTTTAAGTGTAATTAAGATTCTTCAAACCATTTTTAGGTTTTTGTACGGAGGTAATTTAGACGTTTAAAAAGTTAAAGAAGCACTCTTATGGTGAGACTTTGTTGTTAGTCAGTATATCTATCTATGAGTCACGGTTATTGCTCTCTGAAACTACGCACACTATCGACCTAATAATTAACAAACTCAGTAATATATTCGTTGCTTGCAAACACCTAGTCGAAAGTCAAAATTGAAAAAAGTGTTCTCTTTCTGAGGAATTAAAAATCGGGGGCACGAGAGACTGTAAAGATTTATTTTTTTATTCATGTCAAGAAGGGAATTACTTGAAATGTTATTTTCAAAACCGTCCAAAACTATATTTATTCTAATTTTTTTAACATGTATGCAAAAGGCGTGTTTCAATGTGTATAGTGCGTTATAGTGTTTAAAATATTGAAATTATTCACATTAACGGTAAAAAAACGATGTACCTAGAATTAAGGGTTCTTAGAAAATAATCACAAAAATATGTGAATAAAATATTTTTTTTATTAACGAGCCCCATAACTAAGCTGTTACATGGATATCTATGGTACAAAATCCCAGTGCGCAAGTCCGACTTTTACTTTGGTCGTTTTTAAGCTTCTGTACTTCAAAAGGAAAAGAAACGAAACGCTTGCAAAATAACTTATATGTATGTCAATTTGTCTCACAGCCATTTTTTTTAGAAACCGCTTGAAGTAGAAACTTGAGATTTGACATAGTAATAAATCATATTAACTCGCACATACGTTAGCAGCTAATTATAAAAAATATTTCTACAGAAATTTGAAAAGGGAGAACGGAGAAACATTACGTTCTGATTTTTTTCAATTCATATTATGACAAAAATAGAATCTTTGGGAATATATCCAATAGATTTTAGGAAAACTACAAGATATTTTAACACCTGGTAGGTTTTATATTTAGATTATGAAAACTTAATAATTGTGAAAAATATAATAGAAATACTTCGTACTCTTAAATGTTTATAAGTTCCTAAATGTGTATAAATCGCCGTAATGCTATTATCCCTATTTCCACCCTGCTTAACATGTTTTTTTTTATTTCTAAGCTAAGTTTATGAAATATCATCTTTATAAACAGATTTATAATATCCTCCCAATCAATTTTGAAACGTGAAAGTAAACGTAAAAGGTATATCTCCAATTATTTGGCTTATGTTACCTTAACATATTTATTTTGTGGAATCATTAGAAAATCTTATTTATTCATGAAACAAACATTTTATACCGAAGAAAATTAAAAGGAAAACATTAAAAGGATTACTTTTTTTTAACATTACCCTATGATCACTTCGACCCCAGAAAAATAATACAATATTATTTTCCATACTTTTCATTAGGGGTTAAGGGAAAAGTGTTTGCATATATTCTAAATGTAAGTCATTTAGATGAGGTCAGGCGAGTAGGATTTCGCATTCAGCGTTTTCAAAATAGATAAAGGCATTCCGACTTATTCATTTTTGGGCTTAATGAAAATTTATGAGAGCAAAGAGCGTTTCTTTATAATTATGCAATGCAAGGAAAAAAGAATTTTGATATTGAATTAATTGCAACGGTATAGTAATGACGTCGAAAGATTTTAAGTCATATTTTTCATACAAAAATTCACATAAAATGTTCTAGATCATGCTTTTTAAGTATTATGCCCATTGCTATTGCTAATAATTGCTAATAATTAAATGAATTGCTAGTAATTAAAAAAACACCATCGATATATACGCAGTTAATACGCAAAATTATATAAATATTTGCTCCATTCTGCATACTATATTTTAACAATTACATTACCAACTACACTTGAAATTATTTAAATTATTTTTTGTCTATTTGGTTTCTGTTGATGTGAAATATAATGAAATGATAATTGATATTACATAAAATCTGTTTTCTAACGAAGTTTCAACTAAAGGATAAATCAAAAATCATTTAGTGATTTTTGAGAAGTTAAAGAAAGAAATAGTTTCAAACCCACTATTAATTCTAATAAAACATGTTCAGTATAATTTCTTTAAATGATTACTAAATTCCAATTTAATAAATTACCTCAAATACAAAGTGCTTTTTATAAGAAACGTTCAAAGTTGCAATATGATGTTTAATATACCCGTATGGATGAAATAAATTTGTCTTTTGTTTAACTAAATGTTATAAGATAACACTAATACAAGACACATTGTTAACTTTATTACATGATCTTGTGATGAAAAATTAAGACCTACGTATGCAAACACATACAAATATATAATTGCATTAAAATTTGTTCAGTAAAAGTATTAACTGTGAGTAAATTTTTCACAAATAATTAGAACATTTCCGGACTATGCAGTAAAAATAATGAATACACTGGATAAAAGCTCTTTCCTATTTCCTTGACAAAGCAGAAAGCCTGGAACTTAAAATTATATTAAGCCAGATTAAGTGCTCAAAAAAATATTCACGTATACAGACTTGTAAATGCATGTCTACTTTATAGACTCTCGTAAGTCGGCAAGCCGTAAACCTATAAACGCCAAACAGTAATCGGACCCTAACGACTCCACCGTATTCCCTTCCATTGCCCGCATTTATCTTCTTATCACTAAGCCCCATCGGCTTGTAAGAGTCAGTACGTACGCCATAAATTAGAGCGTCCACTCCAACCCGCATCGCGCTCCGCCTGTAAACTGCTTGATATTCTATTATCTACAAACAAACTGTTCAACACCTAAACTACCCATCATAATTTAACAAGTGTTTTCGCCGAGACGGACGCCCCCTCCGCCCCTCGCGTTCCGCGCCGAACTTTCAACCCCTCTATCCAGTGGCCGGGCCCTTGCACTTCTTCCATCCACGGTCGGCTTGTTTGCGAAGCGAGTTCACACAAAGCGAGTCTTTGTTGACTCTAACAGTGCTCACGGTAAATACTTGGTTTAACCTCTATTTGCCGAGTGGACCTAGGAGAACTGATACAGAAGGACAAACACGTACGCGAGTTTAGGTACCGACGCAGCCTTCATTCTCTGTTCGTTTTACTTTAGCTGCGGATACCTACTTTCGAGGGATCGATGAAGATATTTAATCGTAATTGGAGTGCCAATTTGCTTACGACGTATAAGGGTACTTGCTTGAAGCTTTATTTAGTAAATAGACCTTAGGAATTCGATACAGGAGGGGTGAAACTGATGTTGTATGGATTACTTTACTTTGAAGTGTACTTTGTAGGTATTTGGTTATAATTAAACCGCAGTTCAAGAGATAATTTAAGAAATTGGAATTTCGAAAGTGATTGCGGGTAAAAGTTGGGTTAATTTGAAAAGATTATTCATTGGTCTGGTTTATAAATATTACAGCTACTAATTTTAGGTATATTTTATGTAGCAGGTTGATTTTATTGTATAAATTTGTTAACAAGATATATTTTTTAATGTGTACAACTTGGGAAACAACCGTTTTAAAAATATTTGTCAATAAATATTTTTGAAAAAATTTTGGTTTTATTTCTCGTTTTATAGTTTATTTTTTTTTTACCAAAATATAATTCTGTGCCATATATGACAGAAATATCTCTACGCATAAGGGGTGAATAATGTAGCTAGTATTAAACTCATTTTCGTAGCTGTTTTATATCTTATGAACGAGTTCAAAAAACTTCTCTATGTTTTCTTCACAATTTTTATTAAAACTGTGACTAGTTTTAATATAAGGTAACTAATGATTAATTTGTTTCTAAATGAATATACTGAATACTGTCTAAACTAAGATGTTTCCATTGAATCGAATTCCAAGTGTCCCAATATTTGGAACGTTCAAACAGTTACGTCCTTCTGTGTGGTCTAGTAATATTTTGCACATTTAGAAGTCTGGACGCTTCTAGGTTGATGTGGTTTTGAACGCTCTTTTGGTGAGAACTAACAAATCTACTAATAATATAATTTGCCATCTCAATCTCAAGATGGCAATAGAGGTCACAGTTATGAACTTAACGAGGCACGTTAACTATACATTAAAGCACGTTATTTTGAAATATTGTATCACTTGGGTATTAGGCTTACTGGCACAGCCCCATAGCTGTATTTTATAAATTTTAACTGGGGAGAAGAGTTTGCTTGTATAAAATAAGCTTGTTGTATGTTGATAGCTCAAATTTACGACCAAGCAATCGATATATTTTTCTGAAATTTTTATTTTATTATGTCTTACTATATTTCATCTAATGACTGAAAGTGTTAGAAACACTTTTTATGGTATTCATATAAACAGCAATTTGGTTATTTCATTTTTCCTCTTCCCTACTTCTTTTATTCATGGTATGATATATTTTATTTATTACCGGATAAAATCCAGCCCAATATACACGCGTCATATATTTCATCATGTGATCAAGAGCAAGGCGCATATACAATTGACCATCATAATATTGGAAGATGCTATTTATTTTTTAACCTTTGTTTTACGCGTTATTTACTGTGTATTTCAAGAATGCAGATTTGTTCGTATATAGGCAAGTTCGTATAAAATATAAAACACATGTTTTTTCTCGCATTTTTCCAAAATTGCCAACACCAATATAAAAACAGACGCATTTAATCGCAATTGAAGTATCAATTTATTTAGAGCGCTCCAAGCACAGTGCCTTTGGCTAAGTGGGCTTGCTAAAAAACGAATTTTCGAGTTCCACTCGCGAAGGGATTTGAATCTTGAGTGTTTCATATTTCGCACTTTGCACGCTTGTTTTGCTTCGTTATTTGGCGCGCTGTCATGTCTTCAAGATGATCTCTAGATTATTTCCTTTTTTTCTCAAGTGTTCGCGTCCTATCCAAAAATATTTCCGCTTTTAATTCTGCGGAAATATTTTCGTGAAATTCCGCCATGATGATGCTTCTGGATGACGACAAAAATAATATGTTCTTGTTGTCAACTGTCATGACAACAACACTCAGTATATATTCGTATTATATACATGACGAGCATAATTTTTTACAAGCGTAGAAACTTTATAATATGTTCCTAAAAAGAGGAAGATTATTAACTAAATGTTTTTTCATTGAAAATACACAATGTCGAAAAAATTAACAATAGAGATATCGGCAGTAAAATCTGTGGTATTTAGTTCAAAAGTTTTGAAACTTGAACATTCTGTGAAGAAATTATAAAAGCATAATTAACAAACATTAAACATTATTCAGTGGAATGGATACGATATCGTATTATTGTGAATTAAAATAATGCCAATGGCAAGCCCCGATTTTAAACTTAAACTTCGTAGTTTTTGATTACCAGTTTTTGATAATATGTATCACGTTATTTCCAAAAAAAATATTTAGCAAAAGGAAATGACATAACGTGGGCGTATAGATTGAACTACAAATTAAGGCTTTTTCCTTTTATCCACCAAGTGATTGAGAAAAATATTTTAGGCAAAAGCTGTAATATTTAAAAAAATATTTTTAATTGTTTATCACTTGTGACCATTTATTGAAAATATTGTTTTATATTGTTTTTATCACCGCCATTTTAAAAATAATAATTCATCGCTTTTGTCTATTTATACAGTTATGTTTTGATCCGAACTATTTTTATGCTAAATTTCTTTTCAATATAGCAAGAAATGAAACATCTAGAATGCCCACAAATTTATTAATTATATATTTGCATAGAGGATTATTTTTTAAATTCTAGGTATTTTTAAATTGCATATCTAATGCCCAAGTTCGAAGCAATGGAGAAATTAAATATATTATCGAAATTATACCAAAATGTAACGATATTTGCTTAAAGTAATTAAAATAGGATACCTGTAAATAAAATTAAGTAAAATTAATTAATAAACATGAGCCATAAATACAAAACAATCTACCAATTGATAAATAAAATTTAGAAGCAAAAGTATGTGTATATCTGAAATGTTTTATTTAGAATACTTTTACCCGAGTAAAAATATGGAAGAACAAAAATATTACGAAATAAGTTATTCTATGTTTGAATGTGGCTCTATAAATTAAATATTTAATAAATATACGAGAATAAATACTAAAAAAAGTCGATAATATTAATAAACTGATATTATAGGAAAATTTCAAATAATTATTGATACGAAAATTTAATATAAATTATGATAATTTTTTCAAACCCATTATAATTTTTCAATAAATATACAAATGTAAATGCTTATATTAAGCTGGATTTTTAAAAGTCATTTTAAATATAGTAAACGATCAATAACATAGACAGCGAAATATTATTTATAAAAATGTATGTTTTCTAATAATTGCCAATAAAACGTAAAATATGAATACTCTAAAATGACAAGAAATTACCAGTATTATCAAATAGAAAATAATGGGATTCCACAGAAAATAGTTGAAACACTCCCATCTACAGCGTTCCGTCATTATCTATCGTTTCCTAGTTCCATCACTTCGGCTCTAGCTTCAATCGACGGGGATCAAACAGAGTCCCGAGAAACGGACGCTAATTGCTCATTCGTCGATCCAATGTATTGGGAGCGGCAGCGGGCTGGCTTGTCGATGTCGACGGCCGTTATCAATCACTCATTTAGCCGACGGAGGTTATTAGAGGATCTTCGCGGCGTAGGGGCGAACGGACGTTAGGCAATAATATGAGGGATCGCGGATGGAGGGTGATTATGGAGAAGATGCTGGAGACGTTATCAGTGTCGTGAATTTTTCAAACATATTTGAAGATGGATCCTATAGTGCAAAAAATATCCATTAATTTTCCGACTGAAGATTTTTTGAAGTAAAATATTGAGGTGATTGGGAATATTTAATCGATAAATCATTGGTGGATTCGTAGAAATAATTTTACTTTAACCTTAATACATATACTTTTGACATATTCTCTGTTTATTACATTTATTGTCTACAATTACATAAATAGCACTAAGAAAAGACCAAAGTAAGAAGCAGCACTGATGAACAGACAAACAATACGTGAAAGCGCTGAGGTTGGTGCAAACAATGCACCTAATGGTTTAATGCACTTGTTGTCTATAATTAAATAAATGTCACCAAAAAAAGACCAAAATAAGAAGCTTCACTGTCTTGAACAGACAAAAGAATACTTGAAACGGTGAGGCTGGTGCCCTCTAATGTGTCAAACGTACATACCAAAACAAAATAAACGTACATACCATAACAAAAAAAAGTTGTTCACATGCCCACTTAGGTTAGTACCTATCTACCTTTCATTTGGATTTACATACACAAAAAGTGCGTACGTACGAGTACCTTCTTTTGCTTTAATAAGAAGGAAGCTATTCAATTATTTTGTATTATTGTTATTTATAATCCAAAAGTAAATAAAGCTATAAAAAGCTCTGTTAACAGGAAAAAAATTCTTAAGATAAGAAAGTAGTTTTGAAAGGAAATTCGAAGAAAGTTTTGTTACTTTCACTTTTTATCTAGTATCCAGACTAAGAATACACGATTCATACTCACATAATATCCATATACTCATTTTCACACTTATCTATATATCCACATGCATAATATTCATATACTCATCGTTAAACCAAAATATTCGTATCCATATTTTATTTAAACCATTGCTAGGATTTTAAAATTTGTTTGATATCGTCATTATAGCAGTCAGTGCATTGATGTTTTCGTGACATCACTTATTTAATGTAAGCAAAAATAACAAGACAAATCCAACGATAAGCCACTTGTCGAAATAGGTCTAGTTATTTGAACTCTTTAATCGTTTAACACAAACCTGTAGATATGCGAAAAACCTTATCCTTTTTTTTAGATGTATATATATATACTTATATATGTATTCATAACCTTCGTTCTGAGATGTTCAATTCGATTTCATCTCGATAATATTATCGAGATATTCGTCTCGATAATAGGGTGACTACCAACCGCCACATTCTACTACCGTTTCTTGGAATCGATACATAGGTTTTAGCTCCATAATAGAACTAAAGACATCGCTATATGCGAACATATATGTATATATATATATGTATATATATATATATATATATATATACCTGTATATAAAATAAAGGAATATTTTCTAAATTCACAAAAACCATTAATGTCACCGAAACCGACATAAAAGTAATGTTCAACCCACACAACATTAAAACGGCTACTATGCAAATTCAGAGATCGTGTTTCCGCGCCATTTCCAATAATTTTTAAACAAAAACCAAGATGAAAATAGTGCCACATCCGGTGTAAGGACGGCGAAAAAAAACAAGTTTCCTCTACCATTCTGCGATATTGCGGCCCGCGTACGCACAGACGATATGATGCATTGACGTCTGGAAGCAATAAATTTTTCCGTCCAAAAAACGTGAACACGAAAACTTCCCCTATAACAAGTACTTTACAAAGTATTTTACATGGAAAAAATCTACTCACGTAACATCTGCAGGCGGAATGATATACGAGTGGAAATTACGGGCGGGCCAGGCGTGTGGCTGAGTCTTCTTTGCATTCCTTGACGGGGATATATGTGTGTACACTACGCGGAAGCTCCTCTCCCACATTGCCTATCAATGAGCTGTCTCATATTGCCTTTTAATAAGTTGAGGTTGTGGCAATTTATGTACATTAGACATTTACAGTTAGCTAATATAAAAAAGGTAAAAGAGTGGTATTTTAGTCTATTATAAAAACTCCTTCAAATGTTTTTTCACCTCCACTTAAAAGTTTAACGAAATAATATTAATTACTTTTTGGTTTATATTAATTATAGAACATAATAACTTCCTTATTGCCATAAAGCATTATCTAATTGGTTTAGTTATGAATTAACGAAAATATTTGAAATGAACGTGAAACTAGCCATTGCGACCTTTTTATGAAGCTGGCACTTATTATTATTTATAAAAGAAAGGAAATTTGAAAATATAAACTAATTAAATTCACGTAAGTAAATACACGTGCTAACAAATCATATTGATTATTTTAATTATAACTTCATTAATTTGTTTTCACTTATTAATAATCCAAAACACATAATTCAAATATATTTAGTTCGTTATATATATAGTCCATTATAAAAACTCCTTTAAATATTTTTTCACCTCCGCTTAAAAGTTTAACGAAATAATATTGATCACTTTTTGGTTTAGATTAATTATAGAACATAATAACTTCCTTATTGCCATAACGCATTTATATTATTGGTTTAGGGCTGAATTAACGAAAATGAAAGTGAAACTAGCAATTGCGATCTTTTTATGAAGCTGGCACTCATTGTCATTTATAAAAGAAAGGAAAATTTGAAAATGTAAACCAACGTATTTATTAATTCTCCATCAATAACATATGAAATTAAATTCACTATTTCCAAGCTGGAAAAACTTTTTATGAAACTCTTTTGAAGAAACGGCATAAGCATTTGAAGACCTCATATCCATATTGGAATAGAAATAAGTTGGTTTGGTGTCAAAAACAGAAGTGTTATTTTATAATAGAATAACAATTTTAATCATTCCAGCATAGATCTTTTCAGACGATTAATTTGATATTTGAGTATTGTATTTCGTTGTCTATAATTGAAAGGGTGGGTTAGTATTTATAATATTCATATAATCATCAGAACTATTAAAGTTTTATATGATTTATGAATATGAAAAAAAATATATTTTACACTTCCTTCAAGTTAGACAATTATAAGCGCTTTCATTTAAATACAACTTGGTAACAATACAGTTACATAGTTTGCAAATTAAAGACAAGGGTTTAATAAGATTATTATATGTCAAAATTAAATGACTAAACTTAATTTTTTTACCCTATTACCAGACGGAAAGGAAAATGGTTTTAGAAGAAAAAGCAAACATTTTAAATGTAGTCAATATTATATCCGGAAAGTCATAATGTTGATTACGATAGAAAAGTTTCTCAAGAAAATATCTTGTTGAATGCCATATTTTTTGTACTTTAATTTTTTGGCGATTTATGTGTAAATATATCCTATACGATTATATATAGATATAAATATATATGTATATATATATATATATATATATATATATATATATATATATATATATATATATATATATATATATATATATATATATATATATATAAATATATTAAAACTTTATAAGACCACTGATATTTATTGACAAGTTTTCACTATCTTTATTTTAATGTCGACGAAAAATTAAATAGTCTCGGAGAATATGAGTATATTAAACAGTGTTCACTTTGCTGGGAGATTTATATAAGAATATAAAGATATTATAGTAATTTCAGTATTACGTCATACTACTTTCATTTCATTCTTAGAACATTAATATTAGAATAACAACAGACTGTATTTTTCCTCACGGCATGTTTTCATCCTTTTTTGCATGGTTTGAACGTGAAAAGTTTTACGTTGAATGCAGAAAAACTCATTTTCGAGACAATCGCTTTAAAGTTCGAAATCATAAATGAAATTAAATTCTTTATTCTCATAAAATATCTTCAATACATTAGAAACTTCTAGCGAAATGAGACTTTAAAAACTATTAAATTTCACTGATAAGATCAGCTGACTAAAAAGTACTGACATGATGTTTTTACATAATTTTGGTTATAGGTTTGATTTATTATATTATTCTGAATAAAATAAATCAAAAAAGTCTTCATCAGTTTTTTTCAAAATATTGAGTGATTTCTTTATTTTTAATTTGCAGAATCACGCCAAATACACCCTTGGAAAATATATAGTAAGAGATAATATAATCGCTATAAAAACATTTTTGCAATTCATGTTATTGCGAGTATTTATTTATTTTATAATATATTTTTAAATTTTCCTTGACCAAAATTATCAGCAATATAATCATTTTATTTTATCGTATAAAGAATCTGGTGAGTTATTAAATACTTATAGGATTTTGTGAATAAGCCATCTCAAATTACATTCGCTTTCAATTAGCTACGTGATGAGATGATCAAGAGTTTTCCACATATAATCTTAATGACTGCTCGTAAAAACAGACTAGAATCTCTAAGTTACCCATTTCGTATTAATAAATAATAAAGTAAGGTAACGTGCTGGATTTCCTAGTGTATTCTAATAGCAAAATTAATCTCTATTAATGTAACAGTTAAATACATATACCCATAGTTATTACGAATATATAAACTAAAATTTAGACTCAGTACCGGAATATCTATTCGGCTTATTTGATGTTAGAATACGTAAAAAAGTTGAAAAATATTTGATAATATACAGAGTACAATATGGGCGGATAATGGACGGAATTTATAATACCAAGTATCTATATACATATTACAGAAGAGGTGTGAACAGCAACGGTGAAATACCGTACCGGATTAAATCAAAACACTACGTAATTATTTTTAAGTGGCTTACTCTTCCAGTTAACATTTAAAAAAAACAACTTTTATATCCTTAATTCTAATTATCCAACATTGTCGAAAGTACGGAATGGATAAAGGAAAGTGTTTTAAAAATATTCAATACATTTCATAATATTTTTAGTAGCTTACTCTTCCAGTTAACATTAAGAAAAAGATGCAACTTTCATATTCTCCATTCCAATTATCCAACATTGTCGAACTTGCGAGTAGCTCTCGATAAAAGAATGTCTTTTAATATATTCAATACATTTCATAGTCATTGTTGGTGGCTTACTCTTTCAGTTAGCATTAAGAAAAAAACGCAACTTTCTTTTTCTACATTTCAATTATCCAAAATTATTCAATACATTTATAGTATTTTTTGGTCGCTTACTCTTATAGTTAAGATTAAGAAAAAAATGCAACTTGCATATTCTCCATTCCAATTATCCAACATTGTCGAAATTATGGAAAGCTATAGACAAAAAATGTGTTTTAATATATTCAATACATTTCAACGTATTTTTGTGGCTTACACTTCCGGCGAACAGTTATTAAAATGTGGAGCTGGTTGCATCTTTCGTATTATTATTCCAATTATTCATCATTATCTAAATTACGAAAATTATTTTATAAAATGACTTTTTCTAACATAATCATTGCAATTCGCAAATATTTTGTGGTGCTTTATACTTGTAGACATCAATTGATAAAAAAAAATGGAGCCGGTTGCAACTTTTACACTCCTTATTCAAATTATCCACCATTGTCTAATTTACGAAAAGGGATTGATGAAATGACATGTTTTAATATATTCATTGCACTTCGTAAATGTTTTATGGTGCCATACACTTGTAGATAATAATTAATAAAATAAATGGAGCTGGTGGAGTGGTCATATCAATATCACAGATGAGGATATCCCTTGACAGTAAAATTAATTCTCTGCGGTTCATGATAAAGATTGACAAGACTAACCTATCAGCAAAATCGTCGGTATGAATGAAGTACAGTAAATTTTATATTATTAGGAAATGACTGTTGCGGAAAATGATATAACAGCTAGTGCATACACGTACAAAAGCAATTGTTTAAGAGACTTCCAAGGGAGAATGTACCGTCTGTTTCTCTGAGACGTTTTATCGAATGAAAAGATGCACGTTACTCTACGGAGACAAGTTTGAAAAGTAACAGTAATTGAAAAGCTTGTCAGGTGGTTTTGATGTTCTAACATCTTTCAGTGTTATCTATCCTAAATAAAGGCATGGAGATATTTCATACTTCTTTAAGAAAATGTTACTACCATCATTTATTTGATCAAACTTTTACCAAAAAAATAAAAATTGTGGTACAGCTACCAGCTGGTAATTTAATAGTAATACTCAGAAATTTCTGTTATTTGACACAATATTTTTTTTTTATAGGGATCATAAAATGTGGGAAATTATTATTCAAATATATATATATATATATATATATATATATATATATATATATATATATATATATATACATATATATAATTTCTTAATAAGGTTAATCAATTATGAAAAGAAGTTAGTAATTGACTATTTATATAGTAACATCGTAATTCAAATAGAAATTATGATAATTCAGTTATCTATTTTTACATTACTATAGAAGTAAAATTTTACAAAAGGTAATGTATATTTAGTTAAATTATTAGAAACAATTACTAGTAACTTCGTAAATTTCTAAAAACTCGAAAAAACTTGATAAGGGAGATTGTAAAATAAATAGCAATTAAAAGGTTTCATTAGCCCAATACACCCATGATATTTTTCATATATTCAGTTCTTACTAAGTGTTTGCTTATAAATATGAGGGCTATATTGACGAATAAAATTATTTCTAATTTATTCAGTTCCTACTAAGTGTTTGCTTATAAATATGAGGGCTATATTGATGAATAAAATAATTTCTCATTTATTCAGTTCCTACTGTTTGCTTATAAATATGAGAGCTATATTGATGATTACAATTTGTGTTTATTATGAATATGGTTAGAGTGATAAATATAAACCAATGTTGAGCAGTGAATAATCAGTTAGAGCGACCTCCCGTTAACCATCGTGTGACTAAATGTAGTGAATATTAACTCATAAACATTTAGACTTTTATTACAGCTTTACACACATAATGAATTTAATGTGAGTAATGAGAAAGTTTTAATAATTTCAGTAGCTTTTATCACGAAGTTTTGTAAAGTTTAAATTTCATTGACGATGTGTTATTATAAGCAGTTACTTTGAGGATAAATGTGAAGTTATAATTATATATGATGTAACACAAATTAACTTGTTAAGGACATTTTTTTTAATAATAAATATATTAAACCAAATATTTTTAACTTAAAATTGTATTCGAAATAGTAAAAATTATATGATAGGTAAAATTATATTCGAAGTAGGATCATGTATATAACCCTGAATATTCAGTACCCATAACATAATTAAAAATAGACCTTTGGTTCATTAATTCAGAAGTCGGGTTCAAGTGGCAAGTTCAGTTATTAAACTAATTCCTTTGCGACTATTATTAGTAACCAAAATATAAATTATGGTAATAATTATATAATTGCGATTATTTTATGAACAATATAAGCCGTGAAGTGTTTTGCGTTACTAAATTTACATTTTCTCGAGATTTCCTTTGAATTATTTTGTAATTTGATTCCTTTCATGGTATACAATATTTGTGAATATATTGAATCTTCCATTTCTTTTGAAGACTTTAATTTTGCCAAAGTTACAAAGTACTACGTTGGGAAGAAAATATCTTTATAAATTTAGATTCAAAATTTTGATATATTGACATTTAAACTTATTGAAAATTCAAAGTTACGTTTCCATTTTATTATCATTTTAACAACGATCTCTTAATAATTACCACAGTTATGTTTTCCTTCCCTTCAGTATTAGATAATACTGTTTACATTGCTAAAAACGTTAATTATCATTAGTTTAATTACTATTGCTTGAGAATAATTGACAATGATTTAATTTTTTCTATATTTAGATCACTGAATACCAAAATCGATGATTCAAACGATTCCGATTAAAAGTATGCTATAGGTACATTATGTTATATCTTATTACATTTTCACACCCAAATATTAAATTCCACGTTGATTTATTAGTTTTTCACATTGATAGATCGTCGATAAAGCAATCTAAAGAGTCTAAGCCTAAGAGTAAGCATTTTGAAGATATCATACCGTACAAAATCTATACTGTGTCATGGTGGATATTGAAGTATAGTAGTGATTGCATTAAAATTTCGTGAAGTTCATTATTTTCGAAAGAAATTTCTATAAATTGTGCAATAATACTAGTATCTGAGTTACGTTCCCACCGGTACCTTCAAATTTCAGTTAAAATATATGTACTACTAATTTCCTTGCTCAATTTCATTATAATATCAATATAATTCCCACAAATACCATCTGATTTTTACATGCTTTATCAATTTCTAGACTTGTTTGCTCATAGAAAATGTCGCACAAATATTTGTATAAATCAGATAAAAAGACAATGGGTTAGGTAAAAGAAATATGGGTTAGGTTCAAACCCATACACAAATATTCCAGTTTATGTATGAGTACCACTCAGTTACATAAACCACTGAACACGAATTTGCTTTCTCAATCCATTTATAATACCAGGCCATTTCCTATAATGACCATCTGATCTTGACGTGCTTCAGCTACTATCTGATTTATTTGCCTGTTGAAAATATCTGACATTTTTCTCTTTGAGTATGTTTTGGATCTTATCCAATCACGGCATACAAAACGATTTCGTTTGCTTCAAAGCATTTCAGTTGAATCTAGTTTTATTTACTTTTCTTGTATATTAATACCAAGCTGTGCTCCGTAAGTTCGCTCGTGTGTATTTATACTGTTCTGCCCCCTAAAGTCACACAAATCTCCACTCTATTGATCAAACGACATACATCGAAGCTGGGATTTATATTGGCCAAAATAACACGGAATAATCAGTTATAAGTAGGTTTCTCACTAGCTCGCACCGTTGAAGCTTTCTTTCTTCACTTTTCTCATATTTTTATTATTGCGTTGCCTTTATAAATTACAGCATAATAAAATATATCTTGGAATGTTTCTCAAAGCTTTTTAACAAAATATGACTCTTAAAATTAAACGTGTGTTGAAAAACATCTTCAGCAACGTCACGTTAAGAATATAAATATAATCATAGTACTTAATTAAAAAAGTTAATTTCACTTTTAATATTATTTGTCGTTATAATGAAAAAACATCAAGAAAATCACATTTAAAATTTTTACATTAAATAAAATATTAACTGACAATAAATGTAAAAACCAGGAATCCGTACGAGCCACTTTTTTTTAAGATTTCAAATATTAGAGACGTAGGAATTAAAATAGGCTTTGTAAAATTTATATTATGAAAATTATTAAAAGATAAATTTTAAATAGTATGTTAGCTGCATTATGGTAATTTATTACTGCTGAAGTAAATACAATTTTATTTTCCGTCATTACAATGAACATAACGACTAAAGTAACAATGCCTTCTGTCTCGTTAACAATGTGAAACGACATGTATATATTATACACATTGCCAAGGGAATCATTTATCATAATTCCCAGTAATTTTTCTCAGAAACCGTTTAACGTAGTTACTTGAAATTTGGCATATGATAAAGCCTATTGACTTTTTCAATAGTGAATACTCAATATCCATAGAAAAGATTTAGGAGGGAAAATGAAGTCAATGAAATTGAAAATGAAAGTTAAAGGGTTGTAAAACTATTTTTTCCGAATACCATGTGTTAGTGATATTGTCAAAAATGTCCACAAAAATGCAATTTTACTCCCCAATCCCCAAAATTTCAAAAAAAAAACAACGTCACTTGAAGGTTAGAATTAAAAAGAAAAAGATTTTAATTCTCAAACTTTTTATAATATTTACGATATTTTATATCTATAAAAAATATACTAGGCAAAATATTTGCGCGGTGAAAAATAATATTAATATTTGTAGAATTTTATAGAAAAAAATAGGTATGATTCAATATTTCGGTATGTTCGGTATATAGAACCTTCATAGTGCAAATTCTAACTGTGCTTGACAATTTTAATTTTTTTATGATGATATATTTGACTTCATTCACAATTAAATGCTTGGCGAGAATCTTAAATATAATTAATGTGTGAAACATTAGTAAAAATAATAAATAATCATTGTCAGTATGTGCTAAATACACATTAATACGGTAGATACATCAATACATGTATTGTAATGATTAAGTAGAAATGGAAAAAATATATATTCTCTCCAAAATACAAGAGATTTCAAACACAAGCTCAGCGCCCTAGGTCATAAAGAACAATGTCATTCAATAAGCAAGTACGCAATGTAAATGTAATGGCATTATTACATTTTATAATCTCCACTCGGTCATTAATTTCTCGAATCGATAACCGAGTTAACTCAACCCGCAAATCGATCCTTCAGTCACACGACAACTCGTAGATCGTAAACCGGAAGCCGATGGTAATGAAAACGTGGCCATTTGCTTGCTCGCACATAGCGGAAGCGGGCCTCGAGTCAACGGCGCACCGGACATCCATTCCTCGCACGCCTACGTGTACGACGGACATCGTAGGAATCCGACGAAGCTACGAGGTGAAATGCGCCTCGTAAATTCTTTACGACTTGGCAGCCTTTTTATAGGACTTTATGGCGCATTATTAGGTGATTAGAAATTAAGATTAGTAAAAATATTGTAGTTTTATACGACTTATTGTGTGAGGGATAAAGTTGTCTTCACTAAAGAATTTTATGAAAAAAGTGGTTGATACATTTCTGTATTCTGTGGGAAAACAGAAATGTATCAATCTTTATAAATATTTAGATTTGTATACAGAGAACCGAGTAAATATAAATACTTTTTTCTGAAAGGCGTGTTTATATGAAGTTGAAAAAATGGTCTAAAATATAATGTTATAAGGCGCATAAGTGAAATAATAATATTTTGTTAATATTATACTCTTATAGCCCTAGTGACTTCGGACTTTCGGACGCTCAAAAAAAAATTAATTATTTGGCACAGATTTTGAATATGTGATGTTTATTAAAATGATGTCAACTATTTGACTGCTAAGATCGAATTGGCGCTTGCAAATTTTGTTAGATTTACAAAAAAACTGCTTAATATAAAATTATCTTATAGGCTAAAACTCTCTTAAATTATCATAGTGGAGCGGTTACTTGGCCCGCCTTCGGGATGCTCAGTCTTTTGTAATCCCTTTTATTGCAACTAATGAACAGCAATTAGGCGCAGTAAGGTTTTCCGACTTCTTTACAAATAGAGTTTACCGAGAGAGTTTTACAATATGTGGCTGGTACGTTTTGTAAATTTGAAATATTTTATCTAAATATATTATTTCTAAAAGGTGTTTTTTCGTCGAGCGGCTCTTTAACTACTGCACCAAAAAAAATAAAAAAATACCCACTTAAAGCTTATGTTTTCTACTTTGGGCGAAAAATATAAAAAAATGCGAAAAAAATATTTTTGTTAATAAAAAAATTTATTTTTATAACAATTGGCATGAGCGCCATCTGTGGGCGACACATCAAATATCTTAGCGAAATTGTATACTTGGAACACGCTAGATGGCGATATAGTGCGAAGACTTCGCACGGGTCAGCTAGTCTTAACATATAAGTGATATTTTTGTTTTAAAACCTCAAATGTAAGGTGACATTTACATAATTGGTGAAATCGACAGACTTCTTATGTGATATAATTATAAAGACTCATAGTTCAATTTAGAAAGCGAAATATAGCGATTTATGGTCATTTCAAAAATATAGTCATTTCAAAATTGAGTAAATTCGATTCGATATTCAATCCAATATGACGTCTTCACTATCCCTGGATCTCTTGTGATAGGGGATGCGAATATTAACAGAAACTTTATCAATAAAGAAAATACTGTGGGTATTCTAAATTAGAAAATATGAAATAAAAGTTGAAAAACTAAAACCCGACTACAAAAAGCAACAAAATGAAATTCCAAACAAAAAACAATAAAACTGAAAATATATATTAACCATCCTGTTTTTTCCAGAAGAAGGCCTGTCTATCGCTCAATATTTTACAGTAAATTTACTTTTGATTACGGAAAGAATACAATGTTAGAGTAATGTTTCACTTTTTGAACTTTTATATTATTTTAGATTTTTTATTTGATAGTCTATTACTTTGTGTATTAAAATAAAAATTGGTTATCAATTTTTTTTAGAAAAAAATTAAATCGTTTCGATGACATTCTCGCTGAAGACAAATCAAACAATATCCCATTCCTAAAAATATACCGAATACTTTAATAAACTACGAGGGAACATCCATACCTAAGTACATGCAGAATATTAAAATCATTACTTTTCATTTTGGCTTCGCTGTGGGTTGGTTATAATGGTGTACTAGCTAATGTTATAAATGCCATGATATGATTATTCATTTTTTTTATTAGCTAGTAACTATACAACTAAGTGACGATTCGCTGCCAAGTCTAGTATGCATATTTTTGGAGGAAGTAACGGAGTAACATATAGGTTACTAAAACGTTTCTCTTGCGTGGAATATTAATATTGCAAAAAAATGTACTTAGACATTTGTCATAAATTTATACTGATATTGTAATTATTTTGAATTAA
This sequence comes from Druceiella hillmani, assembly GCA_039881145.1. Lineage (NCBI taxonomy): Eukaryota > Metazoa > Arthropoda > Insecta > Lepidoptera > Hepialidae > Druceiella > Druceiella hillmani. The sequence goes on along the minus strand of JAYKKI010000014.1, from coordinate 14,994,738 downwards.
TACGGAGGTTAATCGTAATTTAGGTAACCTTAAAAATAATATGATATCTTTAAAACACCCTATTTTTAAATATTGAATATATTTGGCGTTAATTTTGTAGAAATTAATTATTCACAATTAAATGAAACTACGTGATGTAGTATTATTTCTACTTTATTTAAGTTCTTACCACGACCTAGGTTTCGTTGTATTACAACATCTTCAGGTGGGATATTAGATAATATTATTTCTTTGCTAATATCCCACCTGAAGATGTTGTTACACAACGAAACCTAGGTCGTGATAAAGAACTTAAAGAAAGTAGAAATAATAATACATCACTTAGTTTCATTTAACCCTATTTTTATTTACGTATATAAAATTAATTAACCAATTTTTATGAAACTAGAAAGGTAATTAGTCTCCTAAATATATTCCTGATATTAAAGTTATTTAATTATATTTTTGTCAGTATTACCAACAAAATGTAAAATTTTATGAGGTTAACTCTTTGTACATAAGACAGTGTAAATATTTTTCTTTAGCATCATGTACATTGAATATTTAAATTTTAATTTTATCTCAAAATATATGGTCTACTATCAGTTTTACCCTTTAGAGCTTAAAGAATAGTAACAGCCCTTAATAGTGCCTATATGAGCTTCATAAGTTCAAACTTCTAGCGAGATAAGCCTGTAACATCTGATGTCACCAGAGCAAAATACGTCAGTGTTTCTAGTTACTATGCGAGTACATATGGACGGGGTCCTGTAACGCTTTTAAACTAATTTGACGGGTTACGGCGCCGTCGAGTGGAATGGGCGAGTGAAGCTAAACGAAGACGTGCGTTTGACTACAGAAGTCAATTACCGTTTGACACGCCGTTTTTCTGACATTCTGCAAAAGGTATTCGTTTTTACCTGTAAACTTTTTCATATAAATTTTCAAGTATATAATCTAACTTACACTAACTGACAACAAAAGTGGACAAGCTTCGAACTTCAAGAGAGTGTCGACGAAAAAGAACAAGTTTGGAACTACGAATTTGAACAGAACATAAATCAATTTACACAATTTGGCTGGGAATAAAACTAAGGTTGAATGGTTGAAAGTAAAAAACATCAAATTTCTGCTTCATTTTTAATTATCCTAAATTTTCTAATTTAGTATTTACAATTTCTATATTATCATGCGGAAAAATCTAGATAAAAATATTTTATCAGCCGTCTAACTCCAAAAAAAACGTAAATATCAAATGGTAGCCATTTGTAATTATCCGTATGTTTAATCCCTTTTATTATAGCTAATGAACAAGAGTTTTACAATATATTCTATGAGAAAACCATTCATCTTTGAAAAGTTTATATATGAGAAAACCATTCATCATTGAAAAGTTTGTCTATGAGAAAACCATTCATTATTGAAAAGTGTCGACTTATATAGTAGAAGGAACCACCAAGTATTCATTACCATTATTTATTTAAATACCTACTTAAATATACGTTTATTTATTAAGGTTCCATATCTCAAAAATGAAAAACAGAACCCTTATAAGGTCATTCACGCATCTGTGTGTCCGACCATCCCAATAGTTTTTCTCAGAAACTGTTTGTCGTAAAAACTTGAAATTTTGTATAGTAATATACCATATTAACCTACACATACCTTAACAGTTAAAAATTATAATGAAAATTTTTAGGGTATACATTAAGTACTCTGAATATTTTTTTATTCCATATGTAGTGCAGGGTATGGTTGGAGAAGCTATACGGGTCTCATAACTATTTTTTCATAATTTTAGGTATCGTATCTTTTCTGATATTCTGTAAAATAAAACATATACGTATACAATAGGACATATACAATATATCTTCTTCCTTTTATTTTCTCAACCACTGCTCCTAAGATTAGAAAAAAAACATGGGTTTTTAGAAGCGAAAGCAAAGTCTGTATGGATACTATGGCGATTTTAAATGTCATAATTTTTCAAACATGAATCGTGTTTTACGCCCCTAAAATATAGTGGGCAGTATTTTAACGTTTTTCTATATTCATAGCCGATTTGCTTAGAAACAATGAGACCTAAGAGACTTAAAATTTAACATGGTAATACATCTTATTAATCCACATATTTTGCACGGGCAATAACTTTTTAAAAATATTCATATAAGGATTGAAGAGGGGTAACTAAATGTGTTAAATGTTTTTTTAAATTTTTTATTTCAGAGTATCATTTGAAAGAGCTTGTTACGAAGAATATAAAAATATTTTTAAATTGGATGTTTTGAAAGACATTCGAAAAAAATATGGGAAAATAGAGTATACCTTCCTACTCTTTATTTCTGAAACCACTGAGTCGAAAACCGTGAAAATACAGGGTTGGTAAAATGTTATTAGAAGATTAGAGAAAAATTATAACGATTATCCAAGATCTTATAATTTTTCCAATATTTACCATGATTATACGTTAATGAAACATGTATATCTTTTTCACAACAACTCTTTACAATATTTGTAAACAGTTGTTAAAAAAAATTATTATTCGTAAACATTTAATAGGAATATTATGTACTGATTAATATTTGCAAGTGCCTAAAAGTGAATTAAACCCTCATAGTTCTATTTGTAATAGACAGGTATTTTAAAAGATATTAGACTCTACCAGATGTCGCTAGAAGTACAAGTACAAGACCTAAGCCCACATTTTAAAAGTTTTTATACAACATTTGTGCTACGTGTTCTTTGTGAGGAAAGTATATAGGCATATACCGGACAAATTTAAGTTATGGTTGCTGATTTCCGATAAGATTTCCGCAATTCCCAATAAGGACTTGAAGCGTATGCAAGCAAAGCGACCATTAATCTCGGACGGCGTTGAAATATACATAACAGCGATTAGTTAGTATACTTATCTTTCCTGGCTTATTTATTATTCAGTACTGTTCTTACAACTTTACAAATAAGTTCTGCGTATTTAGGAAATTAGTTCGGTATTAAAATAAAGCCCTTGAAAAAAATCACTTAAACAATATAAATCTTTACTGATTGTTGCTTACTTAACAAGTTCGTCAAAATATGAAAAAAGTTACATTACTCTTTTATTTGTTTTTTTATTTGTTACATTCTTTCACAAATCAATTATATGATTCCCAAGATTGTCATTCCTAATTTATATAAGATGATAACAAATATTTTATTGTCGTTTTAACATTTCGTAATACTTAACATTCCTCATGTTTGTTATAACGATTTTATGAATATATTTGCAATAAATAGGCCTAATACGTAGTTGTTTTATACACTCTCTAAAATTTTAGTCCATCGATAGTCACATGGAATAATGTCACCAATAGTTATTTCTGCAGTATATTCAATTTCACGAAATTACGTAGTTGTTTTTTACACTCTCTAAAATATGATTCCATCAATAGTCACTTGGAATAATATCACCAATAGTTATTTCTGCAGTATATTCGATTTCACGAAATACTCTCTTTAGTCTAATTTAGTGTTCGTGGATTGACACTGGCAGGCAAGTGATATTCTTTAAAATACACACGACTGAATTGACACTCAGGCCCCCGTAACTAGAGCGGCGGCATCGTCTAGTGCCCCCTCACACCGTACATATGTCAATCCTGTGTCGGCTCTCTCCGCATCAAGCGACGCCTCGATTGAATCGTCGCGCCCCGACAAACCCTTTTTTCAATTATTGATGAGAGTGAATTCGGTGCCGCTGACGTATGTCCGGCCGGCGCCCAGTAATTGTGTTTTGTGACAAATTCCTGTCGTAAAATGCGATTTATGTTACGCTTTAAATTATTTGTGGGGCGGAACGAGCTTTTTCGAGCTTTGCGTTTCAGGTGGAGTACAGATCATTGAGCAATTTTATGGATGTAGTCAAAAAAGGGAATACTTTTAATCTTAATGATCGCACCATATAATTTTGCTATTACTAGTTGGATCTGTTTTCGCACACAAATAGTTTGCCTTAATGCTGATTTCATAATTTAACCACAAATATTATAATATACTCGATTAAATCTACTCTTATCTCTTTACACTATTACTAAAACACTCCTTAAATTATTTCTAGATCTGTTACAATTTGTTAAAATAAAGAAAATATATTTTACTTTGTCCGGTTACTGACGCTTGAACTACATAGGGGTTAAAGAGATTCGGTCACGCTTGGTCTAAAATAGCTAACTCTAGACAAACTTAGATTAAAATAAATTCTTGAAATATCAGAGGTAATAAAAAAAACCCTTGTTTTAATTGAAAGTTACATATTTATTTTGTTACTAAGTTTCACTTTTTTAATTAGATGAGCTTTCAAAGCTTAAAGAATACTTCTAAATACCAAGATATTTCTTTTCTATTGTATACACATCCTTTTGAATATGTCAAAGGAAAATTCATAGCCTTTTCGAAAATGTAGATAGTTTTCATTGAAGTAATTTTCGCAATTAGTTGTTAATTAAATTTTGGCGGTACAGATGTCACGAATTTCAGTTGTTCAGGGACAGTCTGCGTAAATTCACTAATTAGTGCCCAGTCCTTAGAAGGGTTAAAACTAAAAAATAACTATTAAATATTGAACGAACCTGAACAAATATTAAAAACCACAATTTTCTGGTAATAAATTTTCAATGAGAACTTTTATTACGGTGAAAATAATATAGAAATAACAAATTAATTATCTTGGATCTACATAATCTCATAAATAATATAATAGTTTAAAAATTATTAATTTTCCTATTAAAGAATATAACCAGTAATAAAATATATAATGGAGTTATAGTAATATAATGCAATAAAATGTGACCGCAAATTTACAAACTGTAACTGCTTGTTCTTAATTTATTATAATTGTTTTGCCATCTATCAGCAGTATAATACCAATAACAGGCAATTAGGCATACTTAAAATACTTTTCGATCCTGTCATACCTTTTTTCAACCCTATTTACTCATTTATATAAGCGTATTTTAACTTATAAACCATTTGCTTTGCTTGGCTTTACACATTTCATAACTTCTTCTAAAGCACAGCTACAGTCGCTTTGCTAGATCGATTTATTTGGGGCTGGTCTTTCTAGTCATTCTCTTCCATTGAGCATGGTTTTTCATTACATTGCCATCAAGTTAGTATTCTCTCATTACTTTTCCGACAATCATCAACCAAGTGGAGGATGTTTTTCCACGTCCACGTTTGTCGTTCGCATAATTAGGGCAAGCTTAACTATGCTTGGATATGCTCGCAAAAGTTGCATGCAATTGGAGGCGTTTTCTTTTACTTATTCTATTTCCATATTTATATATTCATTTCTGATTTCAGTAGAGTTATACCTGCCAATTAGTCGTGATAATAAATATTCTCACAACGTTCTGGATAGTACAAAACTAAAAATATTGTGGCTGTTTTGCATATTTCCTTGTTGACCTTAAGAGACATCATTCTATCCCAGATGACGCCTTTAAATTATTTCTCTTTAAGCCAGGATATTGGAATTTTATTAGTAACATTTTTGCCATTGCTACTGAATATAGAACTAGGTATATCAATTGAGTCACAGCGGGTAAATGCGTAGTTTCCATTCTAACCTAGTTCTCTTTTTTTAATGTATTTGAACACTACTAATGAATTATTTTTACAACTATTAATTTGCACTTGTAATATCATTTTACATTACTTCTTCTTTTTAATAAAGTAAAAAGGTACAAAACTCTTCAAAAAGATGTTATAGTTGTAATAAACCTTAAATACAAATAAGTAATATATTTGGCGTTAATTTTGTAAAAAATTATTATTCCCAAATAAATGAAACTACGTGATGTAGTATTATTTCTACTTTATTTAAGTTCTTTGCTAATAACCCGCCCGAATATAGTGTAATACAATGCAAATAACTTTGTTAATAACCCACCTGAAGATGTTGTAATACAACGAAATCTGGGCCGTGGTAAAGAAGTTAAAGAAAGTAGAAATAATACTACATCACGTAGTTTCATTTTATATTAAATACAAACCTCAAATAACGTAAGCAAAGATGAAAAGAATTCACAATGTAAACAGCCTACAAAATTTATAATAACTCTACTCAAAATTACGCTGGCTCCATATGCACCTCATTTCAAGTCTCGTCTCAGCATCCCTTTCATCTCGGAACTATGCATATTTAAAGCATTCTCTACTGCAGACAATATTATCAAATATACATAAAGAGAAGAATACTTTAAAGCGCTTCTGTAGCCCGTTGCAACATGTTTTATTAAAAAATTCGCAAGAGCGCTTGTATGAACATATGATTAAGTAGAGTTTTATTATAAAAGGTAGACGCTAATTGGTTTATGAATTTTTGCAAGGGTTACGTTGCTTGTTTCTTTTTTATTTACTTATAGACACAGCTTTTGTTAACAACTGAAGTCCATTTAAAACTTGCTGTCGACTAATAATATTTGGTTTAACGGAAAATGCCCCTTCTAATAAATAATTATCCTTTATAAAATCGAACCAAGAAATATTTATACTTGCGTTTTTAAATGTTTATTGTTTTATAAATATTTATAGTGTTTAATGCACGCAGATATGTGGGCGAATTTTTATTAACAGAGTCCATCTTTAACTTTTTTTCAATTTAAAAAATTATCTGCCATTATTAATATAACTGAAGGGTTGAATATATTTGGCGTTAATTTTGTAAAAATTAATTATTCACATTTAAATGGAACTACGTGATGCAGTATTATTTCTACTTTCTTTAAGTTTTTACCACGTCCTAGGTTTCGTTGTATTACAACATCTTCAGGTGGATTATTAGCAAAGATCTTAGCTAAAGAAGATAAAGAAGCAGATATTAGCAAATATTGTTTGAAAAATATTTTTGCTAATAACTCACCTGAAGATGTTGTAACACAACGAAACCTAGGTCGTGGTAAAAAACTTAAAGAAAGTAGAAATAATACTACATCACGTAGTTTAATTTAATTGTGAATAACTGAAGGGAACAATTAAAAATCTGCATCATCTGTCAACTTTCGCTTATACTAATTTATAATACCACTTTAAGTTTTAATATTCATTTACATAATAACATTTTAGTACATGATGATGTTAAGGTCTTAAGAGCGATCTTCTACAGTGAAGATAAGTATTTGGAACTAAATTCTAAACAAGGTTTTTTCGTTATTATCAAAATTTTAATTAATTAACTACTATATTCACATGTATTAACGGATATTACAGGCATAATAGAATCAATTAATTTCGTTAATTAGCTGTAAGAAGCGGTTACGTCTTTATAATATAGTATGTCGTTGTTTAAATTCACCTAACATAACCTGTTATCATAGAAAGCAGTTCATTTTCTGGCCTTAACTTATGTTCTTCTGGCGGTTTTTCTTCCGTAGGAATAACAAACATTTCTTATATGGAAAAAATCTAATTTATGGTCCTTTTTAAATCTGTTAGGAAAAATTTGACTTCGTATATCACCTTATGCAGTTGGCTATTAAATCTGAAAAATTAGAACATCTAATTTTGTTTTCGGTTCATTCTAAATTATATCCATTTTGCTATCGCGTACTGCATAAAATTCCGAAAGGGCTAAGGAGTTGTACCAAAGTTCAGGTTTCTTAAGATGCAGATAGAGTCCAGGGTGAGTGCTTTGCAGTAGCCGCTGCATCCGTTTGCACAGAATTTCACAAAATCTTTTTTAGAAGTTATCTGCGACTTAAAGGGGCTCTATAGAATTTCAGACTTTTAAATCACAACTAGCTTTGGAAATCAAGAGGAAAGATGTACCTTCATATATTATATAATCAATTAATTCAAAATAATATATAGTACACGACTTTTGTTAATTTTTTAAGACTTAACCTACTCCGCTACTGGGTAATATAACGCAAATGAGTATTTACAAAAAGTTTTGTTTTATTTGAGAATGTAGAGGGTTAGAAGGCTTTCAGAACGTAAGCCGCGGCTATGAACTGCTAAGGTCGTAAATCTAGAGCTAAAACGTAATGGACTATTAGGCTTATTTAACACATTACAGAGATACAGAGCGTAGATTTTGCCGGTCATGTATCTTCACATACTTAAGCTACGATTTAAACTCAGAAACACTATCATATTCACTGAGGCTAAAGTTACAGCAGATACACACATTTTTAAGTAAATTAATTACATTAATATACAATATTCAATTAAACTTAAGAAAAACGCATACTTCTAATCAAATAAAGACATAGAATTATTTAAGAAGGATTCATTTTATCTCGAAATTAAGGAGAATTTCTGAAATCACTTTGATTGATGCATTTTGCCGAAAATTCAAAAATGAACATAACATGAAATTATTTTCATCCACTATAACGTTCAAGTTTTTGTAGATTAAAAACAGGAAAGACAGTGCCGTTTAACGTTAGCTGTGATGAAATCAGGGGAGAAGTTTTGGAAATAAGCATATGGCTATCAGTTATAATATATACCAAATTATGATCACCAGTTTTTGCAAAAGGTTTCCCATCACATTAAATTTATAACATTTGTAATTTCACTTAAATGATGGATGATACTAATTACAACGAATCGTATAAATTTCTAATTTTAAGTAAATTGTTTGACATACTATGGAAGATGGATCATGACCAGATGGAAGATTCAATATAAAGAGGTTTCCAGATCTGGAACATATAATATGTTTAAAGTTTTCCACATGTGGTAAATTAATATGAAACTTTTTACTCCATGTAAAAGTAGTAATAACTTAAATTTGACTCTTAGATTACTAAAATAATCATAAATAATTGAAAGTGAACCCGCCGAATTGGGTTAAATTATTTTACTTTTTTCCTTCATTGAAAATAAACAAAAAATGTTTAGTAGTGAGTAACCATTAATTAATTTCAGTTTTAAAGCAAATACACTTTTTTAATACAAAAAATGTGAAAATTAAAGCAGAATCAATTATTTGATACCTAATCAGCTGAATATATGTAACCTCGAAATTTATATGAATAAAATATCTTTGTAATAAAACTTTGAAAAGGTGCCTTGATTCATTTGTACAATTTAATGTGTTGATCATATATATACATATATATATATATATATATATATATGTATATATGTATATATACATGTATATATATGTATATATATACATATATATATATATATATATATATATATATATACATATGTATATATACTCCATATGGTGGGAAATTTAAAACGTATAAATTATAAATATAGTATAGTAAAAATTTAGTAAAAGGTAAAGGTAAATATAAAGGAAAGCAGACATAGAGAATATTTTCATACATATTTTCATAATTATTTGAATAACTAGCGTTATGGGTGTTTTCAGAGGTATTACGTTACTCTTGCATTTAATTGAAACAAGTTACATTTAAATTACGTATTTAAACTTACTGTGAAAATAAAAAGTGATATTGGATTTTGAATAGTAATTGTCAATAATTTCTTAAGCAAGTTTCTTCAATTATCATATTTAAAATTTAACTTCAAAATTCTGTTAATATTTTTGTCGATAAAATCCTTAGACAGTGATAGATCAAAGTTTAGTTACAATATTTACCAAAATTTAATCAAAGGTTATCAGTAACAGGTTTCTTTGTAATACCTGTAACGTATTTATGGGTAGGTATAAAAATTTAACCAAAGGTTTAGATTTAATAGGAAGAACGTTTTGAGTTCCGTTTCAAATATATTAGAAATCGTTGGTTATATTTATATAAAGAGTGGACTATGCTGCATATTCCATCTACTCATAAGAAAGAATGGTTTTCGGGACAGTCTTCGGATTAGGCATACTATAATATGATATCCTATAGTCATATGACAAGAAAGAAATGGTGGAATAATTTAGTAATAGAAAATGAACTAAAGATAGATGTTTAAAAATATTATAGCAAATTTGAGGGTTATTTTTCAACTATTGACCTAAAAGCCACAAAGAAAGACAAAATGAAAACACTTTTTTATTGTACTTTAATAAAAGAGTTTTCGAATCATTTGTTATAATGAAATATCGATAAAAGTTAATATTAAAAAGAAAAGTTTTGACTTCATTTCTTAACAGTTTCATGAATTTATAAAGAAAAATATAAACGTTTAGTTGTTTATGAAGAAACATTTCTTGGAATACACAGGGCAGTATGGAATTCACGTAAATTGCGCAGTATGCTTAAATATAACCCAAAACTTTTAAAACATTGACTTGTACTTTACCAAATCTATCAATAATATATAAATAAAAAACTTTGTACGTGTATTTGTTTAAATGTAGGCGCACGTACTTAAATGATAAACGAAATCTGTTAAAATAGTACGCAATAACATTAACTTCTAGGTTACCATAATATAACTTGGAATTAATTGAACATACAAGAAACTTTTAACTAACGTTATAAAGTAAAATAAAGGCTTAAATTTAAGCTATAATTAGGTCTTATTTTATATATTAATTCCTTCTTAATGTTAACGCAATTCTTTGTAACTTAAAACTTATTTATGATACAAATTTCAAAAAGCTTTCTAAAACAAAGATATATCATTCAGTTATACAAAAATTAATTTATTGGTATATTCCATCAAGGATTGGTCGGAGAGCATAGGGTATATAGTATGATTTTCACAATAGTACTTCAATTTAATTTATTTATGATGAATAAGAGCTTATTGAAGTTATATTGTTGCCAATTTTGGTCGGTAGGTTCCACTAATTTTTTTTGTCAACTATTACGTTTTTTATTACGCGCTATTGTACTGTGATGTAAGGAAATGTGGGTAAAAAATTAAAATATTTTTTTAAACCTTTGATAAATATCTGAGACCTAGTTTTCGGAAACATTTTACCTAATAACTCATTTTTTATTCATAACGAGGACTATTGTGTTACTTCCGTAATTGCGTGCGCTCTACTTTACGAAATAAGTTGATTAACTTAGAAGTAAAACTTTCATTGAAAAGAAACTCTATAATTAAAGAGGATATTTGGAACGATGTAATTATCGAGCTGTCATGTATTCAATCGTAGTTTATTATATGTCTTCCTATGTGCTAAGTTTTGTTTTTGTATTTAAATTTGTATACCTTAAATTATGTTTTTATTCTATACTTTATGTAACTTTTTTTTTATCTGTTATGTACGTCGCAGATTATTTGTAATTCAGTGTTAATAAAAGGAAATACCAGTGGTAATTTGTTTCATATTTTTTCCGTTTTATATAATAGTGACGTTTTATATAATAAGTTTTATATAATAGTGACGTTTTATTTAATTAGTTTTATATAATAGAGATATATATAGTGTACATCGACTTCCTCACAATAAACTTATAGATAATGGTACCGATACTGAACGAAGAAGAGATTGCGCTTTAGGTTATGAAATATTTGATGTTTAAATTTTAAGAATGTAGATTGATGTTTACTGATTCTGTAATTGATTAAATTTTCAAAATATTATAAAGCATGTCAACCTGATTACGAGGCATTACGTATGATGATAAGACCCGATTACCCTTACTTTCCCAAAAATATAATAAACAAAGTATTTAGCATATATTCTTACAAGGACATAAATATTAAAAACGTAATATGTATGTATGTATCATATAAACTGTCCGCATGCAAAATAATGATCATATTGTTCACGTAATTTTTACAAAACTAAGTGAAAACACTATACATGTATATATATAGTGTTTTTAATTAGTTATATGCATACACATATATATATATATATATATATATATATATATATATATATATATATATATATATATACATATATGTATATATATTTATTTCTATCTCGTCACCTGCTTGTATCTCTCTCATCACATGCTTCTCTTTCCATAACATAATGTTGCAATATATACTTTCGTTTCTATTCTATAACTAGATATGCAATATGTTAAAAAATTTACACGTATATTATATTGTTGTGACTATATAATAAACACTTCAATGACAAATTTTGGTCATTTTGCATTAATAAATTTAAGAAATAAGATAGTCTTATACCTGTTAAGGATATATTATACATTATATTTATATATAGAAAAATAATAACGATATTTGAAAATGTTCTCATGGAATAATATGTACCCTTCAATATTTAAACATTTATATATACCTGGATTTATACAGTATCTTCGAACCGGGAATATCGTTGGGACCTAACATTAAAAAAGGTTTTCCTTTAAAATCTAAAATTAGTTACGAAAATTTATTGAATCAATATTTAGTGCTAAATTACGATTACCAAATAAGTTTGGAATTACATAAAATAGAAATTAAAACAACCAAAAATACACCCCGTATTTTATAGTTATTACAATACAATACAATACAAACAGTAGAACTTAAAACAGTGAGGTGAATAAAAGAGTGGTGTTTTAAAATTATAGTCAAAATCAGGAAAATTTCCTTATTAATAAAAAAAAATAATTTAACAGCTAAATATCGTATAAGTTATATAGCTTTTATTGGAGCAGAAAAAATATGTTGTGTTTGACAGGATGCGTCCTTTTGGTGAAATTTTTGATGAAACTTTCCAAGACTATTTAAGTCTTGGAAAATTTCATTTGGTTTTTCTTATCTCGTTGAGTTTTTATTTAATTAACTTCATTTCAAGTCTCCTCTACATTTTACTTTCAATATATGTTATTTTGAACAGTTTTATCATATATACATATTCATGATCTTGGTCTACAATATATACACTCTATTCTCCTACATTTTTCGCCTGAAGTATAAGAGTTATTAATATAACATTCTACCAAGAAAGGTAAATCGGAAATAGGGTCTCCTATCACTTTTCGTAGGTAAGCTAATCTGATACGCAACATAAATAACACTAAACGACTTTACTGCCGTTGCCCACCTAAGTATCTCTTCTTACTCAAAGCCAAAAATCGACGGACCCTACCTTACGAATCTATACAATCCCCACTCTATAGAAGTAGGTAAATGCTCACAACTATTCACACAATAAAGACTTATTCAGGGCGAATATGGACGGCGGGAGAAAGCGACAGCGCTCTCTCCATTCCGGCCAGGGCTTTGTCAAGTTCCTTAATCAACTCCACGCTAACTAAAGGAGGGACGACGCCGTTGCCCGACGAATCAAAAGACGAGAAATGCGGACGAACTGACGACTGTCGGGGCCATTGTAGTTTGCACGTGCGGAGTAGAGATGTACGTAATGAGATATCAGTCATGTCTATGAGGTCTGTCGCTAACGTGAGTGCGCATAAAGCAAAATTAAATATATCCTCTTTTCTTTCTATTAGCCACTTACGTATACGATATATTTAAGTATGTTTCGAGATTTCTACACGAGGCAAGGGTGAAATATTGCGAATTTAATATTAAAGGAAAAATTACAATTATACTGACTTGGTAATAAAATTTTTAGTCATAGCTAAGAACATAGAGAAAAAAACAATTTTGTCTATGGGTTCTGTCGCTAACGTGAGTGCGCATAAAGCAAAATTAAATATATCCTCTTTTCTTTCTATTAGCCACTTACGTATACGATATATTTATGTCTGTTTCAAGATTTCTACACGAGGCAAGGTTGAAATGTTGCGAATTTAATATTAAAGGAAAAATTACGATTATACTTACTTGGTAGAAAAATGTTTAGTCATAGCTAGCAATATAGAGAAATAACAGTCATGTCTATGAGTTCTGTCGCTAACGTGAGTGTGCATAAAGCAAAATTAAATATATCCTCTTTTCTTTCTATTAGCCACTTACGTATACGATATATTTATGTCTGTTTCAAGATTTCTACACGAGGCAAGGGTGAAATATTGCGAATTTAATATTAAAGGAAAAATTACAATTATACTGACTTGGTAATAAAATTTTTAGTCATAGCTAAGAACATAGAGAAAAAAACAATTTTGTCTATGGGTTCTGTCGCTAACGTGAGTGCGCATAAAGCAAAATTAAATATATGCTCTTTTCTTTCTATTAGCCACTTACGTATACGATATATTTATGTCTGTTTCATGATTTATACACAAGGAACGGGGGAAATATTGCGAATTTAATATTAAAGGAAAAATTACAATTATACTCACTAGGTAATAAAATTTATAGTCATAGCTAAGAACATAGAGAAAAAATAGTCATGTCTATGAGTTCTGTCGCTAAAGTGAGTGCGCATAAAGCAAAATTAAATCTATCCTCTATTCTTTCTATTAGCCACTTACGTGTACAATATATTTATGTCGGTTTCAAGATTTCTACACGAGGCAAGGTTGAAATGTTGCGAATTTAATATTAAAGGAAAAATTACGATTATACTTACTTGGTAGAAAAATGTTTAGTCATAGCTAGCAATATAGAGAAATAACAGTCATGTCTATGAGTTCTGTCGCTAACGTGAGTGCGCATAAAGCAAAATTAAATCTATCCTCTTTTCTTTCTATTAGCCACTTACGTGTACAATATATTTATGTCTGTTTCAAGATTTCTACACGAGGCAAGGGTGAAATTTTGCTAATTTAATATTAAAAGAAAAATTACAATTATACTGACTTGGTAATAAAATTTTTAGTCATAGCTAAGAACATAGAGAAAAAAACAATTTTGTCTATGGGTTCTGTCGCTAACGTGAGTGCGCATAAAGCAAAATTAAATATATGCTCTTTTCTTTCTATTAGCCACTTACGTATACGAAATATTTATGTCTGTTTCATGATTTATACACGAGGCGAGGGTGAAATATTGCGAATTTAATATTAAAGGAAAAATTAAAATTAAACTTACTTAGTAAAAAACTTTTTAGTCATAGCTAAGAATATAGAGAAAAAACAGTAATGTCTATGAGTTCTGTTGCTAACGTGAGTGCGTATAAAGCATAATTAAATCTATCATCTTTTCTTTCTATTAGCCACTTACGTATACGATATATTTACGTCTGTTTCGAGATTTCTACGAGGAAAGAGTGAAATATTGCGAATTTAATATTAAAGAAAAATTACAATTACACTTACTTGGTAATCAAATTTTAGTCATAGCTAAGAATATATAGAAAAAAATATGTTACATATATTTATATGTCTAAGTATATAGAAAGAAAATATAATTATTTATTCATTGTAATATTTTAAAAACTTCAAGCTGATAGTGTTTTTTAGATTGTCGTCGCCGTGGTATATTGGGTGGATCACAAGGCATACGGTCTTTGACGATGCGATGCATCGCGGGGACCCGGGTTCGATTCCTGGCAGTTCGTCGTTCTGGACTGGTGTTACGGTTGGCTGTAAGAGATTGCTCTCGTAGCAATATGTCCGCCATATGTATCAATTAGTTACATTAAAGTAGATAAATAAATAAGTTCATATTATGTATTGAAAAAATGCGTTGTTTAATCAGAAACAAGACCAATTTTTACGATGCTTTCTTTGGAATTAATATAATTTTTATCGAATTTAACTCTGCTCAACAGAGCAACGATTATAGTTAGATGGTAGAAAGATTCTTAATATTGTAATAATATCCATTTTGTTTGTCGAAATTATCTAATTCAAGTGAAATATATTAACCATTATATCCATTCAAATATAATAAAATATCAAAGAAGCTGTGTCGTTACGCAAAAAATACTGGACGGACATTAATGAAACTTTACAGTTTATACTATAGAAGCTTGGTTAACATTTGTAATAGAAATTGTCACCAGTTAATATTATTTTTTATGAGAACTAAGCAGTTAATTAATTCTCACTACTTAATCATTTAACAGCGATATTTGTTCCTTTCGGAAATAAACATTGTAATCATAATTTCAAAAATTCTTCACGTTAGGACAACAAATGTTTTGTTTTAATCGTGTTTTTAATTTAATAATACTATTATTAGTTAGTATAATATGATCATTCCCCATCAAACTCTACGAGCATCCCAAAAAAAATATTTAAAGATGTGGAAATTCGTAACTTTTATCGAGAACTGAATTACTATTTCTGTAATATAAAAATTAACAGATGCTCTTCTAAAATATAATAGGAAACAAGAAAAGAAAATAAATAAATTACGAGCCTCAAATTTACTCATAATCTCATTTGTTATTAATCTTAATTTAAAACTAATTTAACAAATATATTTTTCCAAAAATATACCCAATGAACTAAGTTTCGATTTGGTACTTAAGAAAACAACCTGGACTAGACTTCTACTTACATGTTGAAAAGTATATGTTATGATAGGGTATTAAATAAACATTAGGACAGAGTGCAGATGACTTCATTGCTTCACGTAGTTAAGTGACAGGTTGGAAAAGATAATAACTGTTCGTTGGGAAACTTTTCCCGTTAGAGGGAGTCAGTACACTAATTCAAACTTAGTTGGCCACAAATATTAATCTGAGTATAGTTAAGTATGAACAACATTATCGTAGTTAATCACAGGTAATTCACCCTTGCATTATTAAGTTGAAATGAAGGATTTTGTCGTTCTTTATTATGTTATTATGTTCAATTTTATTTCCAGTATAGTATAGAAGGTGAATTCAAAAAAGAGTATCGTTTCCAGTGATCTTTATAATCTTTAATATATATATATATATATATATATATATATATATATATATATATATATACCTTGGACCGTTAACCTTTACGAATGGCGGGAGCGTGAATGACGTGAGGAGACGTTTGGCGATGACAAGATGTGCTATGGACAAATAAAAAAAATATGGAGGGACCGAAACAATATCAAGGCCACTGAGACCCAACTCGTTCGAAATCTTGTGTTCCCCATATTTCTCTACGCTGCAGAGACGTGGACGTTACGAAAAATTCCTAAGAACAAAGTAGACACTCTGGACATGTGGTGCTGGATAAAAATGCTTGGGGTATCGTGAACTGAGTTCCACACGAATATATCTATCCTTAAAGTCTATCAACACTTGTTCAGACTCGGATTTAAAAAATTTTCAATCACGTCATGCGTGGAGATTGTAGCTCCATAGAGCACGTTGTTGTGCAGGGAAGAGTAGAAGGCAATAGACCACGTTGGAGGTCTTCGATGCAGTAGACAAACCAGGTCAAGTCTGCTGCAGGTAGTATCCTGTATGAGTGCAACAGGACGAGGACAAATTGGAAGGGATGGAGAGGCATCGTGAGATGAGTACAGGACAGCCACCCATAACAATACTACATGCTGAATACAACCGCTATATCGAGAGTGAAACGACGGAGAAATATATATATATATATATATATATATATATATATATATATATACACAAAATAAATATCATATTAACGTCAGACCTATCATTTCTCGTTATAATTTATGTGCGTGTTGGTAGCGTTAAAGTACTTAACTTAATTATTACTCAAAAATTAGTTATAAATAATTGTAAACAGCCATCAGTATTACATAACCGTTACATATAGTATTACATAACCGTTACATACGCTATAATAGGTGATATAAGATAAGACACAACAATCAAAAAAAGTAAATAGGATACTTTAAACCCTTGTTTATTATATATATGTCAGATTAATACTTTATGCTAAGTTTTATAATATAATAAAAATATTTACTCAACATATCCAAATGAGTGTGCAAAGAATTATAGAAATTTAGCTCTTCGCCAACAAAAATGTGTTATCATAAAATTAAGCTAATTTGGAATATCTTAATAATGAAAGTATTTTTAAGGTAACAGTTCGGTTCAGAAAAATATTGCGAGCTATAACTTATTCATTACACTACAAGTTTCGTCCAATTTATTTTTTTTTTAAAAAAAAGTAACTATTTATCGTTATCGATTTACTATCTACCTATTTTGAAATAAATATCTAGATAAATATATCAGAGATACTCACCTAAAACTACAACTGGAAACAGAGCGGCGAGTAATTTTACATTACTTATATGAAACTATGTTACCTTATATCACATGGATCCTATATAACACTAGTACTACTAGTTCCATATAGGATCCATGTGATATTATAGTAGTAAATTTCATAGTTATTGGTATCTTAATTGATGTAAAGTTAGTGGAAAGACTTTTGGTATTGAAAATAATCATTACGGAATGGGAAAATACCAATGAAGTGTATTCTTTTACAATTTATAATACATCAATTATATTATCATAATTAATCAATGCACTATAAATAAATTGGCTAAATATGGAGTTATATTCATTTGATAGCTTGCGCAACCTAAATATCATAGAGTAGTAATTTTGTGGACATAACAACCTATGGTTCTTCCCCGAAAACAACAATTTCTTGAGCAAGTTGAATCGACGTAGTCAGCATTAATTATTACACTTTAGACAGTTTTTTCTCCAAAAAATTATGGAGATAGCAAATATTATTCAGCTCAAATGTTTTTACGGGTTTTTGAAGTTTTTAACTCGCCTAAAACTTAGACTGTTGTCTTTAGATGAGATTATTTTTATCTCGATTGGACTGGAATATGGATCTGTTTTAGAAATTTCTAAATTGATATTAAATTTGTAAGTTTGTTTTAAATATTAAACTCCTTTCTTACTTTTTCGAGGAATCTTTTTCTGCCAGATTTTGATTGTGTAATTAATTTTTAATTTAATCCGTCTTCCCCGAAAAGGCAATTTGGGTGGTTCTCGGCAAATTTTGAGCTGCAATATTCTTTCGTATTTTCTTTTCAAAATCTTTCATATCTTCAAAATTTTTATTGCAAAATACCAAGAAAAAATATCATTTTTTAATTAAAAGTCATATCATAACTTTTCATATCTAACAACTTACATACAGACATAAGGAATAAAAGGGAGAAAATAAAATGGCTAATGAAGTTTCTAAATTGAGAGAAATATTAAAAATCCTTAAGTCAATTTCTACAGTTATGACAACTGAAAGGGTTAATGTCAAATTTTGTTACGTCTACTGTTGGACTTTCTATCATTATTCTCTTCAGGTGTTTTTTTTTAATTTATAATAAGGTTACTATAATAATACATAAAGGCACTACTTTTTAAATATTTTGAATAAAACATTTTAAGCCACGACTTTTTAAACGGACAAAGCAAAACTTTTTTAATATTTTAAAGAAAACATTATATCTCTGATATCGACCAACTAAAATTACATAGTAAATAAATGATTTTGTCATATCATATCTATGTATGATATTTCAAAATAATTTATTTAGCAGTGAGTTCAGATCCAAAAAAAACAATCGTGTTAATCGAAAAACAAGCTGAACAAACCAGCCAGTCTTTAAAAAGAAATTAAAAACACAATTCTCCACGTAACTTCATTTTTAATTTGGACATTTAAAAATATGTTTTAAGTGTCCCTGTTTAAATGATACATAAACCAAGTAGAATTTATTTCAAAATTATACTTAAAATTACACTCGTATTATAAATAAAACATTACTATATAAATAGTTATTTAAATAAGTTTAATTGAAAAAGGGATGATGGAGTTTTTATATTTTGGTCGATTATGGATGTTAAACATTTTTACACGCCAATGTTTTTATTTCCGAATTAGAAAGAATAAGGTGGAAATCACTCACCGATTTATTTATTTTGACAACATAAATTATCTCGGTTGCAAAATATTTGTCGAACTTCTCAACAGACCCTATCTTGGTATTCTCCTTTTATAAACATGTTACATTCAATATGTAAATAAATATTTACTAGTAAGGAAGAGACGAGTGATAGATTTTACGTTGACATACAATTTATGTTCTACTTGTTGGATACAATTAGACTTATGGTTTAGTAAACCTATATTTTCTGGGAAGCACGCATTTTTATCATGAAATAATATAATATCTTTATTCGGTGGTCATAAAGTGCTGATCATGATAAATGCTGATCATGAAAGCTCGTATGATCTTTAAGAAATGTGACAGTGAAATGACGAATAGAATATTTATTTTTATTTGATTTTTGGCAATACATTACTAAAAATCAAATCAAAATAAGTTTCCTATTTAATTTTTATAAATAATATTTACAAAAAATATTCGGTTGTGTAAACAACCGAAGCGTTTATTGATAAATTTGTAAAAAAAATTGCGAAACACCGTTTAGTGTCCCGCAGAATTCAATAAATTTTGACTCCGCTATTCTATTATAGAAATTAAAATTAAAATGATTATAAAAATCTAACTATATTGATATTAAAATGAATATAAAAATATAACCATATGAAATTAAACTGAAACTATGATATATATGTGCACCACATACATTTAAAAAAATATATAATGTATTATTTAGGCTTTTCTAGATTTGAAAGGCATTTTTTTAATTTTTACCTGTTGCTTGTCAATTTGTTCTAATATTACGCAAAATCTACCGACCGTAACTAGTAGTTGCAGTCGGTGTATCACGCAAAAACTAAAAACTGCAACTGTAGTTACAGTATATAGTTTTGTTTGAGTAAAGTGAAAAAATGATATATCTGTGCATCATACACGTAAAAGATATTAATGTATTATTTATACTTTCCTGGATTTGAGACGCATTTTTCTAAATTTTTGTCTATCTTCTGCTTTGTGTTCTATACTTTTGTGTTTGAGTATAATGCTAAAACCACTAACCGTAACTAGTGGTAGCAGTCATTGCAGCAGAATAATATGAGTCGATGAAACTTGAATCTGATCATCAGAATGTAAGATCAGCATTTAACATGAGTTCACTAGAATGCTTCCAATTTCTGGACTTCACCTAGTCTTAACATAGTTTCCTTAAATTCAGAGTACAGGAATCTTTAAAAACGTCATATCCGCCAGGTGGGAACCACTAATTTATGGATATCCTTAACTACAGTGCAAACGAAGGAAGAAAATTATGTGACCATATTTATTTATGTGCTGCTAATTGAAGAAATTTAAATTTAAATATAATCAGTCAAGTCAGTTAATTAAAATGTTGTTATAAATCACATCGATTAAAACTTTTATAATGTTTAAAGGGCCATGTTTGCTTTCTGAATAATTATTTGCAGAAAATCTTTCAAATCCCCGGATGTGAATAGTCTGATTAAGTATTTCAGCATTTAGACATGGTCGACATTACTTGGTAGATTGGTAGTACAGTCACATCAAATTTAATTACATTGTAAATTTATAGACGTTTAATTCCACATATTTTCTTTAAAATACCCATCAAAGCTTCTCCATGATTAAACAGTTTTATTTTATCTGTGCATAAAACGTTTATTTCGTTATGTTGCTTATTGAATTGGCTGCAAATACTTAATTCCAACATAAAGAAAGTGAATATTCCATTTTTGACATTTGACTATAAGGATACAGTATCCAATAATCAGACGAATATCTCGCTTTTTTGTGAAGAATTTTCATAATGTGTCTCAAATGTATTTAAAATTTGTGTTTTTATTCTAAACTGAATTCAAATCTGCTCTACTGTGGGTAACTGAGTATATTTATTTATATACTTTACTAAATACTAGTTTTATCTTCTTTTTCAGTAAATGCTTATTTACCTCTTTATTAAACTCGGGCAACATAAATAAATTTTATTAATAGTTTATTGAATATCTATAAACTGTGTTGGTGAAAAAATATTTGATATGAAAGTTAAAAGTTTTTGATTTGCTTTAAGAATTTACATTACGCATCTCACGTGTATTTAAAATTTATGTTTTCATTCTATACTAGGGTCAAATCCACACTACTGTGATTAACTAAGTATTTTTATTTTTTGTAAATATACGTTATTACATATTATTTTGTATCTTCGTTTTCAGTAAATGCTTATTTACTTCACAATTAATTGTGAACAATGAATTTGTAAAAAATTAACTCCAAATATATTGAATATTTGAAAACAGCCGATTTGGCTATGTTGGCGATATTGTACCATCGACTCCAAATAAATTTCGGAAGACGATACAAAGCATTTAGTTCAACAAAACGTGCATAAAGTGTAAACTTATTTACTTCTTTATTAAATTCGGGCAACATAAATAAATATTATTAATAGTTTACTTAGTATCTATAAACTGAATTGATGTAAAGAATATTTGATATGAAAGTTAGAAGTTCCTGATTTTGTATCCAATACTATTCCATCAATATTGTTAATAGTTACATAACATTGATTGAAACGTTATTATCTGTTCACAACCATTATTTTCCGCTTTTTGCGTAAGCAGCCGATGATTTCGAGCTTTATATTCTTAAATTTAACCGGACGTATCAGTGCTATCGCATAAATAAGCCGCGCACACAATCCGCGCCACCCACCCGCTTATCCGACCGCGGGCATCAACCACTTAGCGCCACCGAGCAATCGCCAACTCAATCAAGCGGCATTTAAGAAACCGCGGCTTTACGACCCTCCGACGCCGCAAAAACGTAAACTTGTTAGAGCGAAATTTTCCCGCATTCGAGATAATGTCAAACTCCGCCCGCGACGCTCGCAAAATAAAGATAAAATTTAATTACTCACGATTGAATGAGTTTCCAAGTAACTTTTTTCCATAAAATCCCCTCCGCGACGCACGAACACAATGTAACATCAAGAATATGTACTTTTACAACGTATTTTTACGATAAGTTTTTACGATCCTGTTCCAGGAGGCGTTATGGTCATTTTTATGTATTACGCCCTCAATAAAAGACTATATAATTAAATTTTGAACTGAAATTACCCTTTAATGCGATATCTTAAACATAATTATTATGTCCCTTAATGGCAATAGACAGAGCTCATACAAAGTGGAAGGATGTATACTTTTAAATTTATGTGTAAAACGTATCTATATAGCATGCATGACATACAAATAACATATAATGAAAAAATATTTATACGTGTTTAGAATTGAGGTTATACAGCTAACCGCGCACAATGCTTGTTGCTCGAATGTCGATACTCGCACGAACATACACATATACAACCGTATATAATAGAAAGAGATAGAGAGAAAGAGAGGGAAAGGTCGCATGGAGAAGGTATCACTCTTTTTCCTTACGTGACGATTTCTGCCAGTTCGCTAAAAGAAATTCTTCCAACAGTTTCAACAAAACCGACTGTAAATATTCATATAATATAGCTGACATTTTTGAAGTTTTTAAATTCAAGAAAACGCTTAATATTATATGTTTTACACACTATTTCTCAATAGACATAGCTATCCATAATTAAATGAAACTGCATGATGTAGTATTATTTCTACTTTCTTTAAGTTCTTTATCACGATCTAGGTTTCGTTGTATTACATCTTAGGTGGGATATTAGCAAAGAAATTGATTTCTTTGTTAATATCCGACCTAAAGATGTTGTAATACAACGAAACCTAGGTCGTGGTAAAGAACTTAAAGAAAGTAGAAATAATACTACATCACGTAGTTTCATTTAATTGTGAATAATGAATTTCTACAAAATTAACGCCAAATATATCAAGACATAGCTCTATTATGTGATATAAATGTCACGAAACTACGAGTATATTGCGCGTTAAAAATTTAACAAGTAAATTATCTCAGCTGTACATGTAGGTTTAAAAAATAGAGCGTGCCCTTTACCGTCATATTATTACACTCATATCCCATTAACTAAGATAACCGTATAACCACTCAAATTGTATAATAGTAAGTTATGTTTTTGTATGCACTTTCAACATATCATATCACCTAGTTTTTGTCGCGTCGTAAAACTTTTCGTGGCTTGAGTTTCGATAGGCATATTCGTATTATTTTTATAACTTTAAATGAAAAATAGGTACATTCCACACCTTCAAAATAATTAGTCATATTCTGTGTTAGGTGTATAGGTGTTTGCATACAATAACACGTGTGCTCATAATGAAATTTGAACCTAATATTTATAATAGCGTACTGTATTCGTAATATCGTGCTTTCAATATCTCGCGTCACCTAAGAGATAATGGAGTTTCACTTCACATAAAATACAATAGCCTTTTTAGTATTACTTTTGAAGTTTTAAATTTAAAAAAATACTGTCCACATGTTCAAAATAATTAGTTATATTCTATAAAGGTATATAACTAATTATTATACATCCAAGCTGATATTGAACATTAAGCTAATATTGAAATTTAAAATTAATTTTTATAAAAGGAAATTTTATTTCTAATATCTTGTTTTCAATATCTCGCGTCACCTAAGAGATAATTGAGTTTTACTTCACTTAAGATACTATAGCCTTTTCGATATTACTTTTGTAACCTTAAATTAAAGAAATACCTTCCACGTGTTAAAAATAATTAGTCACGTTCCGTAAAAGTTTTTGCCTACAACGAGCTCATAATGAAATTTTAATGTAATTTTTTATAATAGTAAATTGTGTTTGTACTGCCTTGCTTTCAATATCTCGCGTCACGAAAGATAATGTAGTTTTATTTCACTAAATAATCTAAATAATCTTTATAGTACAAATTAAAAAAAATGTTTTCACGTCTTCAAAATCATGAGCCACAATCTATAAATGTGTTTACCTACAATAACAAGAGCATAAAATGAAATTTAAACCAAATGTAGGTGGTACGATAGACGCAAAAAATAAATTTCGAATATAAACAAAGAACGGGGAGCTTTACTCTTAAGCTTCATTCTCAGTTGAAACTTAAAGCTTCCTATTTTTAACATTTTAATTAAACGTTGTTGCCGTGAAAGCTCGTGTGCTTACACTTGAACTACGGCGTCGGCACTCTGTCCGCCGCAAGCGCCGTTGGTAACACTCGCGGTAGTCTAAGTACAGCGTATTCTTAAGTTTGCCATTGCCGTCCCAGTTTAGTATAGTGACATTATTTAGAAAGAAAATTGTGGTACATATTCGTTATATCGACCCATGTATCGTTAGTAAAAATATTATATGAATTTGAGATTCATTCTTGAAATTAGTAGTGGTTTAATTTTTAGGACTATCTAAAAACTACGAATTTTAGAAACCAACGGTATAGATATAGCACAGAAGATAAATATTTATGTTTCCATTTCAATTAAAGAAGGTATATAGAGATTAACAAGACATTTATTTGTCTAAGATAGACAGAAACAAAAAATTAGAACAGAAATATGTAAGCCGTCGGTTAGTTGGTATAACTACATTTTCTTGCAGATTCCTTTCACAAAATAATATTATTTGGAAATATTTTTATTTTTCTTATATAATAATGCAATAATGGCTCAAAATAATATAAATTTTCTTATTTTGAGCCATTATTGCAAAGAAACAATTTATTTTTCAAAAAATATCTTCAGTTTTTCAATCGTATTAATTACATTTCATTGCTTCATTATCATAAGAAAAACTTTCATGAGAAAAAAGTTTCTTTTTGTGTAATATTACTCACATAAGTGAATATTCCAATCTGTGCAAGGGGATTATTCGTAAATCAACAGCCTAAATAATTTAATTTTTTACAACTAAATTAAATTACGTGATGTAGTATTATTTCTACTTTTTTTTAATTCTTTACCACAACAACATCTTCAGGTGGGCAATTTGTAAAGATCAATCTTTACCAATTTTACAAATTGCCCACCTAAAAATGTTGTCATACAACGAAACCTAGGTCGTGGTAAAGAATTTAAAGAGAGTAAAAATAATACTACATCTCGTAGTTTCATTTAGTTGTGATTAATGAAATTAAAATGAATTTCTACTAAATTAACTATATTTATTAAAGCCTAAGTAATATTATGTTTAATGTGTAACTTATAGCAACACTAAGGAAAATAGATCTACAATACATATACCAAATTTAAATTTTGCAATCTTTTTGAAGGTTTAAATAAAAATGACACATAGAAGTGATGCATTTAGGAATTACCTTATTTATAATTATTTTCTTTTTACTCTTTTCGCGCTCAGAGTTTCTTCTAGAATAAATTACTTCTACAATTATATTGTTTCAGGTTTCAGCAACAGTATAATAAATAAAAGTTATTAATAAATGTTGAAACTCGTATTATTTATCTTTGGCTTGCTCAATTTATTTCTTATTGTTCAATACATAATGTTCGATAACAAGTTTGTTATTAAATTGATATAGAAGGCTAGTTTTTTTAGGTTAATAAGTACAAAATAAGACGGTTGCAGTAAATAATTGTTATGGACCTCATCCCTTTCCTAAAATATTCTATTCGAACCTTAATTAATGGAAATATTATACAGTTCACGCATACGCAACAGTGGATGATATCATTAAAACGATACAATACGAAGCGGTGATTTAAATATAAACCCCATATTGTGATTCGAATATTATATGTTTCAGATAATACAAAATAATTATAGATTTGAGAAATAAATATCGATTGTATTGTCGACTGAATACTTTCCTAAGCGGTTTTTTTGTAAAAATTGGATTTATTACAAACAAATGTTTCAATGTAATTAAAATGGAAAAAAATATATAAAGTATTTTCTCTCAAAGATGAAAATAATCTCGAAGATTAATTTCGAAGTTATTTTAATTTTTTGAGAGAATTATAAAAAAAATAATATAATAATTATTTAATTACCCGTGCAATCGTATGGTAGTAGTTAGCCAATGATTATCCATACATGTCTGATATTATACCAGTTGAAATGTTATATTTATATATATCGAGCCATGATGATCGAATTTTTTGCAATTCAAATAGTATCAGAAAATTTTATATGCTATTATTAGAATAATGTCCTTACTAAGTTGTATATTCGTTCAAAATATATAAACTAAGCGGTTAACAAAAATAAATTAAAAAAAATAAATGGAATTTTAATATTATACCAAACTTTTATTTATTGTTAATCTCAACCAATAAAATCAGGAATAAATAACGAACATTTTGGTTCAAAGCAGGATTTGGTTAATATCAACACAAAAAACAAATTTGATTTGTTCCATGATCAACATTTTCAAAACGTCATCTGGATTTAGAACTAATATCATATTCAAATTAATCCAGTACTTACCAGAGAACTCAAATTAAATGACAACGTAAGTACAGCTGATTTTATTTGGAATGACGTCATGGTAATGTTTTTAATCAAAAATTAGTATTTTGTTAATTGAGGTAAAAAATACTACACTTTTTATTTATAATATATTTCTTTGGTCATGTATAATACATTTTTTCGGTTTCGTTTTCTTTATGATCGAAAGACAAATATTATAATACTGAAATTTGTATATTTTGAATTTGCCAATATTTTCTCAATTTTCACACGTATTACATACCAGTCATCGTTCTCTTACTATTATACGTATATTTGGCTTCTTTTTTCATTAAAAATATAATCGATATTTGATCATTCCTGTTTTACTCCTCTGATAATTCTTTAATAGTGGCACTACATTATTCGCCATTTACACAAAAAACAATTCAAATATCAAATATTTGACATATTGGATGAAAGTAAATACTATAAGTTAATTATGTCTTAACATGCAATTTTACATGGTAAAACATGTCACAAGTCCAGATTATATCAATTATATTTATCGGAAGTAATCTAATAAGAATATGCCCACACTCCAACAAAAGAAAATTGTGACTTCATTACCTTTTCCGAACTGTGTAATAGATATATCTATAAGTATCTTTTAATAATATCAGAGTATGTAAAGAAATATGAAAATCATTAGTTTTGGAACTTTGTTACGCTTGTCTGCAAAATTATAAAGATAAAGAAGTTACGATGATACTGTTTCTGGGTGTCGATATAAGAAAGCCATAAAAGAAACGTAAGGAATTTGATAACTCCCATTTCTAGAAATGTAATATAAAATAAATTTAATTTCAATTTGTCAGATTTTCCGAAAACTTCCTCTCTATTGTACGTAATTTGAAATTTAGCTGAAAAACATTATACAAATTACATTATTTATATCCATGCAAAAAAAGAGTTTAAAGAAAAAAAAACATACTTTAACTATTAAATAAAATCGTAAACATTATGAAAAAATTATTGATAATTTAATTCTATTACTAATATGGAATTAACACGAAATAATAAGAAATGACGCGTTCGTACATGGTCAATATTTTAAATTAAAGTTGTGTATGAGGTATAAAATATGTTTGTTTTCGTTATTATCTCACGTATCGTTTTAGAAAAAAAAACAATTGTTTATAAACACTTTGTTACTCTTTATATCAGATGGAAATAGTCCAGTGATTTCAATTTATTATAATTATCTATATGACACGCTGTACTATCCACGCATCCTTCAATTGCAAATATAGTCGACAGTTAAATGGAACTATGTGATGTAGTATTATTTCTACTTTCTTTAATTTCTTTACTACGACCTAGGTTTCGTTGTATTACAACATCTTCAGGTGGGCTATTAGTAAAGATCTTTGCTAATAGCCGACCTGAAGATGTTGTAATATAACGAAACCTGGGTCGTGATAAAGAACTTAAAGAAAGTAGAAATAATACTACAGCACGTAGTTTCATTTAATTGTGAATAATGAATTTTTACAAATTTAACGCCAAATATATTCAATATGAAAATATAATATTGTCAAATTTACTTATTAAAATACAAATCTTACGATCAAATATGCGATTGCCATGAAAATATTGTTTATTTAAAAATGAAAACTGTACGAAGATATATAAAAATACAAAGATCGAAATTGTCACCACATTATTATCATAAGACTGTTAATGAAACGCAGAAAACATAGAAATTTCTATGTTATTCTTATAATACCCTTGTAATTGTACCTAGATATATGTAACTATCTTACTAACCAGCCAATTACCAAAATAATAATCTTGCTGTTGAATATTACACCGCGGCCATAAAAACAAAGAACGATGTTTAAAAATACTTCTAAGATCATATCTAACGTAATAATATATTATACCCACTATCATTACGAAACTTTATCCGATATGGTTCCACAATAACTCAATTAAGTGAAGATTTACCATCGAATGTAGCTTTAAGGATTGTAACAATAAAATATGATTACATAGTAGTCGCGCACCACAAACGATGATAACATCGTGTAACAGGTACAGGTATATAATCTATGTGAAATAAAATATTTACTTGAAGTGTTATAACAGGTAAGAGTATTACTGAAAGCTGCCTACGATATTATGATCAAAATGAAAAGATAATCTAGTACCTAAATAAATATCCATTTCACCTTCACTACCTTTTATTGTAGCCGCGAGCTGCGGCTTGTCATTGAGCACGTATGAGGGTGGAGTGATATTTGAGCGGGCCTGGTAAAATATTTATTGATGTTTTAGGATTGTATAATCGAGAATTTGAAGGGAAATTTCTTTTAGTAGTTGGTTATGTGCAGAGTTTATTTGTACTCGGTAGATATTATATCGTGTACTTGAATTTTCTATATAGGTGAAGTACAACGCGTTTAGAAGCAAACACTTTAAGGAGACAAATAAGATTATTAAAATAAAACATGGCTTTATGCTGTAAGATATTGCAATATTCGAACTATTAAAATTTCATTCTTTAATCGTTAAATACAGAGTAATCTGTTATATATAATTATATACGAATGACACAAATAAATATGTAAATTAATTTTATCTTCGTAGTTAAATCATAAGCAATATAAAATGACTCCACAAACGTAACAGAATTTGTATGAAAAAATTCTTGTAAAATTTAGTAGAGCAAAGAAGTGAAACTCCTACGGAGATCTAAACCTCGATTTGTAAGTATAATATTAGGAGGTAAAACAGTAAAGAAGGAGAAAGAGAATATACTAAATGTAAGTCCGTGGAGTGTACTAAATTCGTATATATTTTAATACTACACATTCTGAAAAATTAATAAAATATCATTACAAATGGATGTGAATATCTTCAAAATCTACGCATATATTTACATAAACTACTGTTAATTAAAAAAAATAACCGCAATGCTAGTACCAGAACACACGGCAAAAGGAATTCGGGGTTTATTGCTGTTGTAAATCATACTTACGATTTATAAATGTATTAAGTACATATTCTGTCAGTATTGTTATGGATGGAGTACATGCAAAATTAGTGATTAATCAATCGTAAATATTATTGATTTATCACTAATTTTGCATGCACTCCATCAAAGACAAAATTTTGACAGTTTACTTTTGACACATATAACGTACAGAACAGCTGATAACAGTAGTGGTCATTTTTGTTTATTTTCGCTTATGCCTATATTTCTTCTCTTTCCTTCTTGAATTTTGTGTCCTTTTTGCGACAGATTTGTAATGTTCAGACGTTACAACAAATGTTGTATTAATGCAACGGTCAATTAAAACGTAGCATTAAATTTGACCATAACATTTTATTTTCATCGCGCCCAAAGAAGTTTCCCTTTGGAAATATTTAGTAATAGTGTTAACCATAAAAATGAAGCTACTTTAGCAGTTGTTTCTTATTTCCTTCGTTGTATTTTATTGAAGCTTAAACTGCCTATCAGACATTAATGAAATTTTGCAAGTAAATTACACACATTTTAGGTTAAAAGAATAAGCTATTCACAATAACTCTGTAATATACCGGACTAGATCATTACATATATAATTGCTAAAAAAACTAAATTCACTGCCAAAATTATACAAAACACGCGACTATACACCTCAGTTCTTAAACATTTTAAAAATAAATAACGTATTATATCTGAATATAATTTTCATGAAAAATTACGCATTCTTATGTAATTAAATTTTACTGTTAATAAGTAATTGTCTTTAACTGCAAAAAATTCTTTATAATTATATTCTTATCATTTGTAGCTTAGCAGTTATAAAACTAATAATATAATCTTGCGTATTTTTACGTTGTACCCACATATTTCATATGATTGAGCGGTAATTCTGACGGACAAGAGTATTTGCAAATGTGATTTGCAGCCACGCGGACAGTGATGCAGAAAAAGTAAATAAAAAAGTTAATTTATAATAAATACCTGTTTTGTAATCATTCGTTAATATAACTTAGCAAGAATATTTTTTTGTTATGATTAAATATTTGTATTTTAAAAAAATTAATATCTGTTTTTGGTATATATTTAGCATATATGACTCTCGATGATTTTGATTCCTAATCGAGAAGGTTACACATATAAACCAATTATCGCGATACTTACTAATAACAAATACCATCTCTTTGCGTACATATTACAGCAACTGATACTACGTTTCCCAACCACCCAGTCGAGTTCAGCGGAATGTTCCGGTACCATGCGATTCGGTTAAAATACGAGGTCATTGTAGTTCGCGGCGGAGAGAGCAGGCGGTGCGGCGAGGGAGTAGGACGGATGCGGAAAAGGGAAGCGGTGGAATGTGGGAGGATACACTAGGAGGAAGGTATTGTTAATAGTTTCGCGTATTGATTCCGTGGCTTGTGTGCTTGTGGCCTGTTGGTGAGCGGCTTGTGGCTTTGGTTTTGTGTGTTGCAAAATTTACAGATGAAAATTCAGAGGAGGAAATTGAAAGTGAGAGAATGGAATGATATCTAGCTTGATGTGTAAGCAACGTCATTAAAAATAATTACACATGGAGTATGTACTTGCGTAACTATTTTTCAGGCAACAAACCTAAAGCAATTTAAATAAACAAGAGGAAAAATAAAATGCACAGAGGAAGTTCTAATAAAAATATAAATGAAACTTGACAAGTCAAAAGAGAAATGTGATAAGAATGAAGAAAGAACACGTAAATAGGGTAAAAGACAAAAACTAGGTGTAATTTTTTAAGTTTACCCCCAAAAACCATACGTGCCCCTAAGCCATATATGCTAGTGATCAAATTATAAAGATAATTTGTTCACTAGCATATATGACTTAGGGGATATTGTAGGATAGTAGCATTACTTAAATTATAAATATATAATCGTAGTCAATAAGTAAGTGAAAATTGGATTAGAAAAAAATATATAACGATGAAGTGATTTAAAACGCGGTACTACGACTGTAAAAATATCCACTTGGGGATTGAAAATTATTAATTGTATTATTATCTGACAAAGATTTTACGATAGAGATATAAAGGGTCCAAATAGCCGAAAGAGGCTATAAAATGATACCTTAATAAGGTAAAGATAATGCTTATTATTTTACACGACAATCATTACAATTGTGATCATTTAAGTTTTTGACGACTATATTAGATGCATTAGCTTCACAAAAAAAATAAGAAATGCCCAAAACTTTTATATAAGTTCTGTTAACCAACTTGCGGTGCATAGGTCCTTTTCTACTATCGTGGCCCTTCATATCTCAGAAACGATTCTTCTGCTTACCATAAAATGTTTCATTATTAATGTCTCCTAATGAAGCATCGTTTAGATCGCAATTTAATTGAAAAATGCTGGTCCTCTAAACGGGCCCAACGATTACCATTTTTACGGTCATTCGTTTGTGTTACGGGCACACAGTAGTCGCTTTATGTCATATGGAGCGTGTCGTCACGAGGAACCGTGCCGCTGTTGCCACGCTGAGACTGATGAGTTCGGGGGTGAGTTGTAAATCTAGATTTAATTTTTCTAAGCGATTCTGGCGTGGAAAGAGTTTGATTTAAGTTGTATCATTTAAAACGAGATTAAGAAAAATTTTAATAAATTACGAATCAAGTTTAAAAATTATGCTATAATTTGTGAAAAAATACAGATCTCGTTCGGCCGACAAGATGTGTTTTGATTAAGACATCGCTAGCGCCCCGTCGACGTCGGTTAGCGTCACGCTTCCGTCCCGCCGAGCGCGACGACGCTGCGTAACATCTCTCAAACATTTCAGTAAATTACAATACGCCAAAATACGCCCACGGCCCATCGCCGATCCGACTCGCCCTCTGTGTGCTCAAAGCTTAAACGTAGTTGCATATGAATGTGAAAGAATGATAAAAAATAAGTGACTGAATGAAGTTCATGGCGATGAAATCGGCCATTGTCATGGCAAATTTGTTGGAGTTAAGGAAACTTTAAATAAAAATTAAATTTATTTTACGCAAAATGGTAAGATACTATTGTCCAGACAGAAGATTTGCTAATTAGAAGCCGTAAATACGCAAAAGAACTTTATAAGCACTTTATGCACACAAAAGTGTGAAAATTCGTTAAAATTTAAATGTTCAGTCAGTAGATATTCCACCTCATCAGTATTATGTAATATTATTATAGGTGGAATATCTATTGTGTAATATTTTACGTTTAGTTCATTTCAAACATAAATTTTTTATACTTTTTTCACAGAAAAAATCGTTCAATTTTTTATATTAAATCATAATTTATAAATGAATATAATAAGAAAAGCCTTTTATCAAAATTTTCTATTTATCAATACATATCACCCCAAACGAACGAAATTAATCGAAATATCTGTTCTGGAGGTGGTTCCCCGTAATATCAAAATTTTAACAAACTCAGTAAATTTCTGTCTTCTCGTATAATAATGTTCTTTTTTTAAAGAAAAGCTGACGCGTTTTTTTTGTATTATGTAAAAAGGGGTGTTGCTATACGGGTCAGAAATACAACAAGTTAGATGGTGCCAATTTTTTAATTTACCTATCTTTCTCTTAGCCCTCTCTGTCTTCTCACTTCCCTCATATAGTATTCAGTAATTTTAAAGATTACACCTTAATTTTTTCCCTGTTCCATGCTGGCGAAACCGTGAATCAAAGCTAAATATAAGATTTAAACACCTAATATAAATATATTTATAATCAATATGTAGTTATAATGTAGAAATTAGGAGTTTCTATTTTATAACTATTAAGTGTACGTATATAAGGCAAAAAAACTATAATCAACTAAAACATTTTTAATCCAAATGTCCATAAACATGACCTAGATCTCTTACTTTAACCTAGGGGAATTGCGTCAACCAGAGGCAATCGAACCTATATGCGGCAAATACTGCAGATAGTTTTCGAAAAATAAAAAAAAACCCTCGCAATACAATCGATGTTCAGATCATAATAAATAAACTAAAAAGAACATTTTTAATATCACTCAGTAAATTGTTGAAAAGCTCGCGTAAGGGAAGGAAAGCTCGCGGTAGATGGCGGGCGCAATTTTAATCTCGGCACCGCTTCCGGTCGCCTAGGAACTTCGCTTTCTACGTTCACGTATATGCAGTAGATCCTGCTGTAGCTACGTTGTTACAATACAGCTTCATTGTCGGTTGCACTGAGAAAGATTAAACGATAAATTTTATTGCAGGATATGACATTTGTAGATATTACCAATATATTTCTCGATTACTATAGGGAACTGCACGGGTTCATGCATTCTAAGCAGGGTGAAAATCTATGTGTTTGTCTTTCTCTATATGCTAAGCGTTATGAGTGTTAGAACAGTGAGAATGTGAACTGTAAGGGTCATCTCTTAGTAAGACAGATTTTTGTATTGAATAGTTCAACGAACATACCATATATGATTTTTAATATATAAAAAATATGGGAATTATCAAACAAAACGTCTCTTTTATCCGATTTCAGAAATATGTTTATATTATAATTATTCTAGGTCATGACTATATAAAGTTATGTCCCCTCCGCAAAGTAAATATGACTAATAATGTCAAACATAACTAATATTATAAGGCCTGGAAACCAAAAATTTCGTCGAATGATATTAATATAACTTTTTGAATATTCCTTAAATGATAACAAAATAATTTAAGGATATATATCAAAAAAATCGACATGGGTAAATAATGGTATTATTTGTTTATTTATGAGTTAATCACAAATTTACGTATTTCAATAACAGCTAATATTACATAATATTAATGTTTTTGTTTGTTGTGTAGTGAATTTTGTAGTTTTTGCACTTTTTGTACTTTTTTTTACTCAAAATGCATTATTTTTTACTTTATAAAATGTTTGTACTAGTATATATATGTGAAAATCAAGACTATAAAAGAATAAACAGAAATGTAAAATACATAAAGCTTACATTTGGTTACAAATTTAATTGAAAAGAAAAATTTAAACACAAGTTAGAATTTCATTCTTATTAATATTTAAAATAAATGAAATGAACAACTAATTAAATTTGGGTCAGAGAAGAAATAATAAAAGGCTATTAAACCCCGAAGTTAGTACTTACAATAAAGTTATATTCCCACATGTTTTCTTAAACGCCACTTAACTCTCAAGGTAAAGTATATATATATATATGTACATGTATACATATGTAGCGTATATAGACCACATGTGTAATACGCTGGTCAATG
The DNA here is from genome assembly GCA_039881145.1 of Druceiella hillmani. Lineage (NCBI taxonomy): Eukaryota > Metazoa > Arthropoda > Insecta > Lepidoptera > Hepialidae > Druceiella > Druceiella hillmani. The sequence goes on along the minus strand of JAYKKI010000014.1, from coordinate 14,959,543 downwards.
CTTTTGATCGGAACTAGGGTAGTATCCGGGGATATTTTTCTGTTCGCACCTGGCAAATATGTACATAGGCCTGTTAGGGTACACGGAAACTAATTGCCACTACGCCTTCCCCTCCAGTTGTTACGGAAATATATATAACCATGTTATACGTGTATACAATCAAGATAAATGTGACTGGGGTGCTGCTTGACGAAGTACACCTTGTTGAGATAGGTGCACAGAATATACGAGTAAGTTCCGATTAGGTTTTTTCATAAGTATAAATTGAATTGCTTGTAATTGGAGTTTCCCCTTATAAATAATATGAAATGAAGTTCTCTAAAATATCTCACAATATTCTTTTTGCATCATATGTATACAGATATTTTATTTAATTTTAGGATTCGCATACACATACTCACCCGTACAAGCATATGCCTAAGCATAATTGCACATATATATAACCGCAGATACATATACACATACATACACACAAACACACGCATCCATGCACGCACGCACTCGCGCAGATCACACACAAATGCGCGCGTGCGCCCTCTCTTACATGCAAACATACATACTTATACACATGTATGCACGCATCCACGCACACACACATAAAGGGTCTGTCCGTGTATGCGTATACACTCATTTGAAAACATCGTCGATGTATGCTATCAAAAGTTGTCTGAAGCAATATTTTGATCTTGATTTCTTATCACCACCATATTCCTCCTTCTCCTGGGCCATCCCTTCTCTTTTACCATACAATTATTTGTTAATTAGGTTACTATCGGGGTAAGGTATATTATGTAATTATATTATTAATTTAGTTAATTTTCCAACTTACAGTCTACTGTAATACTAAGGTCTCAACTTCTGGTGTTCCAGTTGACTTGAACAGATTGTTCGTATAGCGATAAGTTCGCCAAATGTATTTTTATATTGAAGACTAAATAAATGACAAATTACTAGAAGTCTACATGTTTTTTTAACTGCCTGTCTGTTTTAGAGTACCGTATAAAAAATATTAATAAACCGAATCAAGTATTCACTGAGAGATTTTAAATGTAATTATTGTCATTGAGACAGTAATAATTAATCGTGTGACTTAAAAACTGACTAAAGGAATTTATGATACTATTACAGTAATTTTGCTTCAAGTTCAAGTCAAGATGTTCTTTTTTCAATCAATCGCACTTTTGATTTATAAATATTATTCTTAATTATACCTCGCGCTACGTAGTATTTCTATTAATCTATTAATATCAATTTCTCAAAACGTAAATATATTGCTAGCTGTGCCCTTAGCAGGTGATAACATATGGTTCATGTTCCAAAAAATTTAGGATATAGGATAATCGTTATAATTTTCCTACGTCCTTTGAAAGGGCTTCTAAACAACTTTTTTTTCAATTTTTTTTTACTTTAGTTTGACTGGTTTGAAAAATAAAGGGAGGAGGCTAATTTTTTATGACATTTTTCAGTATATCTTTGAAGATACTTGAATTTTGAAAAAATGAAGTCCTTATTACAAACCCTATCAAACGGTACCCCATATAATATACAAAAAAAAATTTTGAGTACCTAATTTGTTTGTTTCCCTAAAATTTTCATATAAATATTTTTGAGTGTATGCTATTGATATATATGTGGGTTAATATGTTTTATTACTATGAAAAACTTTAAGTTTCTGCTTTAGGCGTTTTATGACAATAACGATTGTTACAGATAGGCAGCCAGACACGTGAATGTTGATATTCTTGTAAGGTCTCCGCTTTTCCTTGTGAGGTATGGAATGCTAAAAATTCCATAATATTAACTAAACACTAGGAAACCCGCAAGCGAAACTTAGTAGTTTAAACTTCATAATATTAATTGCTTAAACATTAAAATAAAGCAGTGTATAAATTTTAAATAATGGGTACAATAGTTCTATAATATATTTAAAGTATATGTACGTAACATAATGGAAATATGTCTGTGGAAAAACTTGTTGATTCTCGTACCGCCCCCCCCCGTATCCCAAGTCTTAAAAAACAAAAGCCCGCGCAACAGCCCACTTCCAGCCGAGCGGCCTACGTCCTTCAAGTATTTACTGTTCTCGAGTCTTAAAATGTCCCCACGAACGTGAAAAAGCCTCTCGCAGCCCCGACGTGTTGCGGATATTGAGTGAAGCGAGCCGACGAGGGCTTTCATCTGTCGCGCTCAATAGCAGAGCGCAGCCTTAGAGTGTATGACTTCTTATGATGCATAGATGCGTGTACGTTTTAGTGCACCCTTAGATAGATATACGTACATAATTTTAATGGAGTGTGTGTACGTAAGGCTTATTATTTGGAAAATCGTTTCTGGAAAATTTCCCCTCTTTTTGATTTCTATGTCTATTCTATTGTCATAAATTATAGTATAATAGTACATAGTTTATAATATTTCTATAAGTGTAAGATATTTAATAAAGGAAGAAATTTTAGCAACTAATTTGTAATTCCGGCGGCTACTGTAAACAAACAAACACAGCAACCACACTATCAGTCTTCCAGTTCACGATGAAATTAACAATTTAATTCACATAAATGATTAAGAAATTTGCAAATTTGCATCTTTACAGTGCTCATATTTAGTTGGAATACTTCGTTGTATTGTAAGTACATATATGGACGGTAGTGTCGTTAGCTTTTTCTTTCTATTTAGATCTAGTAGCTTCAATGGAAAATAAAATTAGAAATCTATGATAAAGACTTTTTTGAAATTTGTTTCTTGAGTTCGAATTTGAAAGAAAATTATGTATTTAAAAAACTTATACCATGATTTTCTTCTTTCTCTACGTATTTTCCTTTACCAAAGCAAATTTTGGCTCAATTTATAACCTTTCTGCGTCGAAGAAGAGTATTTGCTTTCCGGAGAATTGTTTTGCGTGCTGAAATAGTAAAAAAAATTACTTAGTAACATATGAGGTTAAAAAAATATCTCAAAAGCATATTAGAATACGCAAAAAGTAGTATTATGTGTTTGCCTATATCCTTAACTGGGATCTATAGTAAAAGATGCCAATTAACCAAATTTTTTTATTGGAATTTTCAATCCAAATTGTGAGTCTGTAATAAACAAACGTGATGAAATTGGAACAGTGCCTCACCTTACTGCGGAACTCCAAAAGTGAGCATTGTTCGGCGAACACTTTTCATGAATATATAAACACGGAAAACTTCTATTACTATATTTTTGTTGTCACTCTGAAAAGGATACTTCAAAAAGCAAAATCTGCAATCGAGTGGAAAGCTTTTGCTTCACATTCATTCAGTGTGTAAATATTGAAGCTGCAGAGCCGAACTAGATAGACCGGTACTCGGTCGCAATGAGATACACAAATAACATATTTCTTTTATTTATCAGATAAACAGCGACGGCAATATGATAAGTGAACCGAATCTGCTTATTTACTTTGTTGGTACATGTTAAAGAAAAAAATGATTTAGACATTCGCAATTGTAAATATGGAAAATTATACATACATATATATATATATATATATATATACATATATATATATATGTATATATATATATATATATATATATACATATATATATATATATATATATGTGTGTGTGTGTGTGTGTGTATGTGTGCGCGCATGGTGCGTGGTGCATGCGAGCACGCGCGTGCCTTTGTGTGTGTGTATGTATGTTTATAAATCGAAGATGTGATACTACATAGTAGCCTGTTTTTTATTTAAGTTGATCAAAATGTCATAAAACAAATTTTGTGTGCTTAAAACCACACTGCAATAATGAAAACCTTACAACCGATGAAATCGTATTTAGTATATTGGAAATTTTCAATACGAAAATTAAAAGATGAAAGAAAAAAAACGTCAAATGTCGCGGGACACTCGATAGAACTGAAGCTTCTTATGCGTCGCCTATAAAATTTAATTTTTAAATAATAATTGAGATAATGGCGATACCGTAAGAGGAAGTAGAGATTTTTACAGATAATTATTGAATTATCCATAACACAATAAAAACACTTAAAAATCCAAAATACATAAACAACTTAAGTACATAAAATGACGGTCCACATAACAGAACGATTTCTTGTACCAAACACATACATTCTTCCGTTGTAACTATATACACACACACAAACGTGCTCGCGCGCGCACACATGCACACACACATCCATACCCACACCCATACCCATGCCCGCGCCTACACACACACACACAAATATTTAAAGAGGGCAAAGGGGAGAGAGGCAGCACTATGCTGCCTGTTATATTTTTTCTTTTACTCAATTCTCTCTTACTCCGTCTTGCTCATATAAGCAAGAATATGACTTGTCCAGCCAATGGGGACCGTTTCATCGCCGCATTCGTGACCTTTTCTCTGTTATTTCTCTGTTCCAAACGTCCTTTAAGAAGCTTCGCTTTAATAATTACCACTTTATGTACTAGCTATATTTTCACGGAGACCAGTGAACAAATAAAACTATGCACTGCACATTCAATGGATCACGTTTTATCCACTTTGACATCAAACAATATAGTAAACAAGATATGTACGAGTAACGCACACAAGTATCCTCAATTAATTTATAAAAAAATCGCAATTAGGTACAAAATACATAACAGAATAATTAATTTTAAAAAGAAAATGTAACGTCCTCATTACAAACGTGGTATTTATATAAATGGGACATACCTGAATTTTTTTGAAACTTCATTTTACTTTGTATACCTTCATTATGGATCTGACGTAATTTAAATTTTAATTTTCTCAAAAAGTTAGTTCTTGTAATTTCATTACTTACATCATAGATGTAAGACGATTTTAGATTCAAAGAACACTCTCTGAAATATGAGTATACAAGATGAAATGTTTTATTACTAACAGGTAACTAAACTTACAGAGTTTTTATCGCAAAACGAATACAATATACAACAAAACGAATAGTGACAGCAGACTGAAGGTATACGTACAGACTTTTCTCGACCCCAAGTATTCCTGTCACGTCCACTCTCAAAGCGCCACTCGGTTGGGAATCTACTTGGGACAACATCATCTGAATACACTTTATAGTCATTAAGAGTGCAAAAAAGGATAAGAGGGTCTCAGTTGCAGGTACTTGAATTGGTGTAAAGTGCAAAGCATCAAATGAGCTGCACTTCACGGCGTAGCTGAAAGTAATTTTCTTTTCTCGGTGTAACGTATTTAAGTTGGAGGAAAATGGGTTCACGCTGATATTCGTAGTTGCGAAATTGCTTTAGTATCTTTGCAGTGTTTTTCGTTTTTTATATTAATGTGATAATTTATGTAAAGCTTTGAAATTTATACATTAGTTTTAGCTTTTGGTAGCCAAAAGCTAAAACTAATGTATTTTTAAAACTTATTCAAGAATTATTTTATTATAGACTAGGGTTTTGAAATGTGATTTATTCTCGACTTAATATATATTATTTCTGCCAAAGATAATTATAATAATGTAATTTCTCCTTTCTCAATTTAGACAAGTAATTGTTTATCGTTATTGTTTTTAAAACTTTGTGGTTGGGCACTGCATATCGAAACTGTGTCCTAAATATATTTTTAACAATCAATTTGCATGCATCTATATTACAATATAAAGTGTATTTGTTTATTCCAGCTAATTTCTGGAACCACATGTTTGATTTAAAGAAAATATGTTTACATTAGAGAGCCATAGGGCTCTCTAATTTTGCGGAAGTTTACAGGCTATATTTCATTACGCTGCTATTAGTAGGGATAAAGTGGTAATAAAAAGGATAAAGAGGTTTTCTGTTTATTTTTTTTGTTCGCTTGTTCGTGTTAATCTCTAGAATCTCCACAGGTATACCCCCGACTCCGAAGATCGATACCGTTTGGCGAACGGAGCGAAGGCGTTTAGTGTCCGCGAGGGAGAGCGTAAATAAAATAATTCTATGTGGATAAAACCACGGGGCATAATTAGTGTTTGAGGTAAAATCAATCTTTTTCACATTTTTTTGATTTCTATAACATTTTCTTCTGAATTTTAATCTCGCTTTTTAATTAAATGAAACTCTTATTCATCATTTTTAGGTTTTCGTCCCTCAAAATGAAAAAAATTGGACAGAATCACTTGATTGTTCTTCTGTCCTTCCGTTCGTTTGTCTTTCTACGCTATTTATCAGAAATGGCTTGCGATATCAAATTGAAATTAATATCATACACTTATAACATTATATTGAATCAAACTACATGTACACATAAAAAAAGATATGACCCTTTCAAACGATTTTTTTCTTTATTTTTACTATAGTCTTACTCACTGATCATCAAACTTATAGGGTACTTCCTGTCGATCTACAATCTTGAAAGTTAAGGTAATGGGAGATTGATGAATTATTTCTAATTCTGTGTGAACATTATATATTATTTAAATATACGCCTGTGGAAGATATCGCAGGCAATATATTTGTATTCCGAAAAAATAATGTATATGAATATTTTAATTATAATAGTTGGTACCATTATATGTACATAAGTGTTTACATGTGTACGAAATCCTCTTAGTAAAAGTCTCACTTATAATTGACAGTTCTTTTGGTGTCTCATGTACTTTTTTCGTTACTTTATCGACGTAAGTACCCTATAAATCCACATTTTCTACAAATTATTTGATATATTTTATTCTGATATTATCTTTAATTCTTTGCAATCAACGTAACGCTACACGCTTTCCTTTGAGTCAAAGTTAGAAAAAGTATTGTACTGTGTATTTTGGCAACTGAAAAAGGATTCCAAATGAAATAAAAGTGGAGACAGTAGCAGACTATTTTTCATATCGTACATTTCATTTTATGTGCTTATTGGAGTTTCTTTGCAAATCTCCTCTAGGAGATATATATGAAGCCTGAAAATAAATTCTGGAAGACATATTCTCGAACTATTTCATTATTCTCTGACAAAAAGTATTTTTTAAGAAAAATTCGTCAACCGTAAAAATTACGCACTCATGAGATAAATTGAATCTTCACGTTCGTAACGATTGGTCAATATACATATTCAAGAAGTGCCTCACAATCTTTTATTTTACCTTTTGACTTAATATTTTCTCTCTTCACTTTTATCCTTCATTATTTAGATCTGCACTTACTTCTTGATAATATGTGTCTATCTCGTAAAATCAATAATTTGCGTACTTTTATTTTAGTTACTCTGTTCTATTTTAAGTATAAAGATTAAAAATAGTAAAATTATGTAACGATAATTTACGTAATGGGGAAAAGTCTTGCCAGGTCTCAGTAGAATAAATAAATAAATGACCTCTTTGTAGAATAAAGAGTCTTAATTACTTTTCTCTAAAGGCTGAAATTGTATGGATAAAATATCAAAGGATAATTTCATTTCGAATAGAGTTCATTCAACCTAACTTAACCAACAACTGAATAGCATAAACGCCTAAATAATAACAGCCTAATGCTCTAATTATTTATTAATTATTTTATTTATTAATATTAAATAAGATGGTCGAAAATAGTTAAGTAGAGCATTTTTTTAAAAAATCCTTCCTCCTATAAACGGATAAGGTGCATATAGCTTTTTTAGAAGTGTTTTTTCTAAAAAAAATTTAAATTGATATAAATGTATACGAGTCGAAATTAATTTTGTAAAATAGAATATATTTGGCGTTAATTTTGTAGAAATTCATTTAAATGTAATTTTTAAAACTAAATGAAACTACATGATGTAGTATTATTTCTATTTCATTTAAATTCTTTATCGCGACCTAGGTTTCGTTTTATGACAACATTTTCAGGTGGATAATTTGTAAAGATTGTTCCTTGCAATCTTTACAAATTGCCCACCTGAAGATGTTGTCATACAACGAAAAGTAGGTCCTTACATAGAATATATATTTTTTATTTATCTATTTCTCAATACTATCAACCATTTAGGTTGAATCAACAATGCCGATAGAATGCCGTACAATTCCGTCATGAAACTTTTTCGTTTCATTTAATTTCATGCGTACTTTCATAAAGGTTCATCTATTTTTACAGATCTTCCGTAATCATCTTTAAATCTGATTTATCCGTGAATTTAGAATCTTTTTTCCATTCACCTTTTCGAGACATTTTATTTTTTCACTTTTTCCCTATTTGTATATTTCACATGGTAAACAAAGATTCTCTTCTTCATTTTTCACATCCCGCTTTCATTTAATGTAGCTTAATATGACCACGTAATATATATATATATATGTATATATATATATATATATATATACACATATATATATATATATATATATATGTATATATATATATATATATATATATATATATATATATATATATATATATATGTATATATATATATATATATATACATAAATCTCGACTAGGTACTACGTCTTATTACAAAACTATTCTTATCACTACAATTTAATGAACATATGTATATTCTTTCGACGCGGATGTTTATTTTTTTCAAAATTTTCTTCTCAACATTTTGATCACATTTTTTTACATATCGATGAAAATTGCTTTCAATGCCGCAAAGTATGAATATTTTTAATAAAAATATGGAGACAGCTTAAAAACTGAATTAGAGTTTCAAAAATTTCATTAAAACATTTAATGTTTAAGGAATTTAGTAATAAATAAAGCTTAAAATTTAAAGTTAAATTGAGCGTTAAGTTAGCATGTAATTAATTTAAGGTCCACAAAAAAAAATGAATTTCTTGATCATAATATATTATACAATATTTTAGATATATTTCATGGTTAAACTTGAAGATGTTACTATTATCAATCATTAAGAAACTTGTAGTGGATATGAATATTGGCAATTCTCCAGATTAATTCTCGTAAATCTGTATTTATATCTAAAGATTTAACTGCTCTTATTAATGAACAAAACTTATTGCGTAACCACTAAGTGAAGTTTTTATAAATTTTTTTCTTATTTATGGTAAAGCGGGTGACCCATGAAATAGCTTTTTTTCGTTCGTTTTGGAATTTAAATATTTTGGAATGAATCGTGACCTACATGTAATTTTATAATGATAATTATATTATTCAGTTTTAGCAAAAGAAAAGTTTTTGAGAAATATCCCGTCAAATTCGTCGAAAATAACTTGTGCACCACAATATTCTTGAAAACTTAAATTAAAAAGCTCGTGTTAATTACACAAAATATTCTTTATTTTGGATAAATATTTGTTTTGACTAACTTTGAGATGATTTCGTAATTATTATTTTATATATTAAAGACAACTGTCTGTCTGTTTGTTTCTTTATAATTTGTCTTGTATTAAATTGATGTGGATGCAATTTTCACGGCGTAGAGAATAATTACCCGGAAGGTATTGATATAGAATATACAGTTTAAGCATGAGAAAAGTATAGAATGTATAGATGTTTGAGTTACCGAGCTATGTTAATATTTGTGATATCCTTGAACGGATAAATACTAAGTGCTGTGGATGGTGGGACGACGTCAGCAATACAGGGGACGTGAGAAGAAGTTGTCTGAGAAATGTTTAAAATCGTCAATAGATGAAAATTTTAATGTCACAAATTATACGTGCTTGGATAGGTAGGAAAACATTAGTTATAAAATATAATTCAGGTGAATTTAATGACAAATAATAGGAAGTTATAAAATATTTCCTATTTCAGACGAGAAAAATATTACCGATTCCTTTAATGGCAATTTTATATAGCCATATTTAATAAACTTATTTAATTGTGATAATTTATCAACATTTTCAAAATTTCCAATTTTTGAAATTGGATCTATAAAGCTTTACTTTTTAATTACATACCATTTATATGCACAGGTTATAATCTAGACTACGATTTTGACTGTTTTTTTTTTATTTTAGGCTTGAATGGACTACAAAATAATTTCCATGATCAATTTGATTTTTTTTATCGGGATCGTTATCTTTGTTTTTCTTTACCTATTGTGGATTTCACGCCCTGAATTGCCACATTTAATATTCAGTATATAATTAAGAGAAAATTTGAAAATTGCGGAAATATTCAACGAGAAAGTCAAAAGACATTTTATATAAGACGGAAACACTTTGTATAACACCAAGTTTACTAATAATAAATATTTTGTATTTTTGACAAAGTCATAATTCATAAATGTCGTTGTTTTCAATATTGACGAACAGATTCAATGACCCAAAACTGCTTATACTTCAGAAATGTGAATAAGATTTTTATTAATGAGAGTGGTCATTGGGCTGAGTAAAGAAAATAAATAAAACATATTACCATTATTACAAGCTTAATAATGTCACTAGGCTAATCAGTAAATAGACTGGTCTAATAATAGCTTTTTAGATATACGACATTTATTTCCAGCCTAGAGTGCAAAATAATATCTCACAGTACTCTGACCTTTGTTTCGTGCCTTTATACAGATGAACGCGGTGGTACAAAGTGCGTTGTTTCTTTTTTACGATAGAATAGAACCGTTTACGATAGATTACATTTAATCAGTATACTATAATTTAAAATTGCTCAATTGTATACAAAGCTTTGAATTATACTATAACTTAACCTGCGTATAATTTTATATTAATTACACATTATAAGGTTGATTACACAGAAATATATTGTTTTCTTTATGTCGTGTGTGTATTTAATATAATGATATTTTTGGAAACTCTGGAATCTACATTTCTTATTTAATCGGGATGAAACTTGATACCGTATCGATAAACACTTCTAAATCAATATTTGGATTAAATTCCTAAATGGCGTGTCAAAATGGCGGCGGTGATTCACAGAAAAAAGAATTCGCGAAAAATGTATTCCAAAACAAAAATGCGTACATTATACATGTATATCCTATATAAGAAATATTAAAATATCATATATTAGTCTAAATTTTTAATAACTTATTTAAGAAAGAAAAACCGCCCAAATTTGATTTAAAGATATACGCCCATGAGACACATGATGTACTAGTAAAATATCATTTCGCTTTGATAAATATTTATTTTAGAAATGGTACATTTGTTTTTAAATTTTAATATACTCATTAACAAAATCTTGCTGATCAATTAAAAAAGGTTTTTTTTTCATACGCTATCTAAACAAAATGTGTAGAAAATGCTTTGCTACTAAATTAACCATTAATCAATTAAATAATGCAAAGTTTCTACTAGACAATGATGCACTATTATTTATACAAGTTGGTTCATTTACAGCGGTCCAAATCATTACGCAAAAATCAATAATTTAGAAATTATAATTTTTTTGTACTTTTTTGGAAAATCTTTAGTCCATTCCCATAAATCACTTTTGTTCAAAGAATATTTCATGAAATAACATAAAATGGTATATAGAAATAGAATCGTCATGTAGCAAGCATGCAATGAGCAATTTTTGTGTATTTACTTAGCTTCTGCTATTGTATGAAACTTTATATCGATTTTTTTTTCTATTTCCATAAGAAAAACGCATATTTAAGAAAAAATCATTCTGATAAAATCTGTACTACATGACATTTGCTTGTATTCTTAAAAATTACCACAGGATATGATGAGTCTATATAAAAATCATAGTAACGTAACTATTGTATCTTCAGAAATTAAATTCACTAATTCACTAAATGTAAAATTCCCACCATAATCACAATTGTAGCAAAATCAAGTGTGTTTATTTTCAAAAAGCATTCATTCAACTGATACCTAAATTATTCGAAAGTAAATATTTATTAGCCTTAATGTACATAAAATGTGTTCAGGTAAAGTGACTTTGCTAGACATAGCGCTTTTTTGTGCACGTATCAGAAAGAGAACTACACACTCACACAAAAGTAAGATCATTTCATGAAATGTTAAAATTAATAAAATAAGTTTAAGGTTAATTACAGTAACAAAAAAAATACGAAATTCAGCCTTCATGTTTCAGGAAATTCCGTAAAATTTATTTTTCTTGGTATTTGCTAAATAATTGTTTAAAACAAATTAAAAAATGAGTAATACAGAAATTAGAAATTTTCCACGTAGAAGGGTTTTATACACACACATTTGAATTATATTAATTATATGGGTTTAAACTATCCATCATTAAACACAATTTTATTTCACACATTTCAGACATCGTTTACTAGATCTTAAAAAAGGTTCCTACTGGAATCGATCAACCTATAATGTAGTTCATATTTAACCCAAAAAAATCACGGGCACAAACTCGTTCGAACCCTTATTACGAAGCTAATCGGAATCAAACTTTTGCAATATTTATGAATCCTGTGTAACCCAAAACTATTTGACTAATACAGGCCGGAAGTATAACCTAATAACGGCCGTACTTTCATTAAAGTTAACCGGAAATTCATCGTGTCGACTCGGAATCTACACATTGCGAAAGTGGCATCTAACTTTGCGAAAGGTTCAAATCTAATTTGGGATGTGAGTAAACTTTTCCATTTGAAATAAACATTTCCTTTCCCCGGCCGTCACGTAAGAATTTTTCTTTTTTAAACTTGGCTGTTCCTGTGTGCGCGCCCATGCGTTATTTTTGCTTTTGATTTATGTAAGTTTATATAAATATACTTTTTGATTATATATTTAATACATTCTTCGGTAATGTTGCCTTCCTGACATATTTTAATGAGATATTTTGGAATTGAATCAATCAATTGACTAAAAAAAATTTTCAAGTGTGCTAGACACAATACTGTAATTATTAAAGTTGATATTACAAGTATATCTTCGGAATAATAAATATATATATATATATATATATATATATATATATATATATATATATATAAGATAAGATATGAATTTCAAAATCCTCATGTACATATGAATAAGATCGTCAATATGTTTACTTCTTATTTAATTACAGAAAAACGGCTTAAATATTTGAAATTTTGAATTTCGAAGGTGTATCATTATTTCATCCAGGATGTAGAAAATTTCGCCTTTTATACGACGTACGAAGACAAAAATATGAAAAATAAACAGTTTTTCATTTCACCTGAACATTTCATTTCAGCTGCGGATATAAAAGAGTGCTATTGCCTAGTATGTAAAAGTACAGATATACATATATTTTGTTTTGAAAACTGCAAATTTTAAATAAAAATCCGAATTCGACCAAACACTGTGATTTTAGTGAATGCAGATAGATTAGTAAAATCCCATGAGGTGATCTAATGTAAGCGGACCTAGCGAGATACCAGAATACTAATCATCATTTTAGCTTACCTCACATCTGTGGAAAAATATTTTGTAAACAATGATAATTTTGTAAACAATGAATATGTTTCGTAAATTATTTCCTTGGTCTGTAATATTATTAATAAGCATCATGTGACACCTCTAAGAGGATGCACCTCAATATAAAGTACATGACTTTACTTGGAGTAAAAGTTTAAGGCCATGTGAAAAAGAAGGAGTCGGTATATATTTCAATATTTAAAATTACTGCTTAAGATTTATTTGGATGTTTCGTAAATTATTTCCTTGGTCTGTAATATTATTAATAAGCATCATGCGACAGCTCTAAGAGGATGCTCCTCAATATAAAGTACATGACTTTACTTGGAGTAAAAGTTTAAGGCCATGTGAAAAATAAGGAGTCGGTATATATATTTCAATATTTAAAATTACTGCTTAAGATTTATTTGGATGTTTCGTAAATTATTTCCTTGGTCTGTAATATTATTAATAAGCATCATGCGACAGCTCTAAGAGGATGCTCCTCAATATAAAGTACATGACTTTACTTGGAGTAAAAGTTTAAGGCCATGCGAAAAATAAGGAGTCGGTATATATACTTCAATATTTAAAATTACTGCTTAAGATTTATTTGGATGTTTCGTAAATTATTTCCTTGGTCTGTAATATTATTAATAAGCGTCATGTGACAGCTCTAAGATAATGCACCTCAATATAAAGTACATGACTTTATTTGGAGTAAAAGTTTAAGGCCATGTGAAAAATAGGGAGTCGGTATATATATTTCTATATTTAAAATTACTGCTTAATTTTTTGATAATAATGAAAATTATTTATTTGGATAATAATGAAAAAATAAATTTAATTAATTTGGATTATTATCGCCATTATAAACCGAATAGACAGTTTCGTGACCTTATCAAACTTTGTCGGAGTTCAATGAATTAAATTCTCAGTTTCTCATTTTATGTTCTCAATATTACTTCTAAATGATAAGCTCTGGAAGCAATGGAAACACATCATAGCCTTCGTAGGGTGGCAAACTTTTATTTTCTATGTAGGATTTGGATATTATATTCACCACTTTGCTTGCTTTTATTTTTATCAAATAAATATTGTAAATAGTATGAGATTCTAATAGCATGTAAAGTGACATTCAACTCCCTAGCACTTTTCTCTGTATTAGATATTATATTCTCTATTTATTAGTATTTTGTATACCACAAATATTTCTATTTGTCAAGTCTCACAAGCGTATATTCGTAAAGTTCGTAACTAACAATGTTAGAATGTGATATATTGACTTATTACAATACTTTACAAATTTTTTATTCGTTTTTTGCCATACTTATATTAGTTTAGTATCATTTCAGTTTAATTAGGATCCATACGTAAAAATTTAACTTTTACAAAAATAAAAGTAACCTAAAGAATAGGAACAATTTCATGCTTTTGTTTTCTTATTAGATAACTTATTATTTGCTTCACACCATTCAGGATTCCATAAATCTTCGTTATTTTGTTTTAGTAAGTTGTGAATCTAACCCAAGGTTTTGGTATAAGACAATCCCACATGCCTGTTGTTAACTAGCACAATTTTAACAATATACAATGGGTAAAATTAAAGATATTTTAAAATCTACAAATAGTTTCATAACCATGCTTAGCGATGAAATTTCGAATTATTTTGGTCATGAAAATGGTGAAAAATATTTTTGATTTCTACTTATCATATCTCAGAATCTGTAGAGTTTTCCCAATATTTTTTGTACTCTAAGTAAATAAGTGTGTTAGATAATATATACAGGACTTGTGCTGGCATTCTTGTAATTTTATGGCATTATCTTAATCAGCATCAGATTTCAAGCTAATTTCATAACAGTTTGAGAAAGACGTTGTCCACAAAACTTTAACTGTCGCAATTTATTTTATTTATTCTCACAGCGAATAAAAACATAAATATAACAGTGATATGAAACGTAAATATAAACGAAAACATAATTTTAGTTAGCCTTGAACGAAAGAAGAAAAAACAATACATATGTTTCAGAATTAGGTATACAAGAGACAAGAGAATTTGCGAAAAGCGAAATTGATATTCCCACATCGCCCATTTCCAATCTTCCAATCCGGCGGAAGCCACAAATTCGTACACAATCGCAACTAAAATATATTGTTCCGGTCGCGCCTCGCGCGAATTACAATATAGAACACTACAATAGCAAAAATTCACACCACGTCCCGCCCGCCTACATAACTCATCCGACTCCATACAAAGCGTTGAAATAGAGACAGCCACCACTACACGCGCTACGACAGATATACGCCAGTACAATCTGTTCGCAATCTCGCCACAGCGCTATAAAAATATCTGCGACCGTACGCATCGAATACGTAGACATAAATATCTGCTCATAACACCACATAAAAAGGAAGGAGACGCGAGGAAGAAAGCGCACTCCGTTTATAGGGCTGCGTTCACCGCCAGCTGGGCTGCGTGGGCTACATTGACTTAGTGTCGACCGCTGGCCCTAAATCAAAACCCCTGAAGTCATCCCCTTCGTACGGCGCGCCCTACTGCTAATGCCCTACGCCAAAATGTCAAGCCCATATATCATAGTTTCACCTCGGATTCTGACTCTTGCAGATATTGGGTCGTAGTGTTTACCTTAACTTATAAGTGGGCGTAATCCAAGTGGATAAACAATTGTCATCCCATTTTATTTGTTATCAATTGAGTATGTATATACATGGATACTTCTTGAGTTCTAATAATTACATTTCAAGTTCCGTAGGGAACATTTGATGGCAAAAAATATTTTAGAAAATCTAAAATATTTGTGCCTTAAGAATTGTCTTAGCGAAGAATAAAAATAGACATTTGTTAAATTGTTTTATCTCATACTCAAACAAACAAAAAATAACTAAACAAAACAAGACAAGCATCAAAGTTTCCCTTATGAAAAGTAGTGTAAATTTTAATTTCAATTCCGGTATTTATTTCAGCAACACTTTAATACACATTTATAATAAAC
Organism: Druceiella hillmani; assembly: GCA_039881145.1. Taxonomy (NCBI): domain Eukaryota; kingdom Metazoa; phylum Arthropoda; class Insecta; order Lepidoptera; family Hepialidae; genus Druceiella; species Druceiella hillmani. The sequence continues at coordinate 14,943,326 of JAYKKI010000014.1, read as the reverse complement.
TTTGCGCGATACTCGAGTAAACGGATAAACACACAAAAAAAAACAAAAATTCCATAAAAGGCATTTTGATTCAGTAATGCGTTATTAGAATTTTATTAACTAAGTTTTAAAATATGTTTAAAGTATATACTCCTCTGTTATAACTTTATTTTAATATTTTTTACTATTGTATACGTCTATGGATAGTTAATATATTTTACATCATATAGATCATCGAGCAATACAGGTTTAAGAAATTCATACATATAATCCTGTGCACCAAAATAAGCAGAAAACGTTAGGTAGTTATGTGAAAATTCCTAAGCCTTTTAAAAAAAGTCACTAATATAGTTTCAATCTAGAAGAAAAAAAATATATTTATTTATAGAAAGGCACCCAAATTATACCCAGTTTAGTGCACAAAATCACCTATGATATATGATATATATTATGAATAACAGATATGTTCTTTTCTAAACACTAAACACTATTTACCTACACGCAAATTGTAAAAGAAAACCTGTCTATTTGAAAATGCTAAGGAACTGTATGACAACTGCCAAAAGTTTTTGAAAATATACACGGTTTCCGGGAATAAATGTCGGGCAAAGAGAGACTTTATTCGTTGGCTATAATGTCAATTTCGTTAAAATAAAACGTAAAACACGTCCATTTTATAATTGAGTGAAAAATAAAAATTACATATAACTTTTTTAACACACCTAATACCGCTAACGCACACACATAAGCCCATGCTAGCCGTAGGCAACCACTACAATAACCCGAGCGGTGCACAAGTATCGTGTGTATGAGAAAAATTACAAATAATTATAAATATTATTTTGAATTTTGTGAAAAAAATTTATCTTTTAAATTTTATTCTGACGGCAATCAACTTTTTTTCAGTCAACGTCTTTCTTTGTCCTACATTTATTCCCGAATATCATTTGTATACATATATATATATATATATATATATATATATATATATATATATATATCGATGTATTTTAAGTAGTGTCTGGAAAGGAATAAAAAATGAGAAGAATTTGTAGGATACGTCAAAAGAAATGACTGCTTCTATTTCTCGTGTACAGGGTAAGTATATTCAGAATGCCATACCTAACCAGCAAGTTCTAAATTGTTTGCTCCTGCTATTGATAGTCTGCGAAAATAAAGTATTGTCTCTTAAGTTGGCTAAGAATTAATGGATCATGAGTAAGCAGATAGATACTAGATACAATGACTTGTGTTGTAAAAATTTATATTTTGGGATACATTGTATTCTAGCTTCTATCCGCGACTTTGTTTACATCGACTACAATAACGTAGCCTATGTGTTCTGGATATAATTCATCTCCGTTCCGCTTCATTTTTCAAAATTCGTTCGCGGTCGGTTATACCATCCTGATGGAATTATAATAGCTAGAAAATTTTGTAAGCTATTCCACGGCAACCATGCTTGAATTTGGGAATATTTTGAATCCCAAATATATTTATGAGTCAATATATATCAAAATCAAATGTGAATTTTTTTCCTTGCAGATTATACTATATAATTAATTAGGAAATAAAAAAAAATAAGGATGCTATCCCTTAGAAGCTCAGTTTTTGTGAAAAAATCAGATTGTAATCTATCAGTACGTTAATGTTTTTAACCTAAAGAATTATTAACAATATAAAATATAATAACTAATAATCAGAATAATAATGTACTAGCTTTCATTTGTGGCTCTCACTGCCATTTTCGTCTGTCCACAGCACTTCTTCTCTACCCTGTTATAAAACATGTCACTCATAGCAAAATAGCTCCCTAACCTGAACACCTAAATTAAAATAATGGTATATATATATATATATATATATACTGTGAAAACTGTCCAAAATAAACATCCAATACTGAAAAATGTATCAAAATCTACTCAGCGAAATTACAAGCGAACTGACGGACAGGAAGATAGACATCCGTTATATACAGTAGTAGTGTAGTTAGGATAAGACTAAATTATCGTGTGATATTCGTTTTATATTCATATATTCTTGTCATATCTATAACTTTTGGCTGTCTTGCAATTGGTTAAGATGTTTCGTGAAAATAACTTTGATTCTCTATATAGAGAAATTCACAACGTTGAAATTTGGAGACAAACAGGAAACAAAATTTTGCCATTTTTCGCATTTAAAAATCAGAAAGAACGAGAAATAATTATGTAAATAAAAACTTGTAAGTCGTCGCGGGACGCCTGGAAGTTTAATATAATTTTTTTCAAATATACATTTAGGAATATTTTTATTTGAACGAAAAAAATTTCAGATAGTTATTAATAATAAAAGCTTAATTTATTTTTATGAATTAATTTATTAGTAATACTATTTCTTAACAATCTAGTGTAAATAAATCATTTTAACGTTTCAAGACAGTTTAATGCAATACACCGACATAAACGAGTAAAGTTGTAAACGTTAGTAAATAAGAAACAATACTGATCCGAATTAAGTCCGAAAGAGCCAACAAGACGTGAAGCTGGCTCAATGGTATAGAAGACGCGAAGCTGGCCAAATTAAGTCGGAAAAAGTCGGCAATACCCGAAGATATCCGACGCGCCTTGCCATCATAGCATTTTAATTCACATCTAAAGGCGCTATTAGATGTTTCATAACTTTTATTTAAAGTAAGCTAATATACAACAAATACATCTTTGAAATACGAGCAGAACTTGTACTGTAAGGATCCTATCCATACATTTCTTGTAGAATTTTCAACAATATATTTACAACTACATTACATAAAATGGAAAGAAAAATTGTTTTGAAATATTTTTTTAATTGATTCTTTCAGTTTAAATCCCACGCGACAAACTTTACTTGCTTCGCCTAAAATATCCTTACGGCTATTGTGAGTGTTAACTATTAAGATAGATTCGAGTTAATATCCAAAATTTAAAGTTTCTATATCATATATTTCGCGTATAAAAGCGGATGTGACAGACGAACAGATGTATGGCAAGTAAATTATGTTGTAAGTTTTCCGTTCTTTCACCTTTTGAAGTACGGATCTTATATATAAAATAATTAAGTCGGTCATTGACATCCCATCATTATGATAAAAATAGAATAGAAGATTATTTTTTCATTCATCAGAAACGGCTAATGTTTTATTTACAGTCAGTTTATTTTTATACCGCCCGAAATAATCATCAATGGCTTCATTACTGCCTATTCACGATAATCTCATTCGGTGTGCTATGTAAGTGTATATGTATTTATATGTGTATATATGTACATATATATATATATATATATATATATATATATATATATATCAGTCCGTATATATGTATATCAGTCCATGTAAAGATTTTTATATTGTTTTATGCATGATAATACAGAAGTTTACGTAAAATATTCTTCTTTCTTTAACTTTCTCAAATATTTATTATTTAAGAAATAGGAAAAACTAAAACTTCCATTTAATTTTAATTAACACTTACTTGACACACAAGTAAATGAAACCACGTGATGTAATATTATTTCTACTTTATTTAAATCCTTTTCCACGACCTAGGTTTCGTTATATTACAATATCTATTGTAAGCGACGTCAGCAAAGCTCATCATCTTTGCTAATTGCCCACCTGAAGATAATACAACGAAACCTAGGTAATACAACGAAACCTAGGTCGTGGTATCGAATTTAAATAAAGTAGAAATAATATAATATAACATAGTGTCATTGAATTGTGAATAATGAATTTCTACAAAATTAACGGCAAATATAGTCAATACTTACTTGACTGTTACAACAAAAGTGAAAAGTGAATTAAAATTCACAATTTGCATTATAAATATAATCCAATAAAACATTAGTTCAAAATGACAACTGTAACGAGACGAACATTCGAGTATTATATTACACTTCTTGTTTTTGTAAAAGAATATACGTATATATACGTACGTATCATGTGCCATATATATATATATATATATATATATATATATATATATATATATATTCATATATATAATATATTCATTACCTTTATCAAACTGAGAAATACCAAAAACGTGTCACGTATAACGTAACTTTTTTTTTATTGTTCATACAGATTATTCATTGCGTCAAAATAAGAAGAAAACTTTAAGAAACTATGTTAAAATTCTCAACATTTTCTGGATTTGAAATTGAGCGCCAAAAAATTAAATATTTTTACATTCGTACTAAAATACTTACATTCATACTAAAATACTTAAAGTATACTCAGTCTGGTGGAAAGAATTACCTGTGTGATTAATAGACACTTTTTTATTTACATCCTCCATACACATACACAGACAAATGAGTATCCATCTTTACTACAGGTGATCTTGTGCATAGAAATGGGTAGACAATGTTAAGGAATTGAATGAAAATTCTCAATAATTTCTGATGAAATCCCTGTCGAAGATGCGATTACAAGGAAAAAAAGTATTATGTCTCTTTTACGAAAAAGAGTTTCAAATATTTTCAGTTCGATGCATTAAATGGCTGTACGAATAAAACCACGCTCTTTTTTACATCCACCTGTATACAGAATATTTTCTATAAGGAAACGATAATTGTATTTTCTTCTTTAAAAGGTTTAGAAACGTCTGTCACAAAATTCCATTTTAATAAACATTACGACAATTTATATATCCCAACAAATCTCAATAGAATAAATAATAATGATCAAGATGACTTTCAATATACTGATATTATGGTAGAATAATGAAACTTTTATCGTTTTATTTTCAGTATTTATAGGAGGCAACATATTGTAAAGATATTCATTTGTCATCTGTCTACATTTGGGAGCAAAAGAGATTGGGTAAAGCCTATTTGTCTGTTTTTAGGGTTTCGTAGCCAAATAACAAGGAAGTAGCCCTTATAATTTAGTCCCGTCCGTCTGTCCTTCTGTTTGTCTGTCCGTCTGTCTATCCGTATGTCACAGGTATTTTACTCGTATATAATTGGCACCAGATAGATGAAAATTGGATGGTAGATGTCTTCCACAAATCGCTATAAAATGAAATTTTGGAATTATGAAAAAAATAATGTTAGGGATGGCACTCCATACATGTAATTGAGGGATGACAAAACAGTATACATAGGTGTATGGGATATTGTAAGATAGGTCTTAAGAAATTATATATTTCTTGATACGTATTATATTATGTTATACTCGTTATATGTTTATTCCATATAGTGACTTTTAACTCGCATGTATTGTTTAATGTTCATGTCGCATTTATAACTAATTTTATGTTATTTACTTTTTTATAACATTAAGAAATACTCAGAAAATTAAAAATACACTACGCATTTATTTATCACCGAAATAGAGATTTTATTTTCTGATTCCCAGTGAAAAATTCTTCTTTATTGTATATCAATATTAGTAGCTGAAATTTTACCAACGTACCAGGATTATTCGCACGTTCAATCATCACATATGCGCAGAGATTAAAAATAACTAAATTATGAGAGTAACTTTTTTAATTATGAATAGCAGAAGACGCAGGAAAATTTTTCTGAACTGGATAATGTATAAGTTCAGAAATTTATAATTAATCTCAAAGGTTTATCTGCACTGTCTGCCTGCGTCGTAGCAATTATTTTATTGAAAGTATTGAAAGTATTTTATAAGTCATTTTATTATGAGGTAGTTATAGTTGTAACTCGCAACTTCGCTCGTATGAAAAAGCAGTAAAGATGGTGGTGAAATTTAGAATGAAAATTTTCCTGTGAAAAAATTTAATACTGGCATTGAAAATGTCTAAGTATATTATGGTAAATAAAATTGTAGAAATTGGGACAAAAAAAAACCTGCCGTAAAGAGCCAAAAACTGATACACCGTGATGTGTTATTTAATATATACTTATGTTCCTTCTCTTTTCCCTGATGGGATGATTTTTATAAATTAGCAAAGAAAACAATTCTATTTTGGAATACATTTTTTTCTGTTTTTATTCACAACGGAACGGTGGAGTTATATGCATTTATGATGAGAGGTGGTTTATTTGTTTATGTGTGCAATCGAATATTCCCATTTATATCCAAAACGGTTGGACCGATTTAGATTTCGTTTTTTGCAAAATATTTATGATTCAGTGGCTATAGTTCTTAGATAGTTGTAAGGGTGGTTACTCGCCAGGAAGCGCCACAATAACCATTTTGTTGCAAACGAATATTCTCATTTATGTCCCAAACGGTATGATCGAGTTACATACGGTTTAATGCAACATTTTTGGGACTAATCGGCGATAGTTCCTAAATAGGTATTATATGTTAGCTGACCAGGGAGAGCTGCAACATTTTGTTGCAAACTAATGTTCCCATTTTTTTCCAAAACCGTTTGACGGATTAAGATACGGTTTCCGGTATAAAAATTATGATTTAACGGCGAAGATAAGATGTTATGTTGTCAACTCGCCAGGGTGCGCTGCAATAAACATTTTTCACTGATCTATATTAACCACTTTATGACGTTTCTTCGGCTTCGTCGATCTGTGATTCACGTAACGTATTTATGAAATGTTCTAACTCTTCCAATGCTATGTTATTATATGGATTGTTGAAGAGTTTTCTTTGATTAAGGTCAGATATTGCTGTATTGTCTAAAGATCGTACTCTATTAAGAGCCACATAAGCTTGCCCTTTGGCAAATATTTTATTAAAAGCTGAACTATTAAGACTAATAAAGAAAGCAAAATTTAATTTTCGAAAAATTAATAAACAATTTTTTTTGAAAGCCCCCCGACTGGAAGAAAGTAAGAACCTATTATAATAATTATACACCCAAAAAAACCGTCGCCTATGCCTAAAATTTTGCAATCTTGTCAGTTCGTAACTAGTTCTTTTAGGTGTGCAAATAGCTTTTCCATGTTTTAACGGAAATGGCAGCCCCGACCGATTTTCTTGGGTATGTAATTATATCAATAGGTTCTTACTTCCTTTTAGTTGGGGGTTTTCAAAAAAATTATTTAATATTTTTTCGATTACAATGACTATATTCGTCGTGGATTTTTTTCCTAAAATTTTTAATTTTGCTTTTTATCTTCTCTATAAAACAGATTGTATGTAGGCAATTTTTATAAAGATTGAGTGGTTGAGGTATACAAGCAAAGTAAATTAACAAACAAGTTCGCTTTTAAATTAACAATATTAGCGGAAAGCATTCTATATTAAGTTCTCCAGGCAAAAACTCACCTTTACCCAGATGAAGTTTAAATTCATGAGTAAAATGAATTTCCCGTTTCCAATATTAACTTTTACCAAACATTGAACCTCGAAATCGGAAGATAGAAAGAATTACATATATACCTTTTGCTTACATCGGCAAACTTGTGAAATATATTCACGTCAACAAAATGGGTCACGATCCGCCTCCGGTAAGTTTTACTGGCGTTTTCTTCTATTTTCATGGTTACATTGCTTCTAAAACTACCTGGAAAATTTCTCACCACATACTACCTCATGACAGAAGGTTCAACAAAACCTATCCAATATAAATTTATTAAGAACGTATAAACATAACTCTACCCCAAATCGAATTATAACTTGATTGGCTTTTTAAAAATTATTTCGTATTATTTCATTATGAATTATACAGAAATCCTTAATTTATGTTAGTTAAAAATGTGCACAATTTTTATATAATATTAGAATATTGCGTTATTATTCTCATACTTTTCTTATTAGAAAATTTATACATGTTTCTGTTCAAATAAGTGTCTTATATATCCCAATAGTATAAACATTTAAACGTGGTCAAGACTATGAATTCAAATCCTCATACTTTTCTTATTAGAAAATTTATACATGTTTCTGTTCAAATAAGTGTCTTATATATCCCAATAGTATAAACATTTAAACGTGGTCAAGGCTATGAATTCAAATCCTCATACTTTTCTTATTAGAAAATTTATACATGTTTCTGTTCAAATAAGTGTCTTATATATCCCAATAGTATAAACATTTAAACGTGGTCAAGACTATGAATTCAAATCCTCATACTTTTCTTATTAGAAAATTTATACATGTTTCTGTTCAAATAAGTGTGTTATGTATCCCAATAGTATAAACATTTAAACGTGGTCAAGACTATGAATTCAAATCCTATTGGATAAAAAAAAAATTTTATCTTCAAGGTAGTAATTCAAAAGATTATTCGTATAAAATGATATGCAATACAGTATAAGTACTTTTACAGGAGTAATTCTCTCAGTTTAGTACAAAAAATAGATAAGAAATATGGTTAGTTGGCAGATAGTAAAAGATCTGATACAACTGAATAACAAATTATGAAATAAAATATTAAAAAATTAACAATAAATTAGTACAGAATATAGCTTTACATGCATTTAGAATATATAGAGAAAAAGAGTAGTCATTGAAAAAAAAAACTTCTGCAAATATTTATAACAGATGAATTTCTAATGTCAAAATGCGACTGATTTCAAATATTTGCAGTTTGAAATTTGGAATTATCAATTTGAACATCAAGTTATTTGATGATATATAGGGGGTTATAGAATTGTTAAAATAATTTGTTTTCGGCACCCATTTCAAGCATTATATATATATATATATATATATATATATATATATATATATATATATATATATCTCTTTATACCTACTGATGAGACAATTTAGATTCAATCTGCTATTTAAATTATTAGTATGGGAATATGGCGCTGATTAGAAATCTTGTGAGGATACATGATAGCGGAACACCATTATGCTGAACTTTTAAAGAAAAGACCTAGGAGTTCACTTTTATTGGCGCTTGACTCCATGATCTTTGACTGATGACAGCGAAAAAGTCATTCAGAAAGCTTGAATTTGTCTTGCGTAAGATTCTGACGTGTTTTATCAATTAACGTATTATAAGATTTTAGTACTAAGCAATTTAGAAACTACCTCTGTTATTAGAAGCCCGCATGAAACTTAATACAGCTTTATAAATAAACGTGCCTAAAAAAAGTACCTTCGATATTTGTACACGAGACGACATGGCCATTTCCTTTTCTACGTCTTACCGATTATTCCTTGGATATGGCCGTTTACCAGATATTTCAGAACATAAGATAACTACCTCTGGTGAAATTTGTTCCCTATTTTTTAAGTGGAAAAATTTATGTCCTTATTTATTGAAAAAACTCTCGTTCTTCGTAACTGATAACTACCTGCGCTCGCGTAGTCATCATCTTTTTGTTGTACCGGCATCTAGAAAACGAGTTATATGGAAAGTCTCGATTTTTCCTTGGTATTCAATTATTCAATCGCCTTACCGCCGTCACACAAGAATGTGACGAGTTTGTGATGAGAAAGTGTAGACTTTTTGACCTCTGATACCGTTACGGGTCGTAATGAATTTATTGAATTGTTTTGTTATTGTTACATATAATAATTATACGCAAAGATTTTAAATGTTTATACGCAAAGATTTTAAAACTGTAATGTTTCCATGACTGTATGTAAATAAATAAATAAATATGAGACGCGTATTATATCATATCGCTAAAAGTTGTAAATGAATAATACATTTTGAAGATATTTCATTGGTTGAAATTTATTTTACTAATATCTCGATTATTTATCTATTTTTTTATAATTCTTAAAAAAAAATAAAAGCATTTAGCAGAACTTAATTTTTATTTGAACGGATAAATTGTGATTTATAATTATTAATATAATATTAAAGTTACATATTAAGTCTTATTTAATAACAAGTAATATTTTTAAGGATTTAAAAAATGTATTATAATAATACATGTCCCTGTAACTTTGTATAAAGATCTATGGAGATCATAAAATGCAGTTAAAATTTCTTCAGAAAATATTATAATAAAAAAAGGAATTGTGCATTCGATAGATATATTTGATACACTGAATGGTATTATCATTAGTATTTGATTATATGTTAGCAACATTAGCTTTAAGTATTTGGTTGTCTGCTGTGGTTTGTAAATTATTGTTGAAAGTCTAGAATGCAGTAACAATCAGGGCTGATCGGTCTGGAATGATATTGACTTACAAAGAAAAGTTTTCTTTCTACTCCAAAAGATTTTATTTATGCTGATAATGTTTATTTTTTTACCTAAAAGTTTGCAAAGGTCGTCTTAAGGTCGATCTGAATTTTAAAATATTTTAAAATTAAATGGGCCAATTTAAAAAAGGAAGCATATTGATATGGGCCAATTTAAACACATCTGAATTATAAAATTACTGACGTAAGAGCTACTCATACTTCCGAAATTGTCTTGTAACATGCTTAGTCTACTAGTCAATACAAAATAGACGTACGCAACTCTTTTTTAGTTCTAAAGTAAATGCGACTTTTTTTATTTTCGAAACTAATTTAATTAAAAACACGTTGCTAAAGAAAATGTAAATACATGTAAATGTACTTCCAATAACGGCTTGCCAAGTTTTTTTTAAACATGTTATCTTAACGTAATATTTAAATGGTTTCTCATCAATACTTTTCACTACCATTTAATATTCCTAATATTAAATTATGCATTAATCGTCATCTTCAACAGACGCAAAACGTAGTTAAACGTAATCTATTAAAATTATGAGAAAGTTTTAGAAATTGAAGTCAACTAAAATAAATGTCGTCTCTCCACGTACGAATTACGGATACATTACGTTTTATAGATCCGGATAACATCGAGCTTTTTTTTAAACAAGTAAAGGAAAGCTTATATAAGGAAGAACGGGCTAGTAAACCGGAAACAACAATAATAACAAAATGCGTCCCTCCCAAACATAAAATGTTGATAAAAGGAAATGAGAAAAGATATCAGAGATAAATTCATTTTAGGGCAAGGCTAATAGTGGAATATATGACCTCTTTTATGTGTGAGCCTTCGAGCTTTTAGTAACGGTCTTCAATTGTAATCATGGTAGCTGCAAGATCTTATCGAATGTGGGTAATTTTTGTTTTATAATTCGATACAGACATAAATTATATCATCAATACGTGTACGTTTTCTATAGTTAAATCGAACCTTTTGTATATTTTTAATATGTTTGTTGTTCTTCGTTTCCACTTCTGCGCCTTTAACATTTTGGGAGAGTTATATTTAAGTATGCATGAAACTGCCTTCATCCTCAGAAGTCCTACGGAGAACAATCAAGTAAATGCAGAAAATTTAACTCATACGAAATGTTGTAAAATACTATAAGTAATCTTATTTTTAGGGCTATGTTTTCTTCTAGGGTAAGGCAAATTATTTGACAAATTATACATACTTTTAATTTTGTTATGTGCGTCCGTCTGTCCGTCTGATAAAGCTACGCAGTTTTTATGGCTTTAGTCACACTTGTGTGTTTTGTGAGTTCATGCTGCGTACGGAGATCTTTATTAACAGTAGCCAAACCTTGGAAAGATTTTTTTATAATGTATCAAGTCAGATATCATTGAATATGTATTTAAAAATGGAAGCTAGTTTCATTTATAACTTTTAATTTCTAAGCTTTGTTTGTGAAATATCAGGTTTCAAAATTATGCATAATATAGTTTTGCAACCATGGGCTTGAAAAATCGAATTTTCGAACAAAAGTATTTCATTTAATTTGCGTCAACAGGTTTATTTTCGGTAATATATAAAATTGTGGAATCCTGCTTTGTGTTTACTAGTCTATTATTTACTAATAGTACTGACGCGATTTACTTCGCGTAGAATTTCGTAAAACTAAATTAATTGTGATTTTTTCGCTTTTTTCTCTCTCGGAAATATGTGAGCATAAATTTAAGTGAAAATATAATAGATGGCATTGGTTGTATAAATATCGTAATATTCACCAAACCAGAATGTCTTTTTCTATATCTGTAATATCCAGATGAAAAGTATTCTATATATTGTTCGATAATGTAAACTATTACCATAACAAATTGTGAGATGTAAGAACAAATTATCATATATACAGACAAACAGGTAAACAAAAATTTTGAAACTAATTTTTTTGGCTTCTACTGCCATTATATATGCTAAATCAATCTCTATTTTTAAAAATATTTTCTGTGTACAGAATTCAGTATCTGACAATTTTATTGAATGTATAAATTATCAAATAATTTTCTTTTAAGTAAACCAAAAATTTAATATTTGTTACTAACTTATGTTTTAATTATTTTTCTTACGATTGCTAAATTTTCTTATCATTAATAATCCTTTTTCCAGTTTCTCATGTTTTAAAATATGGTTCTTTGATGTCAGTGTTACCCTACGTTCGTGCATACAGTATTTTTTAACTGTATTATGATATAAAACCAGACATTAGATGTACCGTGTCGCTAACTGAAGACAAATATATAAGAAAACGGTGCAGTTATGTGCGTTAGCTTATTATAGTATATATGTATATATATATATATATATATATATATATATGTACATATATATATATATATATATATATATATATATATATATATATATAGTATATAGAGAAAGGATCAAAAGTTAGTCGTCAATTTTATAAGATTTTAATCATTACATTTCTCCATATTTTATGTTGAAAAACAAATTAATTAATGTTTTCCTTTTGACTTCCCACAATCGACTGCAATGTATTATATTACAATTTATATACATTATTAAATGCGAGAGATGAATTGTTTACAAATCTATAATCTTATATTATATTTTTTGTGTACAATAAAGTTGACCTATATAATATAGATATGTAGCTGCGTATGGAGATTTTTTCAATAAGACCGCATTCATATTGGTAACATACAATTCAAATATTATGTTTAAACAAATTGAGAACTTTCTCTTCATTATGAATCGTTGAATACACAAAATAAAAATAAATTTTAGCAATTATTAGGTTATTAGGTTGTTTTTAGGTTGTTTTTTCAATAACAATCTAATAATAACGTTAATATAATTGTAAATAAAAAAAACACAAGTAATTAATAAGCGACGGATTCGATTAACCACTCTAAATGTACTTGAATTTGAGGGAAATAAATAAATTGGTATGTTTATTAGTCAACAAATAAGCGACGAACTGTTTGTTATGCCAATATTTGATTTAAAAGCATGATATGTAACATATTTTAAATTCATTACTAGATAACAGCCATATATCATCCCTAAGAGATAAATCACATCATAATTATTTCTAGTTTTAATTTAACATTCAAATTACATACTTAGTTCTTTTTCTTACCAAAGAATTTTTTACCAATATCTAAACCTTTCGTAATAAAACAGATGGCTGTATACGGAAGAAGTGTTTGATTTAACAAGTGGTATGATCACTTTTATGTGACTAATTATTTATTGATAACATTAGACTCAAAGTATTTGGAGGACCCAGTCGTCAGTCAGATTATTTTTAAAGGCTACTTTGTCACTCACTAGGACTCATTGACCTTGAGTGACATTGACGCATAGAAGAAAACTTTTCATTCTACACTCAAATTCTTGGTACGCTTGAATGACAATATTGACCATTTGCTACGGGAAATGAAATTTGAAATGCTTTCATTAAGAAATATTTGGCCTTGGACTTAAAGTAATGTTTATGCAATAAAGTATCCATTCTAGAATGGAATATAAGAATTTATTTTTTAACAGTTCTTAATGTACCACACCTATAATGACACCAAATAATATAAACATAACTTATAATCGTAAGAACATAGGTTTCAATCTTTCCCGACTCTTATTTTAAAAAAAAATAAAATTGATCTTAACCACTAATAAATTGATTTTTGAGTGAAAACATTATTTTATGGATCTAACCTCATCGATGTCAAAGAAACTGACGAATCTTTAAGCCATATCCCAAAAAAGGAAAACTGTCATAAGTCAGACTTGTGCCATAATAAAAAGCAAATAAATTATTATAGATATGTCATTATCTACATTTGTAAGAGATAAAATAAAGGAACAGGATAATTTTGGATTTTCTTTAATAGTATTAGTCAGAAATTACGCCCTGGTTATAAATAACTAAAAATTTACGCAGAAACTGTACAAATATCGCTTATGTGATATTATGGCACTAAACAAAATTACATACCAAAGGTTTGCTTTTTAAAACTTCGCAGAATTTTAGCCATAGTCAGGATACAAAAAAAAATAAATGGCAACGAATTAAATTCTTATGTGTCAAAATTTTAAATTAGTTTAATTACGTTTAGGGTCTTCGGTTATATTTTCTAAAATAAATGCAAAATATAATGTAATTACCAAGTATAATTATCGAGCTATGCGAGCATACATAGGAGTAAATAAATAAAACACGATTTAAGCTAGTAAACTCATTTTGTGCTTTCTTATTAACCGCTTGAATCGTTACCACTACATATCTCTTTCCTTACATTTTCTAACTCCAAACCTTTTAAACGTAAATCATAAATCATCACACGACGCATATAGCTAAAGTCACGTACAAGTATATTCACAAACACTGAAGAAGTTAGAATCTATTATAAATCTCTGCAGGTACTCGAATATCAAAGAAACCCAAGATTTACTCGCCGGGATCAGCGTTCGATAGATTATAAATAACCAAAAAGTAACCGCCTGTCCCTATAACAAGCAACCCATAAATTCCAGACATATCTACTCCACATTAAACAGATGACGGATAAAGTAACGCCATTATACGTCGATGATTTATTGTTGAATATATAAATTTTAACATGCCCTACTCATAACTTACAAAAGGACCGAGTACACGATAAATTCTCGCCGCCTAATACGCAAGAGTGAAGGAGGAGTGCCCCGGTAGGCGGATGGCCTCGTAACTGGAAAAAGATATGAAAGCAAAACGATAGCAGACGAATTCGGGGAGATAAAGAAGAGAGGAAAATCGTTTTTCCGGTGAAATATCGGCAATCTGCCTGTGTCGCTTGACGTCACAATAATGAATTGTCGATCTTGGGAGCATTGTGATGGCGCAGTACTTCTTCTTGTCAATTAATATATGTCGAAAGCAAGTCGCGCACACACACCCGCGCGCGGCGCACACACGCCCGACGGCGCACGTAGACGCGACCGCGCCGGCGGGCTCCGAAGAGGATTTTGCCGGTGATATAAATGCTATCCGCTTGAAAAGAAAATAGCTGCCTTGCAGGATCTCGTATCTATTTTACCTGAAGGTCGTTGCTAAATAAAGCGGCTCGATTACAATCTTGTTTGGAATGATGTGGTTCAATTTTGCAAACTTCCTTTTTTAAGAAGAAAATATAAGAAAGGGGAAATAACGTAGAAAAAGAAGACGAAAAGAAAAACACATGTATTAAAGAATGCACTTGAGAAATGAAAGTAGTATTACGCGAAAAAATAATATGAAAGTTTTTTAAAATATTTGCACAGTAGAAATATTTTTTTTTGCCAGAAGCTTAGATTTATTAAAATTTAAATAATTACTTTATTATATAAATACACTTTTTATTTAAATTATTACTATATTATATAATTAAAATAAATAATTGAAACATTAAAAATCTCGCTGTATAGTGAAAAGTGAGATAAAACACATAAACCAACAAAAATCTGAGATTTTAAAGCCGGGATAAATAAAATTGCTGGCTTCCTAAATTCTTACTAATCAAATAAAAATGACTCGCAATGCAGGCCATCAGATATTTTTTCAGCCAATGGCGCAAATTTCTCGTTACATAAGCTGCAGTTGTTTCAAAATGTTATGGACATGTCTATGTCAGTAGACTCCTATGGCCATCATCAATCACTCACTACCTGATGGACCCCGAGTTTTCACTTTAAATATTTATTTTTTGTATCACTATTTTTATAGCACTATATTATATTGTATTACTTACCAATTTCCATTAATTAAATAACTGGCTCGTTAGACGTTAACTTTTTCGATTTATTTATTTGTTGCACAGAATCTAAATATTATAAATTAAATCATGAGACTGTTTCCTGTTGATATCTATGTGAATGTTTGCGCACCAGCATTACGAATATTAAGTTTCATGAATATTTACCAATACCATAAAAGCCCCAAAAACGATTTTAAATACCAAAAAAATCAATTTAATTAAAAAAAATATTGTTACAAATGAAAGGGTCCGATGAAAACAATTACTAAATATTTATAAATATTAAGTATAGTAAGTGTCACCTAGCAATCTTTTATAAAAAAAATTGTGCTATGATTTGAGCTATTTGCACAAGAAATATAATTAACCAACATTCAAATAAATACAGAGAGAAAATCAGTACCCGACAAATGAACACCAAACCTTATTAACGACATTGTAAACATGAAAAATATGGTACCAAACCAGTTCAGGCAAAAAAAGTGAATTAAAAGTATATTAAAAGTGTATATCGTGTTAGGACTTCTTAAATACTCAAATCACTTCAAAAATTTAAATATTTTGCCCCACCCTTATCGCGTTGTATGGATTTAATTTTTTCAAATATCTATTTGAAAATTTCTGAAAATGCCAACATATGATATGCATACCCCGTCGCAGAAACTACTAAAGTGATTATTATAAAAAAAATAAGAATTTGTTTCAATTTATAGAAGCGATGAATCTAAACCTCAAAGCTTTAGAGAAAATCGTTTATGATAGGTATAAAGCGTAATATATTCTTTGTCGGTACAACATTTAAATGATTACAAACTCCATATTATATACCATTTGCAAAATTATGACGAATCTAACGACTCAATTAACATCTGAATGCATACCGCTGTTTAGGATCTAGGGTTATATTAAATTAAATACATTATTATATGATGGATATAATAGATAACATATTGATTCTTGCTATAAAATGGCTATGAGTATTCCATCGTATTCGAATTTAAATAACTTAATCATCTATATATTACGTCATTCTTAAAACTATGACGAATACAAATTAACATCTGAATCCATGTCATTGTTTAGGATCTAGGGTCATATTAAATTAACGACATTATTATATGATGGGCATAATAGATAACATGTTCTTCCTTACTACAAAAGATCTACAAGTATTCGCCCCATATTCCAATTTAAGTAACTTCATCATTTATATATTACGTCATTTACAAAACTATAACGAATCTAATAACATAATTAATATCTGAATCCATGCCTTCGTTTTGGATTTAGGGTCATATTAAATTAACATTATTATAAGGTGGGTATAACAGATAACATATTCTTTTTTTCACAAAATGGCTACGAGTATTCCGCCATATTCGAATTTAAGTAAGTTCATAATCTATATATTACGTTATTAGCAAAACTATAGGGAATCTAATTACACAATTGACAGCTGAATCCGTACCGTCGGTTAGAATCTAGGGTCATATTAAATTAACGACATAATTATATGGTGGGTATATAAGATGACATATTCTTTCTTACTACAAAATGGCTATGAGTATTCCGCCATATTCGAATTTAAGTAACTTCATCTATATATTACGTCATTCGTAAAACTATGATGAATATAATGACATATTAAACATCAAGATCTATAAAGTCGTTTAGGTTTTAGAGTATTTTTATTTATCATACATACATATCCATATACATTAACCAAAGGACATTACTATCCGTGCCTAGTGCAGTTTGATAAAAAAATTAAATCATTATCGATTTGCAAATATTTTAGAATCATATTAATATTCTATATTTGCTTTTATGTATTAGGTATCTGAAAAGTTTTGCAGCAGATTACTAATATTGTAGAACAATGGGCAAAAATTAGGTGAAAAATAATATAACAGTCAAGCCATAATAAGAGTTACTAATTCGGGACTTAATTTTCTAAGATATATTTTTATTTTATTTTTTTAAATGAAGAAATAAAAAAAACTGTCAATAGAGAATAATAAAAATCTTGGTTGGAATAGATTATACCAGGTTTTAATGATACTGTTGTAGAACTGAAATGATTTTTTATAGCATTTTCAATAACTATAGGAAATATAGATAATACCGATAAAAATCACGTAGAATCCCAAACAATTTTTTAACCCGACTCAAGTAATATTATTGCGCAGTAGTTGTAATTTTGTTTTTATATTCTAATTTTTTTATATTTAACTAATGAGTACAAAATTAAAGAGAATACCATAGTTTAATTTATTGCCTAAATGAAGAAAAAATAAATTATTATTTTTCCATTTTTATATAAATAATTCGTATATAATTATTTTTTTCATGTTGCTTGCCTAGTCAAGTACGCCAAGTCTGAATTTGGTAAATATTTACATTAAAGTCTGAGTGTGGTAAATATTTACACAGAACAAAAAGGAACAAACAATTATTATATTTTTATTTTATATTATTTGTTTAAAGCGCTGAACATGTGCAAGAATAAAATAGAAATAAAACGGTGACAAATTATTCATAAATATAAAGAAATTCTAATAAATATCACCTAGTTATCAGGAGTGAACTACCAAGTGATTCCTCATCCCACTTCTGAAGCGGTCAATGGATCAGTAAAAAGTATACCTATAGACTAAATGCATCTCATAGTGCTGGGTTGAATAATGAGAGTGCAGGAAATACAAATGAATGCTGCAGGATATTCGTGTGCGCTCTGGGCAGGTAAAATAAATCATGGCATCATCCTCTTACGTAATAGGTAGGAGTATAAAGCGCCACTAAACTCAAAAGCAAGAGGAATTATCAACGTAATGACGCAATAATAAAAAGAACGCATGATCAAAAGTAATTCGTATTGCAGATGAAAGCAATTACAACCGATCAGCAATTACAAAAAAGCAATTACAAAATTTGAGCGAGATAAAGAAGGTTAACGACCATACAAAAATGTGTTGAATTATCTAAATCAACACGTAATAATCGGTGATTATGTTTATATAATTTCTTGCCACAAACCTTAATGTGTAGACAGATGCAGCTAAAACATATATTTTAACCGAAAAACACTACTGAGACATTGTCATTTACTTACACGCAATTTAAACAAATCAAAGTTCCTGACCCTAAACGCAACTTCCATTTACGTTAATTTTTTTCAATAGAAATTACGATTTTTAGCTAAAGCGTATTCTAGTTAAGTCGACTATTTTTCAGCTACGATTGCGAGCTTAAATACTCTTTGCAGACACAAAAAACGACCCGACCAAAGTTACGCTTTCCGCTATAATTTACCCGGACAAAGCGCGAGCGCAATGCGGAAAAGGTCATTTATAAACAAATTAAAAACATATCAAGATAAAATCGTATCGCCTTGCGAAATTTGTTCACTAAATTAAAAAAAAAATGCGAGACTTGTGCCGCCGCGAACGCGGTCAGATAAGCAGAAGCGATAGTAATAAAGGCGGATTAATTTAAACTACTTGGATAAATATAAGAAATTTAAATTAAAAAAGTTAAATTTAATTAATTTTATCTAAACTCCCTCGGCTTTTATATCTATGTAGGTACAATCCCTCAAAAGATTCTACCTTGTTATGGCTGACGTGGCTTTATCGGGTGTTTAAGGTTAAATTATCCTGTCAGTATTATTGAAGAAAGTTACAGTCACTGCCACTTTTAAATTTTCTGAATGAAGTGATACAGTGTAAGATGATCTCAAAGAGTAAATTATGACTTAACTTTTTAAACAATTTTCATTTCGTACTGCACTATTATTATTTTATTAAACGCTCAATTAAAACGATTTATTTTAAATAAAATAATGTTATTTCTAATATAAATAAGCGTAGAAGTGTGAGTTGAATTCGTGCACGAAGAGTTCCGTAGCACCAAACAATATTGATCTTATAGGTTTGTATTTCTCAGACACTGTGAAAAACAAAATTGTTGCTGCGGTCGGTACCAAAATTATGCCATATCTCAAAAACTACACAACATACCTTATTTAGACCAATTTTCATCAAAAGTTTGTTTTGTGTTCTACTGCCCTAATTTTTTTTTAGAATTTTACACACGTTGGTAAAAAAGTTATAGGGTTGAAAATATTTTTTAAGAATTTAGAAGCGAGTATTTCACTAACTATTGAGTTAAATAAGAAATTGTTTTACAATATTTATATTATTTTTAAGACCTATCTAGCGATATCCCACACACCTACATGCACTTGATTTTTTTTAAACTTCTGTTATATATTTGCAGTGCCACCCTTAATATTATTTCTTTCGTAATTCCACTAATTCATTGTATAGCAGTAAATAGAAAATACCTACCATGCATATTTTATCTATATAGTGCCAATAATCTGTGAAAAATGGCTGTGACATATGAATAGATAGACGGACAGGATGAAATTGTAATGATTCTGTTTTTGATGACGGGCTGCGGAACCCAAAGGAATATATTTAAGAAGAAATTATATGTCAGACACATTTTATATTTATTATTATGTAAATGAAAATACACAAAATGTTAGTTGAAGCATTTGCATTAATTAATTTCCAGTATTCTTTTCAAATTACAGAAATTTAATGATTTTTTTTCGAATCATTATCGATTATTGACCATTATCTCATTTTGTAGAGAGTTCTTCTGGCTATATAAAATTGTGTATTTGAATAAAATGGCCTTCTTTACTATAATATTCTATTCCACGCAAAAGATTTAAAATTTTAGTTAAATGTATTAATAGGATTCTTAAAAATAAGTTAAAATTTTTAAGTGCTTCTTATTTCTTGCAACGAATACTTGTAAATGGCCAAGGGCTTGCGACACAAATAGAAAAGTGGCTTTTCGAAAGCAATCTATATGGACTTTTAATTTTTTTTTCTTTAATTATATGGAACAGGAAAATATACTTTTGAACACTGAAGATGTATGCGTAAATTGTATTAAAAACAAAAATAAACATTTTAGCATTAACAGAGATAATAACGTTTTATCAATTAAATTAAAACAGTAATTTAGGACGTAAAAGATCAATATTTCTAAACACCACCCGGTAGAGCGAACGCGGCGAGCGATAAAAGCGACTTAGTGGCGTAAATCGCCATTGGGTGGAG
This sequence comes from Druceiella hillmani, assembly GCA_039881145.1. Lineage (NCBI taxonomy): Eukaryota > Metazoa > Arthropoda > Insecta > Lepidoptera > Hepialidae > Druceiella > Druceiella hillmani. The sequence goes on along the minus strand of JAYKKI010000014.1, from coordinate 14,922,364 downwards.
GGCAACCGCGATATATTCGAGTTGTGAACCCGCGAAAAAACGGCGTGCACTAAAATTATGGACACGGTTGCGGATGCCGGAAGTCCGTTAGTCACGTACAGCCTAGTGCGTGGCGCTGGCAGTCGGTATTAGTAAAGTCTACGTGTTGCTGAGAACTAGGAAAAGTCTGCTCTAATGATAATTAAAACATAAATAAAATCGGATCTAATCATAAGCTTATTGTCAAATGAGGCTGAAGAAAATAAGCATGACGTTATCGAAGTAAAATGTAATTTCAAGTAAAAACTAACATTACTTAGAATATGAATAGCCAAAACTTTTCAGCACAATATGAAGTAGGTAGGGAAGTAACTATATACATATGCATACAAAGACATAAAGCAACTAGCAAATTAATAGGTAGGTATATGGGGTTATATACAAAGGCATGTAACAACTATTACATTAAGAAAGTAGGTGGGTAAGTAAGTACTGATACGAAGGCACAAAGCAATTCGAATATTAGTAAGTACTTAGGTAAGAAGTAGTGTAGAAGTACATATCATAAAGAAATATATTATTTTATTACAATAAAAAAAGAATTTAGAATCAGAAAACAGAATAGGGAAAGCTAAAGTTAACTTCCTTTGTTTTCCATTCTGTTCCTAAATTCTATTAATGCTGAAAATATCCAAATGCACATATGCTATATTATTAACACGTAAACAATTTTTAAAAAGTAATAAAAATGACAAGAGAAATAAGCTTCAATAACTGTTGTAAAATAAAATTAGTATATATCCATTTTTATTGTTTCATCATCTCGCGTTTCTGTCTATTTGTCCTTATGACACAACCATTTTCACAAAAATCGTTAATAAAGTTTATATCTCAATAATAGGACATTTCACTAAATTTTTTTCATTACTAGAATAGAAAAAGTAATAACATCAAAAACAGTTAAAATAAATATATCGTACCTAGGACTTTTCACTACAAAGTTATAACGACTTAAAAAATTGCGAGCTACAATTCGCGCGAAAAGGCACCAAACGCACATACGCAATACACGAGTGACTTTGGCTTATAATGTCACTGGTCAGTTATATAGGTTTCATTATAAGGAAGTTTATTAAATATTTTTAGTATCTCGTTGAATATTGCGTTTCAGTTATATATTGCATATTATAATGTTCTCATTTTTTGTGTACAAGCTAAATTCATAATAAATTTTTCAATTTAATAAAAAAAAATTGACACTTTTCCTACTTAGAAGTTTCGATTAGTTGTTTGTTATATGCATAATTTTTTTCATTACAAGGTTTTTTTAAACCTAATCCACAGTTTTAAAACATTTTTATAAAAAATATAGTCATCAGTGAAATACCCTATTAACTCAACAAAAGTTCATCAAAATTTTAGGGCATGTAAAGAATCTGAAATTCCTTTTATAGTACCATGTATCATGTGGGATATCAATTGACGAATTCTAAAATTATTATTTTCCTTTGGATATATAAATTTGAAATTTGGTGTAGTGATAGAACCTATATGTTGTATAATTAAAACATAAAAATATTCATAAGGCAACTTTAGACAGAGCAAAAAATGTAATTTTTTAATTTTAATAAATTAACATACATAAACGTTTTAAAAAAATATGTTAACCCATCCTCGTAACTGGTAAAATTATACACAAAAACAGCGTTTGTATAAATCTCTAGATTTATATAAAGTTTACTAACATGATACAGATTAAATCGGGACTTAGAACAATGACGGATTTCAAAGAATAACCTGCGGGAAAGGTTTATTTTTACTTTGTAAAATGTATTCTTGTTCAACAGTTCCTTCGTATTTTATTTAGTAATATATTCAAAGAATTCGAAAAAAATGTAGAGAAAATATAAAACGGTATTTATGTATATTTTAAACTATAATTTACGTAATTCAAATGTTTACTGTATTTTATAAAAAATGTGTTGAACTCAAGGGCTTAAAAATATTACTTAATTAAGTTTTAATATAAGTATTAGCAGACGCGTCCTCGTATTCAAGAATAATCCAATTATTTTAAATTTATTTAGATTTTTTTAACAACGTTATGAATTTTACTTCTGAAATAAATTATTTCTTTTATTAGTATTGCAATTAACGGATTATTCTCACTTAATATATTAATTTTATAAACAGAAAAGTTTTGGTTGATTATCTCTTTGTCTTTTAGGGGTTATCACAAAAATGAGGCATCAATATAAACGGCGAGTTCATCTTACACCTGACTTTCGGTGATAACATCCTCATTCTGGCAAACGTGCCACAGAGATCCTTTCAAACGAGTGGACCTCAGTATAAACTTGATTCAAAGTCTAAAGTAGTCGACATAGCGCATAATATTAGACAAGTGAAGTGGAAAATTGGGAAAGATCTTTGTGCACTAGTGTATAGTTACAGGTTGCTGAATATCATGTTAAGAAACTTACCCGATTGATCACAAAATGGGACTATTGAAATATTTTTTAATTAAAGTAAACCACCATAACTATTCGAAAACCATGTGTTAATGACATCTATCACAAACATCTCTAGCTAAAAATGATTCTATTACAAACGTCTCTAGCTCAGAATGATTCTATTACAAACATCTCTATTTACAAAATTACTTATATTATCATTAAATTTCCTCTTAGTTATATTTTACTGTTTTATAGCAAGATTTCACTCACGTGCAATCTTTTTCTCACTGTCGCTACTCGTAATACCTATCAAATTTGCTACTCGTAATCACACTCGCTAAAGTTGTTATAAAAAAAAATTATTAAAATAAATTACATTAATGTTTATTTTTTTGTCCGGGAAAAGTCGAAACGGGCTACACGTGTAATGATATTGAAAACTTTTCCAATAATTTATATAATGAATACTTGATTTGATATATAGCTAGCTGCAAAATTAACATTAAAATAATTCAGTAAAAGTAGAATAATATTTTTAGTATATAAATTCCCTTCCTTCTCTCTAACAAAAATCTATTAAAATAGTTCAACGTTCGAAGTTCAAGAAATCGATATTACCTAATAAAGAAACCGTATTGAAAAAAAATTACCAAAAAAACAAATAATAAAAATGTTTTGCATATTATACTCATTACTAATGTATTCAAAATAATGCCTGATTCATGAGATTATAATATATGAAATTGAAATATTAAAAATAAAGTCACGAAAGCTCTTATTAAAAAGAGGGTCGAGATGCTATGAGAAATGCTTTGATATATGCTGAAGAAAAGATGTGAAATACAAAAAGGGGGATGTCTAATAGTGCAAAATTAACATAAATATGCCGAAATGGACCGCGAGCGCTTAATACGAAGGGCACATACTTCTTGTGTTTAGAATTTTCGAGGGGCTGAGAAAAACTATTGCCCGGAAAATTTAAGTTTTATTGAAAGAACATACTGCGGGATGTGAAAAGATTTTCCGGGGAAGTTATTGCGCATAAGTACTATTTCTAGATTTGCATGAATAAACAAATTTTAAAGAAATATATTGCTGAAGTTTATTTAATTACCTCATGGTTTATATTAATTTTACGACAAACAATACACCAGTTGCTAATTCAAATCTATTAGTATTCGTTTAATTAATTAAGCTATTTGAAATCTTTTTATAAGTGACGAAAGGTTTTATTAATTGTTCTCTCTTTAGATATCCTTATAGAATTTATACACTTTGTGAATATCTTTAATTTTTGTTAGAAAAATAACTACGAAATATAAGTGCATTATTCAACTTTTGATGATATTTTCTCTACTAAAAACAGCTCTTCAAATCTTTGAAATTTTTTAAAAATGTTCCTTTAGTTCGCAGCATCATAAGTATATAAGTCGAGCGCATACAGTAATAAATGTAGTTGTGTTGTTTGAAAATTCGAGTATAATGTATGGCAACTTTTTTTATAAAATCTTTGCCTCTGTAATTCGTTGGTGCCTTTAATTCGTAGTGTTTAAAAGGGTGTATCTGTGACTATGATGATAATCTATGACTTTTAACAGATATTGAACAGATAATTATTGATTTACTTTAGAAAATATTTTTTTTATTATATGGAAATGATGACTCAAATTATTATATCTTTCATTCAGATAGTTAAGCCTTAGTAAATTGTCAGGATTGACTTTTTATTAGTTTTTTTTTAAATTTGCAACATTTATCTTTCATTATTTTCTTTCGCTCACTTAAATTATTAATCTTTGCTAATAACCCACCTGAAGATGTTGTAATACACCTAACCTGAAGATGTTTTCTTTTTTAAATTACTTTTATATTTTTTGTTTGTCTAATGTGCTATGAAGAATTTTCATTGTAAAATCTCTTATAGTCTACCAACTAAATTTCAATACAAATTGTTATGGTTGCCTGGAAGAGATTGCTCATGTAGCAATAAGTCCGCCATATGTACTATACATAAAAGTCAATAAATAAATAAATAAATAATACAACGGAACCTAGGTGGTAGTAAAGACTTAATGAAAGTAAATTATTAAAATTTATTGCAAGCTACTGAGTAGTTATATAAAGTTTTTAAAACTTATTTTTTTGTGATGCAGCACAATGATACTAATTTGCAATTTCATCTTTTTTATACATAATCAATTCTAGAAAATAAATTGTCATACTACCAATATTATAAAATTGTTTTTTTGTGTTTTAGTCTTTTTTTTCAGAATGTAAATACACCACAGAAGGAGATTTTTAAACCATTCTGTTATTGGTATAGATTTAAAGTGAACATAAACTAAAATATCACGCATATCTATTTTACCTTTACAATAATTCAGCACAAATTAAGAATTACTATTTAAAATATACATAATATTTTATTTCATTTCATAGCTTCATATTTCATGTCTTCCAATCCTGGCTTCATTTTGTAGTTTTATAAATAGCCTACAAGAAATATACAACAAAACCGTTGTGTTAATATCAACGCCTTCATAAACTAAGCAATGAAAAGAGATAAAAAGATCATAAAAAACAAAATAGACCTGCTATAAATTTGTACTACGAATTTGTGATTATGAAATGTGCTTTAATATCAGCGCCTACGTAAACTAAGTTATAAAAATGAGATAAAAATACTATAATATACAAAATGGACCTACTATCGCCCTTTGCTACGCATTTGTGATTATGAAATGTGCATTAATATCAGCGCCTACGTAAACTAAGTTATAAAAATGAGATAAAAATACCATAATACACAAAATGAACCTACTACGCATTTGTGATTATGAAATGTGCATTAATATCAGCGCCTACGTAAACTAAGTTATAAAATTATATAAAAAGACTATAATATACAAAATAGACCTGCTAGCCCTCCTTAGTACGGATTTCTGATTACGAAATGTAAAGTAGATTATGCAAAGTCGGATTATAACTGATGTATATGTAGATACATTTGAAATCAGAGGGAGATGGGTATATGGCGACGCGACTGAATATATATATATATATATATATATATATATATATATATATATATATGTAGATACGTCTGAAAAGAGAGGAAGATAGGTGTACGGCGGCGAGATTGAAGATATAAGCGATTGAAATAAGTACTTTCCCTTCTTAGTTATTTAGAGATTAAAAATTATACGGCCTTTCGTCGAGTTTCAATTTAAATTTTAATATCGAGGTGGTCTGTATAATAAAACTTCGGTGTCTTGTTATAAAACCTTAACAAGTTTCCTTGAAAAGTTTCTGTATACTTGCGTAGGAAGAGGAGAACACGCCTATTTCTTATATTGCTTCCCTGTAGGAATTTCCTCATACACTTTTATCGCTTGGCTCCCATGTTTCAGTTTAATAACTTTTGACTGACGTTTCGAAATAATTTTGTACTGTTCGAATATGTAAAATTTTGTCATAATCATTCAGTTATTAGAGTCCTTATTTTATAAGTATTAAGTAAGATTCAATCTTATGGGAGTTTGAAATTACTTCTATTTAAAATATATATCAATTTTTCTTATTAATCTGAAACAACTCAATTGGTTTTCATGAATAAAATAATTTCTACCAATCTTACAAATAATATAATATTTATTTGAAATTAATACTATATATTTTTTAAAAATATAATAGGGAGGAAAGTAGGCATAATTAAAAAATTAAATTTGGTTAGATTTAAATCCAGATATTTAAATTTAGGTTGGCAAAGAGCCGCATACAGAAGCCGGTATTCTATCGCCGTCGGAGGCTTATCAGTATTTAAATTAACATTTGCCATCTATTTAGCCTTACTGATTTTAATGAGATTACAGTACAAATATTATATAAAATATTTCTGGCATTAATCTTGGTGATATTCCAAATTTAAAAAAATCCTTTTTTTCCTTAGGCCCATTTTAGGCTATTTATCTTATTTAATTAAAGTGTTTTCCATCCAAAATCTAAAACATTACTTTATGAGTTATGTAACAATTAACTAATTGATTTTTTCTAAGATCCTATGAAGAAGTTGAATGAGTAAATTAACTATCAAATTCTTAGAAATATTGGAAAAACAGATTAGTTTAGTAGTTTTAATTTAATTTGGTCTAAGGAAGCAATTAAAATGTAATTGTAACATTGTGTTTTGTTTATTGTTTTGATATTGTTTTGTTTTGATTAAAAATTAATAACAAAACTTTGAAAATATAATAAATTAAAAGGTATAATATTCTTATGTTTAAAGATATCAAGAATATTTTTCGTATTCAATAATCTAACTTAAAATTTTTCTAAAATTCTCCTGAATTTTTAATTGATTGAAATAGTTCAATTCCAAGTCTTATTTAAATCTTTATGGTGGTTCAATATCTTATTTAAATCCTTATATTATTTATTATTTGAAAAAAAGAAATATTTTTAAATTTCACATTGTTATGTGAAATTTAAAAATATTTGATGACAATTTGATGATTTTTTTTGCTACCGTAGAATGTATTGATAAATTAACTTAGTTGTTATTGTATAAGTTCAAGCTTTTTTAGAACTTTTCTTGGTTAACTGGTGCTATTTTCAAAAAGGTCTATAATTATTTTGTCAGTGCTGAATATATTAATGAAACATGCTTAGAGAATATAACACTGAATTTTTGATATTATAATTAATTTTTGATATATATTAGCTACTCTCCACGTACTACATTACGAAACCCAAGAACGAAGAAAACCATGTACCATATTTTTAAGTCTGTGAAAGATATAGTCGGCAATATATTTACGTTGCAAAAAATTAGTTTTTCCCAATATTTTAAATGAAATAATATATACCGTAAAAAGTTCATAAACGCCTAAATGTGTACGCAATCTCTGTAGTACGAACTCTACGTGTTTTTTTGTTTACTCTACCATAATTATTGGTTTATAACTTTCTAAATATAAGAAGAATGTAAAACTTAATTTAGTTAAGATCTATTCAATCATTATTTAGTACGTATGAAAAGAACAAAGCAATAGGTAGGTAAATACTCAACAAATAGGAAAAAATGACAGAAGGGGGTCAAAAGGAATATTAACTTCATAGTAGCAACATATCCACATGTCTTCGGGGTAAAAAGAATAAAAGGACCAAGCCGTCATTTACAAATCGTTTCTGTTAAAGATTTTTACAGATACATCTCTATATTTTATATCAAACATTCATAAGCAATTGATAGACAAGAAGAATTTATTTTTAACTCAAATCTTATGTTCCTTCAGCTAAAATTCAAGCTGTTTGATTTGCGTCTTAGGGATTTGCGCGTAAACTTAACCTTTGTCTGCTATACGTTGATATTTTGACGTTTTGGCATGCTACGAGGCCAAAAGATGAACTGTTTGATATAAATCGTTTGATGTCGAGTATTTTACTTCTCTTGTAATAACGAATGGAATTGTCTATTTCAGCTCACAGCCAGATTGTAAAAGGCTATGTTTGCCTGGAGGGAAATTTGATTGATCTGTTGCTATTCATGTTGCAACATCTGGTGATTGTATATATCTATATATATCCTCGTACACACACACACATACATATATATATATATATATATATATATATATATATATATATATATACATATATGTATATATATATATACAATAGTTTGCCATACTATTATATATGTACAAACAAACCTTTTTTATTCCATGAGAAATTTATTCATACGGCTCGCTTTCCATGTAATCCATGTTTCCATGCGTCTTTATCGCAAAGTAATTTTAACAAATTAAATGAAATAAAGGAAACCACTTCAAAAAGTAATTACTACCCTAATCCAAATAAAAAAGACCACACGTTTCTAATCGATGCGCAATTTTAAAACAATCAATCAATGAATAGGTCGCGCCACGCGCTACCGTATGCCGAATTTATTTATTTGTCAATTATTTCGTCATTAATTATAAATGCAAGCAAATAGACCGCTAACGAGCCGTTGGCCGTTTGGCGTTTTATGGCGGAGTCAGGCGGCCCTTCCGTCACGGGTGCCCGCATTTGAAAATTGGATTTAATTAGCCGCCCTACGAATGCGACCGCGGAGAACGCCCCGGCGTTGCCATGACGACGAGCCGGGAAAATCCCATTCGGAAAAGTACGAAGAAAAATTTCCCGTTGGTGAGAAAAAAGGCGAATAAAGTATGTGTAATGGGTTTATCTATACCTGCTAACTCGTGACAAAGGCATACTTTAAATACTTGGCTGCGTTTATATCAACGGTGGTGAGTTCTGGCACAGTTGAGTGCTGTTGCTACGCTTAGTCATTAAAATATTGATTTTAATTGAAATCCGATTGTGTGTTTCGGGATAAGGCTGTTGGAATTCTATTTTTATTAATGAGGGACAAAAGAGGACATTTTGGTAATTCGGTTTTGGATTTGTACGCTCCATCTTTTATGGTCTTATTTGAAAATTAAAGTCTTTGAAGAGTTCAAAATTGACTATTTTAGGGTTACATAGGCTACTCAATCTTACTATACATATCGCTTGTTCCATTAAATTCAAACTTTAAACATAACATTTCGTTTGTACGTTACAATTCCCTGTCCTATCTCTGTAACCGTCTGTTTCAGATTAAAGAAAAGAAAAAATATTAGAGACTGGAAATCTACACTGGCGTAATTATCGTTACACAAATAGATAATAAAGGTTCTTGGCTAATTTTTGTGTAACTTTTACGATTGTTAAACGTATCTGATCACCACAGCTGATCTGAAAAATCGGGAAAACGTTATTTAATTATTTTATTAATAGCAGCTTGTATTTACGACAAAAGAATTTAATTAAATTTATTAGAAATATTCCATATAAAGTCTCTGCTCCTTACAAAGGAATCATAAGATCTATATTATATTTAAAAAATTAACAGCTTTAGTTTTTCTAATTCAGGAATAAGTAATTAGTAATAACATACGCCCAATTCAATTAACCTATAAATATTAGTAATTAGCTTCTGCGTAATTAGCTTCACAATACTAGTAATTAGCTTCACGATTTTATTTGTGTGAGTAACAATAATGGAGTGGTTATAACTTTTTACTGGAATAGGTTATAACTTTTTCACGTTTTAATTTTTTCAAAATCCGTTCGCCTTCAATAATAACATCGTAATCAAACTTTAAAATGTAGGAAATTTAGAAAATCATGTTCCGATCTGAAATTGTGAATGCAGGGTGTGAGTCAATAGGTATAAGAATCAAACTACGAAAGCCTTACAGAAATGAGGGATGATCAAGTAGGAACTTAACAAATATCATAAAAATTTAATACTGCCCCTTAAGAACTACTTGAAGTTTTAGAGATAAAGGGTAAATATGTTAATCTATTCACGTGCCCAATTTCTTTTAGATCCGTTTAGAAATTATGGAGTAATAGAGTAAAAAACATCTATGGATCTATATATCCTCCATCCAAACTTTCACATTTATAATATTAGTTAGAATAAATATCATCCTTAGCAACAGCAGCTAACATCAAAGCACAAAATCGTTCAACATGTCAATATAATGAAGGGTACAAACACGGTAACACTTGCAGCACTTCACAAAACAAGGGCACGCGTTACAATTTAAGTCTACAGCGTAACAACAAAATAAATACTCAAACAGTTTAAAACAGTTTTCACATTAATTACAATAAAAGTTCGGCGAGCAATTAAATGTGAAAGCTCGGATAAGCAGCACTACACACAGCCCGCATGACTCCACAAAATTGTACAAACTTTGTACGTAAGCTCATGAAGCTTTCAACGTTTTCATAAATCTACGTCAAGTACCATCACGTGGAGCTCTTTGCGTTATCCCTCTATGGATATAAATTCATTAATTTGCAGTTAGCTGACCATAAAGAAAAATAATAGCTTCGTTTGCTCGAATAATATTTGATTGGAATATCAAAATCGTAGACGGAGAATGGGGGAGTAGGTTATTGCAGGAAATTATTCGATATAGTCTTATATTTATTACTTTAAGCGGGTATTTTTGCGGGAATTTCACATGTCTATGTAGACCAGATTATAAAAGAGTTCTGGAAATGTCAACTTGACGGTTTTCTAGATGGTACGTTAAACAAAATTTAATAATGATTTACTTGTTATAAGAAAATGTATGTATATATTGCTGAAATACACCGCATGTCCAAGCAGAAAAATATTAAATATAGTTCTCATCGTAGCTCCTTACTATTGTCCTCACAAAAAGACTTTATGTCATTCAGGGAGGTACGGTAAGGGCTATGCTCGGAGTTCTTCTTAGAAATATGATTTGTAATGAGATCCGTAGACGAACTAAGGTTATCAACATCGCTCATAAGACTGGCAGGCTTAATTGGCAATAAACGGGTTATATAATGCAAAGAATCAAAAATCTTCAGGTAAGAAAGGTGTTGAATGGCATCTAGGTACCAAAGGATGCAAAGTGAGATCGCTCCCTACCATGTACATTAATTGACCTGGTTAAGATCGCGGGAAGCCTTTGGATGCAAGCAGCACATGATCGATCTTTGTAGGAATCTTTGGAGGAGATCTTTGTCCAGCAGGGACATTTTCCGGCTGATGATGATAATGTTCTACTTAAATTACCACTATCCTTAAATTACTGACATAATTTTAAATACGATTTTCGGTTTCCGTTCAAAGTTTCGTAGAAAAAGTGTAAAATAAATCTAAACAAAAACCATAAAGGAGGAAACAAATTAAATATATGTATTACATATTTAATTTCGATTTGACATAAAATTATATAAACTGAATTTTTTTGATATGCTATCTGTTAGGTGATCTTGGATATGTGACCATTCATGCAAATATATAATTCGTAATTTCAAAACAATATATAATAAATTTTTCGGTATTTAAATTATGCGATTATATAGAAAAAAATAATAATAACTTGACCCTTTCTTCAATCTCGTGTATTTATTTAAGATCATAAACTTTTTATATCTGAGCCACGTGTTAACTTAATAAATATTTGACTTCAATGGCAGAACTTTCCTAACAATTCATTTTACGTAAACAGTATAAAAAATGTTTGGCGTTTTCCCAGTAAACAATTAACCATTTAAAAACATAACCAACTAACGTAGGAGCGGCACCCAAATTCATTTGCAGCCAAGCCATACCGCAAGTGCGGGGGGCCAAGAGGCGTTGGAGGGAGGTTCTAAAGGGGCCACCACCCCTTTGGGCTTACCGCTAGAGATATAGCGAAGGAATGGGGAAGTGAGGAGCAAAAGGGGCAAGAGCTAGAGATAGGGGGGAGCGGAGTCAAGCGGGAGAGGAGTTAATTAAACGACGGGCCCGAACACGAGAACGCTGACACTTTATTACCTGTTAGTTGCTGATTCAAAGGACCTTTAATACATGACACTACAGTGGGTGCCGGCCACCTTACTGCCGCTCGCCGTTCTGTGCTAATTACCTAATTCCGTTTGGGAAGGCGGCAGTAGGTTCAAGTAGAGGAGAGGGGGTGAGGGAGAGGAGGCTTCCGTTGTGTCTTGTTTATTTTTTCGAGGTGGTGTCTTTTGATCGATGGAGCGGGTGGATTGCTATTCTAATTGCCTAACCGGGGAGTTGTTGTTTGTTGGGTGTTATCTTTACAGTCGGCGTTGGAACAAGAAATGGTTATTTAGAACGTTCGACAACATTTGAGGACCCATTTATAGGTTATCAATTATAATTTCGTCATTTTACTTTAAACGGGCAGAAGTAGTGGTATTTATTTCCCCCAGTTTCATACAAAGAGTTACTTTTTGTACATAACTGAAATTTGTAAAAATGCTATTATAACTAAATATTTTAGAATTTACTTGAGAAACGCGTAATAGAATTGCTTTTGATCGGTATTATTACTACCATTGTTTATTTATGTAATCTTTAAACTAATTTAATGTTTCAACAACACCATACCCTTAAATATACCCTTAACTTGACATTAATAAATCACGTAAGTGAAAGAAAATATGTACCACAATTTTTTTTTCTCAAAGCTTGAAATCATTTTTCCAACTGTATGCAAATATTATATTATATTAATATTATATTATATATTATTGTAAATATTATTATTAATTAATTATTACAAAATAAGATATTATATTTATACAATTTATACTTACGGCACAAATTAAGAAAGGTTTTTTTTTATTATACAAGTTTAAATTAAAGGTTTTATGTCTAAATTAATCTGTGAATATTAAAGGTATAAAAACTTACATTCAAACGTTTTTATATGAAAACGGATATTCAAGAAATCAAATCTAAAATTGCCTTACCTTTTTGTTATAACCGAAAAGAAGACATTACGATAAAACTGTTGCTACACTCAACTATTATATACATATAAGAGATAAAAAACCTTTTACAAATCCCACACATATAAAATGCAAACTTCCGTATACACATTCCATCAAAAATTGATTCAACTTAAATCAACATTCAGTTGAAATAAAGATGAAGGTTGTATCTCAGAGACGCGGACAGTAAATTTACAGCAGCAATAAATCTTATAGCGACTACGGCGTAGACGGACGGCCCAGTCGATCTTCACTACAGCGCTACGTTGCTACGGCAATGGGCTTCTACGAATATTTCCCTAGCGTACGAATGCACAGGCCGTAAAATTAAGAAGGGCCTCGTCGAGGTAGGCAGCACGTTATCAGGTTATCTGCGCTAAATACCAATGCGGAAACGGAAGTCGGCACGCAGGCTGCGTGTTAAGGGCGGTCTCGTAGGATGTTCGGGCTGTTTAGTTGTTCGGGAGTAGTGTGGAAATGGGCTCTGATCTGTGATCTCAGAGGGTAAACAGGGTCGATGTTTTTCACGGTAGATGTTCTCGGTAGTGAAGTAGTGATTCATTTGTAAATTATATTACTAAGACAATTGGAGCGTCAGTTAATTGTAAGATTTTAACTAAATTAAATATTGACTTAAATGTGTACCGGTATGTTTATATAATACTTAAAAACAGCAAATAAATTCATTTTAGAATAAAAATTGGGGATATAATCATTTTGAGATAAATATAGAAAATTTATTATATTTTTAATATGTGAATCAATTTTGAGAACTATCTAAAAGTTACTGTATTCCTGCATATCATCTATAACTTAAGTTCATGTTTACTAATTTTTTATTCAAAACCTGTTGAACTTAGTCTAACAGATTTCCGGACTAAACTAATTGATGATGCATTCAACGCTGTGTGAAAATTCCTTTTAGTTTAAACGATCTAAAATATAAGAAAACAGACCGTCATCTCAGGATATATGTGATGATTAAATTAATTTGTTTGCAAAAAATTATATATTTACGTAGAAAGAATGTAACAAAGAACTGATTGACATAGAAGATAATATTATATTGGAGTGGATAATATAAATTTTCCTTGGCAAAATAGTGCCATATATTCAATGTACAGCAGAATGTTTTAAGATCGATAATACGGTAATTGTTCGATAATTACACTCTTGAGAAAACTAGAATCATATAACATTGTTAATGAGAAATTTACAACTCTAAATATCAGGTATATAAATAAGTCTTGTTGACAAATAAGTGTTGCTAGCGAAAAGTACTTGAGTGACTACAAAGGTTATGATAACAAAATAAATTATAGCTACTCTTTGTTCCATGAAGGTACACGAACCTCGACGTTGCCCACATACCTTTGTGTATAAATCCTAAATATATAAAATGCGTAGTCACATCGTGTGAATTTATTACGTCCACCCGTCCGAGATACAGATGACAGCTCGCTCGCTTATCAAGTGTTTGAGATATTTCATGAATTTAGATTACGAAATATATAAGAATTTCCCAATTGAATAGGACATTTGATTAAAATATGTTCCACAAGTGTGAAGTCTGCATCTGTTGTGAATTCAATTTAATATGTTTTGTTCGAGGGTTGTAGGCTTACGACTGTGCTTGGCGTTTCAGGTTTCTGGGGTAAATTAATAATTAAAGCTTTCATAAACTTTATGTGTTACGCATTGATATTACTTCAAAAGGCTTACTGTTGTGTTGTTTTGTTTGTCTGTTTAGTTTGCGTCATTATACTGTAACTTTTCATGTCGTAATATGCATTGCATACAATGTTAATAGCTCTTCAAAATAATAACTCGTGACTAGAACTCTGAGATCTATAATTTCGAAAGTGTTTTGATTAAGTCAATGGCATAAGATTATGTGAAATTAAAAAATATTAAAGTATTATTTATAGTGATATGCAAGCTTGGACTTCAAGAAAATATTGAAATTACGTGTCCTTCAAATTACATTTACTTTGATGGAGTAAGAGAAATTTGTTATGCATTATGAGCTTTAATAGCATTAATATAAACTATATTCGTATGGATTGAAAAATATTGTTATTATGGATATTTCTGAATTAGCTTGAGGTAAAAATATTCAATCTAGTTGACGAAAATTAAATCGAATTGCTGAGATTGCCATTTCTATTTTGAAATGAAATTATTTATGAGTCATATGGGAAATGTATTGAAATATTACAGATACGAAATGAAAATAGAAATAATTTTACGGATTATTAATGTCAAGAATCGTAATATAATTTTGAAAGGAGATGCAGTTATTATAACAACTTACTTTAATTTTTAACTTGTCATCCTGGATTCCCTTCAGCAAGTCATATACGATACACACTGGCAAGGCCATGAGGCCGGTTTCCTTGCACAGCGTCGCGGCTATAGCAAGCCCAACAGACGCACTCAACGCGACCCACTCACGCCAACCACTAACACTGTCACTTCCTACACTGCCCAAAACACCGTGCCACTTATTTAACTTTTTACCACACTTCTGCGTTTTCCCAGTCTTGATACACTTCAGGTTCTTCGCAGAGGTTGCAATGCTAGACCGAGAACCGGTCAGTAAGCTTACAGGGCCTCTTATATCGCCCACTTTTATAAGTCTTCTCAAGCATTGGAATAGTTGTTGAACCAGACCATGGCAGCTCAATCTATAGAATGGAGTTTCGCTTAACTCTGAATCATTTGGCAATCGATAATCGTTTTTACGCGGCAGAATTCGATTGGGCATTATATGGCTTTGCTTCTTGTTGACGGCTCCAATACCATGTTTTTCGGCTTGATAAATATCCCTTACATTCATATGGCTAGTGTAAGCTAGGAAGCTCAGGAGAAATAAATTGCAGGCACCTAAATCGGCTCTGCCAACTATGCCGGCTACTGCCTCTGTATGAATCGGGTGGGCAGCAAATATAAGGCCAGTGACTGCTGAACCACTCTTGGCGTAGTTTGGTGGGAAAATTTGCCGAGCCACTCGGATAACAAGCGCTGTTGCCAGACAGTGGAGAAGTACGTTGAGCAGATGGTAGCTCCACGGATTCAGCCCGGCCACTTCGTAATTGAATCTAAAGGTGGCGACGCAAAGTGGACGATAAGAGCCATGCGTGCCACCGTCGGCAAGAGGTGTTCCCCAGAAATCGTTCTCGAGTAGTTTTGTTAAAGGAGTACCACTGACGACATCTGGGTTCGTGACAATTGCTCGCCTGAAAACAAGGAAATGATTCGTTATATTAATGTTATTTTAAGAAAGATTTAAGATAATTTTGAACGCTATGCCACAAAGAAATACAAAAAATAGATATCTTTATACCCTCTTTTCTCCCAATAAATAAAATGTTTAGTTAGTAATAAGTATTTATATTTTTATACCTTTCATTAAGTTAATACACGCCTGAAAAAATTGTAACAAAATACTATCGTTAGGAGTGCGTAATAGTTTGGATAATAACTGCTAGAATAAATTTAAATCTATTTATCCCAACATATATTTTTTTAAATTTGTGATGAAAATTTTATAATTATTTTACATATGTTTTCTGCAAACAAAATTCGTGTTTCTATCACTAGCATCTTAAGTAGGGTGCGGTATTTTAATGAAATGTCATTTCTATCTGTTTTGATATACTTTTCAATTATAAATGCGCTCCCTCATTCCTATTTATGACTTCTCATTCTCATTTGAAATATACGTCAATATGTATCTTATTCTATTTTGTTTTCATGCAACACTTTTCCACTGTTATCTTTATGTTGATAATCGTGCTCACGTCTTTTCGTTCCCAGTCAAACTTTCTTATTTTAAATCTTGTTACACCAAATCGTTTATCACACATGCTGCAATGACTGCCGTTTAAAAGTATTTTATTCTTAAATGTTAACTAAAATAAAAAAAATTATTTCGAATTATACAGTTACTAAAATATCATATGGAAAATTAGCAAGTTCAGTCAAAGCCGCAAGTTACGAAACGTTTAAAACTTTTATATGATTTTTGAACGGGTGTCATATAACAGAATATTTTGAATTTTTATGAAATACTTTAAGTATGCCTAGCGGTACAAATTCAACTTTATTTTCTTGACATTTTGAAAGCACATAAAGTCACAAAATATTTCCTAGCGCTAAACCAACTTGCCAAGCTCCCCCGTCACAATTCAAAAGCCATACATAAAACACTATCAAACAATATTTACCGAACAAATATAGTAATAAATATAGCTAGTATCGACGTCGTAGACCAATAAAATTATTATTCAACAAATCATACCATTATTCCACCGTCTCCCACATTTACAGCGTAAAAATCTTCCGCTTTCTCAAGTCATATTTCTTGCCCATATATTCCCAACGCAAATGCGTTTCCCTTTATCGATGATCAAATGCTACATCCTGCATTAACATATTTCTATCATATTACTTTCATAAATTGTTGATAGTATCCTCGTCTAGCTTATTATTGTTATACTAGCATTTGGTATATAGTTTTATTGACGATTGGATGACGCTGAACACGAAATGATCGTTTGTCGATTTATCATATGAACTAAACTGAATTGTAAGGTTTTACTGCTGTTATTATTTATGACTTGACTGTAATTTGCTACTTTAATCTTGCTGTTGACCAGTTTGTACATAAAGATTTACGATTGATTATATTTGTTTGAATATTAAGTCTATTATTTACGAGCAATAAATATATTTTTCCATCAGAATTGAGATTTGGCTTCGAAATAATGCAATGAAACGAGCATATCCAATGTTTGAAAAGTCGCTTGTGAATATATCCACCGAATATATTTGTGTATTTTTCTGTATTGTATATATCTTTTACACGTATTTTATTGACATTCCAAGTTAATAATAAGTATTTGTGTGGAATGTAAACAAATTTGTGTGGATACACGAAATCAACATTGAAATAATGAAAAAAAATCTAGAGTTTTCTCCGAAGTTTTTCTCTTTGGAATGTTTTTTTGTCGATATTTAACAGGCAATAAATATAGACTTGTAAGATAGGAGCAAAATAGGAATTATCAAGGTCAATGGCAAGTATGCGTTGGAAAAGCGAATTTTGTTGCGTTCTTGATTACTTAGATTATTGATATTGTTAAGGAAAAATAATAGTGAGAAAGAGCGTGGTGGGACAAATATTATGCACATAAAATATTTAAGAATCTGTTTTTATTTGTGAAATATAAGTGGTAATAGATACTTTTCGTATTATCATTTAAACTATACGCAGTTTAAATGGATGAGCTTTTATGAGAAGATGGCACTGTATTTTACTTTAATTTTGTATCTAAACGAAATATAATATTATTTAGTTCAGATGGCGCAACATTCACATAATATGAGAAAAATGTTAAATAATTAATAAACAATATTGTTAAGAAATGCTATAAAAGATTGTATTAATATTATTGCTTTTAAAACGTATATTTATCAAAATGGAATGATGTTTTACAAGGATGCCGTACGCGGAATGGACGTATGTAGGTTGGAAAGACTTAGTGGGGTTTTCGTTTTTCCAACAAAGTTAAAAAAAAATTGTTTACACAAAAATATTTGAAACATGCTTTTTTGAAGCGAAGAATTTCAACGAATTTTTGCGATGTTTACCTAACTGGGAAAAGTGAATCATCATGATCGTGGCAATGAAACAATCTTCATTGGCTCAGTAGCGCATATTGTTGTCCATATGATTGAACGGGTTGAAGTAAAAGGAGACAAAATGCAACAAGCAACTCGTAGCGCTGCTTTTTTCACACTTTTGTTCTCTTTAAATATATATATGTGTGTGTGTGTGTGCGTGCGTGCGTGCGTGCATGGGTGCGTGCGTGCGTGCGTGCGTGCGTGTGTGTGTGTGTGTGTGTGTGTATAGTTATTCCAATGAGCGAATGTACGCATTTGGTACTATATGCATACACATCTAGAAGCAAAAAGGAATAATTCTCTCATGTAGATAGTTATTTCGTATACTTAAACTGTTCATTTAATTAAATTTTTTGTAAAGTGTTTTTTTATGGTGTGATGCACAAATCGAAAATTATTTGTTATATCAATTAATAATTAAAAATTGATTTTACATGTAATACCTAAGAAGCTTTGCTTCTGTCGGGAATCCCACAACACGTCATGTCTTTTTTTAACAATGTCTCTTTTGTGCAATTTGGTTTGTAAGACGAATTTTCATATAGCTTTTTGCCTTGTGTTATTTATACTGTTTTTGTGCTAAAATTCTTCACACTCAAATACGAAATGTGTCTTCCAAGCCACCAAAAATTTCGTTACATAACATTTCAAAGTGTAATCAGTGTAATCACCTCAAAACTCAAAAATTCAAGATGTCAGTCACCCATTTTTTACAATTAATGTCGAATAAGCTACGGATAGACGAGGAAGTAACTCGGTAAAGATTCTTATTTTATATTTTACGGATGTAATATAAAAACTGGTACAAAAAAAGATATCATTAGTTACATAAACGTTTATAACCTGCAAATGATTGAATATTAATGGGGAGTAATTACTCGGTAGGTAGCAATCAAATTAAAATTACATACAGTATATTATAACTTATCTTTTATGGGTAATGGAATTTTAATTATATAGAAAATTACGTATTTTTAGCCATATAACAACACAATAAACAAGACCAGGTCTCAGTACAATTTATATTCAATATATTTGACTTCCGTTCAATTTCCGTGAAATTCTCGATTCCGGTCTCTACGAGGGTATCGTATGAATTTTCCAACTACATAACAAATGAGCTGGCACTATCTTGTGGGTCATTGAAAATTCATGAGTGCGATGCAAGTGCAGGGACCGTAATGTAGTGCAATATCGGTCTTGAGAGTATTCGAAGTCGTTTAAGATAACGTTTAATTGTTATTGTTATGATCAAGTAGAATTGTTCTAAAGGAGAGAGGTTTTACTCCCAGTACAGTATACATTACTGCTTGGAGTAGATAAGATTGCAGAATCGTTAATTTTCTAAGAGACTTCAAAAAAAGGATCAGATTTTCTATTCTATGTTTGAGTTATGGATTTTTAAATACATTTTTTAGTATCTCTTTTAGGCTATAATAATTACGAAATTATTCAAATTATAAGTTATTGCCGTACCAGAAATACTTTCTGTAAGAACTTTCGAGGTTTGCAGCTTTTAGAAAATTAAAAGTTTGATTCGATCATTTTAAAGGGAATAATCTGAAAGTATTTTGAATTGTACATAAGTTTTCTTTTAACTTTATACCGTTTTAATTGTTAATAATGAAAAAAAAAATTGCAAAAGCTCTAGTATAGAAATTCTTTAAAAATAGAAAAATATCGTAAACGGCTTTCTATTTTAATATACAGGAATATATTTTTGGTTAGTGCCCGAATTTTAAGGAGCCATTGATAATCGGCAACTAAATCATAAATTAAAAAAAAAAGAAAAAACTTTTTTTTATTTTATGATATATGCCGATTCTTAGTTGTTCACTAAAATGTGATCACTCACAAACATTTAGGAAAATTTCTTTGGGAAATAATTTGTAGTATACATTTTATTTCAACCAGAAAGGAAAATTGAGATTACTTGTGAATTGCAACCTAGAAAAAACAAGTAGTCGGTAAAAATTATGTGGACCCAATTCAGTTGCCGGGACAATTGTTTATTCTATTATTTGAATTTTAGAAATAAACGTTTGAGACTACCTTAATAAACTTGGAAAATTAGATAAAATTTAAACATATAAAATAGAAATATTTTCTAATTGTAATAACATTTACACTTAAAATATTCATAAAGTATCAGTCATGACATAAAATATGGCCATAATAATCTAGAGACTTTAAATTTTAAAAAAATCCCTTGCATTTAATTACATATTTCACGAGTTTCGGCATACGAGCAATAATTTTGTCGATTATTTCTTGAGAAATATTGTTCCAGCTTTTGTGTGAATTACTCAACATCTTCTTAGTCTTTAAGAAAGACATCGATCTCAAAGATTTCTATCAAGTTATTCCTATAAAGTTCGATCGGGTTGAGATCGGGATTCTGAGGTGGCCTTATCATGGGTTTAACACCCCTTCCATATCTTCGTAATAAATAACCTCTGCATAACTTAGAACTAAGTTTTGGGTTATATTCTTCTTGGGAAATTAACCCCTTTCCATTTAATATTATCCCTGAAGGAACAACAATTTTCCGTAAAATAACTTTACATTGCTCTTTTTTCATTCTTCCTTCCATTCGGACCCAATCAATCCCATGACCCGAGAAAAGTCCAAGACCATAACGAAGCCACCGCCGTGCTTAATGGACGGTACTACACAAATTGGCGTCATCTTTTCTCCGGCTCTGCGTCGAACATTAAATCACCTTTTTCAACTAAATATTTCAAACTTCGATTCGTCGATCCAAAGGACTTTTTTAAAATCTTCTTTTATACAATATCGATGGGCAAGAGCTCACTGCATCCGTTTTTTTAGTTTTGTGACCTGAACAGAAGTTTTTGAACAGTAACACGCCCAAACAAGTTCGCGTCCTGAAATCGTTTTTTTACCGTATTTATTGATACAGGTTCCGATCGAGATTTATTAACTATTTTCTGGCGCTGTTAGGCGTCTATTCCGCTTGTTGGTACCCACGATGAAAAGGAGAGTGACCACTACTAGTGAGGACTCTTGTCGAATAATTATGCGTAGAGCACAAGTCTTCAATGTTTTAAGTTGTGCAGAAATTGCATGCTCGGATTTGCCTTCAGAACATAAAAGGATGATGCCAGATGGCATTTCAGTGCCAATTTTGTTTATGAGTAACTTCATTAAAAACAAGTAATCTAAAAAAAAATGTTTTAGGAAGGTAAAATAATCATATATTTTGATTAATGCAAAATAAAGGCAAAATTATTAGTAATAAGAAGGTTATAAAATATAACATTGACTCTATACACCTGACTGTCGCTTGGCGTTCTTTGATGTTTTGAAACAAAACACGTTTATTGCGCTTTTACTCAAGAAATAGACAAAACAGAGACAGTTTGGACATTTCTTAGTAATAACATAATACGTCGATGTGCATATTTGTATTTTATTACCCACAATTTTAGTGTATTTAGATACAATGTAAGTATTTTGCAAGTATTAACGGCTACGCTAATGAGCAGGCCGAGTGGTGCCAATAAAAGTTTCTCCTATTAGTAAACAATTACCACTCATGGTAAATCGGTAGATACTTCTTTGAAAGATTCTTATACGTGCGTCCTTTTATTCAGAATGTTTTTTCGTAATATTTTCTTTTGATCATATATATCTATTTCAATATTTTTTTAAAGTTGTCTTCGCGTGCCGATAATAATTATTAATACTTCGTTGTACGCTATTCTTTGTCATCGTATTTCATATTAGATTTTTAAACCGGCACGAATTGACTTAATTTATTAAAATATAAATTGAATGCATCATTATACTTATTTTATAAAGTCAACTATATAACAAAAAAAATTTGCTTAACATATTTTTCAATTCAATGAATGATTTTTACATGTTTAATTACACTCTTTCCAACAAAGATTGTGCTTACACAATACAAATTTTAAACGGCCTGTTCGGCCGTTTAAAATTTGTATTCGGTTTTTTTTTTCAGATTTTTTAAAAATTTTTGGAATCTCTTCATTTCAACCCACATCCTATTGTTATTTACGGCGATGATTTTTTAAAACATTGACCCAAAATTTAACAAATCAACTTTGCAGCTATTAAATTTCATTGCTATTAATACGATAATACGATAATATCACAGTATCTCGAAATAGTTTTAATTAATGTATTAATGCGCCTAAAATTCATGTTTTGACTAAAGCATTATTTATTACATCTGTCAGTACCCATCTGAAAGATATTTTATTCGGTCTAGATAATTGTAATATTGTGCAATGTCACATCCATATATTTCGCAATCTAATAAACATATATATAATTCTTGGTTTTTCTTATTTGTCTACCTCACCTGCTTCTTCTAAACTTAATTCTAAATCGATGAACAAAATCCTTAATCATTATACCATCCAATTAGCTATCTCAAAACCATAATTCACTGTTATAATCTTATAGCTATATAATGAGGAATCAGTAGAAGAACTCCAGGAATTCTAAAGTGTTAACTTCTTTCAAGAAACTTCATTCTACTTTATTCATACATTATGTATTCTGTATTTAATTTACAACTTTAATTACTTGAAAAAAAGCTATCGAGACAATAAATATGATATTATAAATAAAAATCCTAAAAGTTCGGAGTTCAACATTCAATTTCAGCGCTAAGGGTCAAACAAATTGGTCTTATCGTCGACGTATATCTTGTTTCAAGGTTTAATCTTGTTTTTACAAGCTAGTAAGGTGCGATATACGATTTAAAGCTCTTTATTATAACCAAGGGTAACACGACTAACTGTATATTGGAAGCTATGACGATAAGAATGCTAAGCTGGCAAAATTAAAAGCTTGTATTTTGTAAGAGGTTTATGGTATTTGTATTAGTTTCTAGACATATTGTAATGGATACTAAATGCTGAACGTTTGTAAGTATAATAAAAGTGAAGTAAAAATAATGGATTTATTAACAGAAATAATTCAAGGGAATGGTTTTGTAATGAAATGTATAAATAGGAATTAAAGCATTAATTAAGTTTTGCTTGTCCGAAGACAAAATTCAAAAACATGGTTCAAGTATATATTAAAGGGTTAACATGGTTTAATTTTAAAGTGTTTCAGTCTAACAAGCTTTAGTGATTTTTTTTAATTTCTTTGAGTAAATAATGTTTATTTTTGGAGATTGTTAAATTCTGTCTCTTTTTGTCTTTTATAATTAAGAGTAATTCATAGTATCTTCATGTTATTCTTTGAATCTGTATAACGTTTTCTAATTTAAATAAAACTTGTCAAGTTCGAGTAGAACTGTCAGTAAGAGGGTTTCCACTTTTTCTCATTTATATATAAAAATTTACACATTTAGGAGTACAAATTATTTCTAATGAACTATTTATAATTATTAAAGTTAATTTTCATCGTATTTACACAATGTCTAGAATATCATTCAAAGGTTCGAGATCTTTTCTTGATCTTACTTGGGATAATCGCTAAAGTTTTTCTGGAATAATCTTGTCAGATTTACTAACGAAACTTCTAATGATTTTTTGGCCACTAACTGGGTAAATAAGATGGGAATGAATACTTTTGAACATTTTGGCGTATATATTAAATGGTATTGACTTCTTTGTAAATAGCCTTTTCAAAAGACAACCCACAGGAATTTTTTTATTCAACACAAACAAACTTGCCCCCACTAAAATTACCGTGTAAATTTTATAAAATGTGACTAATGGAAAACATGTGTGTCGATATTATTTATTGCTATGCTGAATTTAAAATTTCAATGGCAAACGTTTTCTAAGGAAATTGGCTTGACTGATGGATAGCTATTTCATTGAAAAGTTAGTTGGACACAAAGCTTATTAATGCATAAATTTAAAGTAAAATTATGCCCCGCCATATATTGCGGTCAAAATGTAATCAATATTATTCAATAATATACTAATATTAATACATGTTTTTTTTTAACAAAACGCCAAAACGAGAGAAATCTACGAAATACGAATGCACAAAAATAAACATGATCGAAATAAATCCTCCAAATCACAATAAATTCAAATTTGAATTAAGTTCTGCCCCACATATTGTGATCAAAATATGATTTAATTAATTCTATAATATTATAATATTATTATATTGTTGTATCTAACAAAAGGCCACAACAAGAGAAATCTATGGAACATAAGGTCGTAAAAGTATATGCGTATAGTGCAAAGTGAATCCTCGAAATGCCAATAAATTTAAGTTAAATTATGTCCTGCCATATATTGCGATCAAAAATTGAGCAATATTATTCTGTAATACACTAATATTTAATACTTGACTACTTTTGAAATCAGACCAAAACGAGAGAAGTCAATGAAACATAAAAATAAACGCGATCGAAGTGAATCCTCCAAATCCCAATAACTGAACGTGCTTCTCCGACTCTCAAATAAGGTACAAATATAGTAAAACTCTGCTCAGTATCACGCACATATCAAAATATTTACATCTCAGCACTATGCAAGTTACGGTGCTGTGACAAACAGTAAAAGGGACATCGCTAGTATTCGCTAGACGGTGTCACGTAGAAAGAGCGGCGACCGCGGGCCAAAACCGACGCGTGTTGAGACGAATTTATAATAAATAAGATATGTAGTAAGGGCGGTGTCAGAATACGAAGTGGTGAGGAGCTTTTGGGAGCTTTTGAAAGCTTTCTTGTCGAGCGTGTTTTATCAATGTGTAAATGTATAAATGCGTGTTGCATAGAGTCCGCGATGCATCCAAGTTGGTAGCCGGCAGATTTACTGTTAGTAATCAGTCAAATCTACTATTAGTAATATTTGATTTCTTGGTTCCTGTTACATAAATTGATCACAATAAAATTAAGTTCATATGAATGCTCTTTTCGTTCACTCATATTTTAAGGACTCGTGTTTAAAGTTCTGCAATGAATCGTTTCAGTTGACGGCTCATTATAATGAACTAACTGTGCCCTGCCCCGTAGAAATATCTTAATTATGATCCTACTTTGCAATCACTAAACGTTCCTGGTCAGCTCGCCAAAGGACAACGGTCGCTGGGATTGAGGATGTGTTGACGGAAATCCTAGCATTATCAGTTAATAAATAAGCCGCAGTCTCTCTATCTTGTATCGTCTAAGCAATATCCTTCGGTTTCTGTTACATTTTTTATTATTAACCTTTCCTATGAATTGACATATAAAGTATGGGTTAATCTTTTTCAAAGTATGGGTTAAAAAAAACCAAGTTTGGGTTTTTAACACAAAAACAATGTTTGAATTGTGAATCCAAATGTTAGTGAAGGCGAATCCATAAATATTTTTTCGTATTTTGTGTATCAATATATATATATATATATATATATATATATATATGTCTATATATATATACATACATATATATATATATATATATACATATGTTTGTAAAAACTTTTCTTTAAATTTTACTGTAGCTTCATTAAGTACTTTAAAAAATAATGCAGTTTCATTGATCGAACGATATTTTAAACAATAATGGGATTTATTTCTTAACATACTTAAATTTCTTAACATAATGAAATTGATCTTTGGTAAATATTATATTTATCGTTTTTATGTATGCAGTCGTTAAGATAACTTCATTTTAATGTGTTTTTTACAACCTCAAGAACGTGACCATTTTTTGTTTTGACCGCGACTAAGTGGAACTATTATCGGTACTAATTAATATATTTTCGTTTGTGCTATCTATGCAATCATCTATAAGTTTTAAATTGAAATATCCTCAAATATTACAGTACCAGATTTAAATGTAGAGATAAAAAATTCAGCGAAAGAAGCAATTGGTAATGCTGAGCAGAAGCGTGATGTTACATATAAAAAAAAATATTTTAACAGTCAGTTTTTTCATATACAAATAGGATAAGTAATTGATTAGTATTAAAATCGTTGATTGTAAAGATATTATTAATATTTTGGAATAGGAAAAATCATTTATATAATTTTCAAACTTGTCTCAAAAATTGGTAGTTGGGCAGAAGGGAATGAGAATTTTTATGTCTACTGAAGATCACGGCTAGAATTTATTATTTTGCTCAGAATAAAATGGGACATGAGGTTCTATTCCTATTATTTCAGGGAAGATATTTTTTTTAACACCTTTTTCCTAAATATCTTTTGAAATTGACATTAAAGACAACGACATAAGTATAAACATTAAACAATTTTGAATTGTACATTTTTGCCGTAAAATAATTGAAATAAATATGTAATGAAAACATTAGGGATCTTTAAAAATACAAAAGATATTTAGGTATCAAATACAGTATTGTTTTTTTGCGGTCAGCCTTTTGAAAGCATATAAATATTATTCGATCAAAAAAAAGTGGAGACGCGAATAAATTATCTTAAAATTTATTTTGTATAAACTTAAACCGTTATATAGCACAAAGACTGACACTCGTGACAGTCATTTAATTCTCTCACGTGATTACATAATATTAACATTCATATCAACAATAATGGAGCGATTTAAGGCATTTTGGCGCTCATTAAGGAAGCTTTAGAAAAGCTCGTTTATCTATATATATCCATACAATTAAATCGTTGTCTGGAAGTAACAGTACATAGGCTAATATACCACTACAACGTATAATGTCGGTTTTATCGAGCAGCTTAACTTGTTCATTGTTTAAGGACAGCTAATTGGGAGCATTAGTTGTAAATGGTGCCTTTGTATTTCTAACTCGCTTTATTCATGTACATTAAGTTTATTCATTTTGTACGTCAACAAATACTTAAATACAAACTCTATGAGGACTAGAATATTATTCAAGAATTTATATTAAACGGAAATAGTTAAAAGAGTAATTCGTTGTTTTAAAATATTCGTTATATCTATGTACTTATTTATTCTTTAAAAATATATATTAATCGTTTTATTAAGTTTTCTTACAATGTTAAAACATACACATAATACATACACTACATAATTATAAAAATATTGTAAGTATAGATGTCCATTTTTCTGAATTCTTGAAAATAAGTTTTTAGCTCTGGAGCTTAAATATTAAGCATGTATGTCAATAAATGAGAACGTAATAATTACTATGTAAAAACGCATCAAGTTAACTTATCTGATAACAGCTATCTACTGCAGGATACAGGTTTCTTTCTTTTCACCCCATTTCTGCTATTTATTTCGATGCAACATTTTGACAAAAATATCATTTTTAAAATACGCTGATATTTTTCTCATCCGTACATGTGCGAAACACTTCGATTAAAATTAGTCTTTTATGAAAATAGTTTTTTCTAAATATTTTTATGAGAAAATATGGAAAGTAATACCGCCGCGTTTTATTCCTTGCGATAACTTTAATCTCTTTGAAATTATGTTAGCTGCTATTGACAGTGCCTCGAAGTATTTTACTGAGTTTCTTAGATAATTTTATTGCAACTAAGCAAGTTAATTTCAACTATGTTAGTTATTTCAATTTCGTTTTGTCGCTGAATCGTAAATTAAATTTAAACCTTTAATTATCCAAACATATTTATATTTGTTATTAGAAACCTCGAATATTAATTGAGAGTATGTATTTAATACTAGATATTTAGAAATAGCTGAATCGTTCAAGGTCCTTGAGAATTTTTTACTAGCATTTTTGGAATTTCATAGAAGATATCCCCTCTGATTCCTGAATTTCTTCAATGTCTTTAAAATGAGAGAACGTTTATTTTGAAAACTGAACGTAAAGAAAAGAACGCAATATATAAAATGGGATAAGTTTTAGGCCCTGAACTAAAATTTCATATTCGTCGTAATTATAAGTGTTTTAAAATTCTATTTTTCAAATAATATAACATATGAATGTTTCATACCTTTAAAATATATCATAATATTTAGTAAAGAGGAAATTTTTATGATTGCGTCTGTGGGGTAATCTCAGAAAAAGCTAATATGATTAAAAAAAATGTTTTCGCTGTTCGATAGGCAACAATTTTCTTCAGAATATAGGCTATTCATTAAACCAAATTATAAAAGAACACAAAAAAAGTTTAAGTGAAATAGGTATTCTGAATTTACTTTTATCCCAAAAATCGATTTACTGTCTGAATATAATAATATCGATTGTCTGGTTAAATTTCATGATTTCGATTGCCTGGATGAACATCATAATATAAAATTGTCTGGTTGAATATCATAACATCGATTTTCTAGTTAAAAATCATACTATACGTGTATCCCAAAAATATATTTTCTGGTTGAATATCATGATATAGAAGCTTTCCCCGAAAAGCTTTCTCAATTATTTAATACGTAGTTCAGTGCGGATGGAGTTGCGGGCAAATACTATTATATTATAAACTTAATGACGTATAAATTAGTAATAAAATATACCTTGGTATTTTTTTTACCAATACAAAAAATATTCTAAGTTAATCAACTTGTAGAGATAAAGAGTATAAAAATAAGAAACCCCGCTATCCCGATAATTTTTATAACTAATGTAGTTGTGTATGTGAACAACTTTTATCTAAACCGGTTTGGTTTACTTAGAATTTATAAATGCGGTTAAAAAAGCTTTATTTTAAAAATCTCTACACATCTTTCGAAATTGCTTAGATCTTAAAAAAGGTGCATTATATAAATTGCAGTTTTTTTATATATTTAAAGTATTATGTCCAAATTCTATTGCAATGAAAGTCGTGTCGATTGGACTATACAAAAAAATTGAACGCGCTCTCTCTAAGCGGATTTGGAAAATCTTTTCAAAGCACGTTAGATCAACCAAGCTCTGCTCCATCCTAACGAAGTTCTACCTCGGCCAGTAGAAGTTTCATAAAGTACAGTATCCACATCGTTAGCCGGCGCAGGTTCTAACTATGTGATTTATTGGAAAACAGATTACATAAGCCACAAGGATTTCGTTTCGTATTCGGGCGAGTGAAACAAGAAGGCTCGTTTGACCCAAATAAATGGTGGCGCCCGGAATAAATAAAAGGCACAACACTTTGGAATTGTTCAAATGAGTATATATTATGTATCGGAGTAAATGGTCATGTATTTACTAGGGCTTGGAAGCAATGTTGCCTTTGAAAGGGTATGCGAACCTCTTGTCCTAATCCACGTTAAGTTTTAAACGGCAGCCTATATCTACGTTTGCCAATCGAAAGCATATTTTCTGAATAGAGTGGTTACGAAATAAAAATTCAGTGAGTTACATTAGATTTAACAGATTTTAGTAAATTTTCACAAAGTGTTCAGGAAGTCAAAGATTTTTTTCCAAAATTATTTAGAATCGTTAGAATGTTTTCGAAAAATAACATTGACCGAGAATCGGCATTGATTTTTTCCATAACTAGTCATATATAGCATTGATTTTTCGCAAAATTAGGCAGTGGTTTTTCACAAAATTAGTCATATAATATTTACCAAGAATTGACCTTGATTTTTCACAAATTTAGTAAAATAATTATTAAAAGATTTTAATTAATTTACATTTTCCCAAAAACAATCTGAAAAAAATAACAAAGAACTTTAATACTGAATTTAATCCTTTCAATTAATTTTAATCAATTACGGTTTGAAATCGTATAGTTTGAACAGATCACGAGGCGCACTACAGATATATTTATACACTGTTTTCTTTTTCAAATTGTATTATTTTTACTATACCAACATTTAAAAAATAGCCAGGTTTTCAAATTATATTTAAGACAAATATTGGCTGCGATCGATTTATACTATAATTTTTAATGAACGTCGTTTGTATTTGTGAACAAATGTTTCAATAAATTAATCGAAGTAATATTCCACAAGAGCTATTACAAAAGCGTTACATGTCTTTATTTGGAATGAAAATTTATTTTCAGAACTTATTGATTTTCCTGAATAAATTATTTTCCTGACGACAAAGTTCAATAATTTTCGAAGGTTTACAAGATAATAATAATAAAAGATATAGATATTTAGATCACAAAGGTAGGTAAAATATCGATATACCTAAAATACACTGCTATTTTTCTCTCGCCTTTAAACTAATTAATCTTTTAAACTGTCGATCAGAATTAGTCTTTTATAAAAATAATATTTATAAATAAATTTATTATCATTGTTATTAGTTAGTGAAACAACGAAAAATGAAAATGGGTTATTATTAAAATTTAAACTAATATTTTAAACATACACACAAAATTAAAAAAAAATAAAAGGAAAATGCTGTAATTTGCTGCTAATATTTTATCTCTTCACATTTGAAAATAAAAATTTTTAACTTATTTAATCAATTTTCATTATTTTAATCTAGAATAACTTCTTAATTTAACTGACTACGATAATTTTGGTAAAATTCAACAATAAAAAAACTTTATTTCAAAATTTTGAAAAAGACGTCTTTGTCACTTTGTTTTTATTTAAAAACTACCAAATTATACTTCCTTATTAAATATTCCGTTTCATTTATCAGGTCCTGGTAATAGATACATAGACAGAATAGACAAACAGACAAATAAATAATCATTTATAAAAAGGAGTTTCAATTTTTTAGGTTTTGGAGGACGATAATATTTTCTCCTCACTCCACGACACTCCACGGCAGTCACTCCATGAGCCATTGATAGCAGACGCCAATAAAGCATTCCAGATTATTTAAGTTTCATAGTGCCGCCGGCCGTAGTAAACCATAGTTTCCCCATTACGTATTGTAATATTGGGAAAAGGAGGATAAAATTAAGTAGTTGCTAATGTACTATTCTCTCAATTATTTATAATTATTAAAGGTAATTAAAATTATAGTTATTACGTGTATACTTATTAATATTATAAAAGTGAAGGGTTATCAGTTAATTTGTTTGTTCTTTTTTCTTCCTGCCTAAATGAAATGAAATAAGATTTATATATATATATATATATATATATATATATATATATATATATGTATATATATATATATAGTCATAGATGTAATCATTATCCTTGCGTATGTTCATTTACCTACGAATTTCGATCCCGCGGGGAAATGCTGGCATTTGCGTATATGCATAAGGCGAAGAAAGCGCTTGCAGATATTTTCACTTATCTCTGGAATATGTTAAAGGGAATATATACATTATATGTATTGCAAGTAATCGATATATAAATTAAAAATGAAACTAAATTTATTGACGAATTTTTAAGGAAATAAAATATGTATGACTTGGAACAAGTAATATAAAACATTTAAATTCCTTCAATGCAACACAAGAACGAACGCGCTTATATGCATATATATTAAATGTAACTAAATTTATAAATCAGTATCTAAAAATGAAGTTTCTTTATAGTAGATTACAACTATAGAGATACAATTCTTATAGCACGATTGATATCCTTCTATTCTCTTTTTGAAAGTATTGTGCTATATATTTTCATGATGACAAACAAAGAAATGAACGATTTTCATACGTGGTGAGTTGACGGCCGATAACATCCAACTTTGGTGGAACAAGGTCGGTGATTGTCTTTCCACCAACTTATAGCACAAGTCAAGACACGCTCGTCGCTGATTAAATGACTGCCGTGTCCATGAGCGTATATTCTGCCGTTTTCTTCGTTAGTTCAGTTTAACCCTTAACATTCGAATTGGTGAAAATCGCACAGATTTTTTTGTAGGAACAATTTTTTGAGGGATATGTGCGATAAAGTATCAAATATGATATGTTATTATTTATTCAATTAATATCAGTCGCTTGTGGATTCATTTACTTGCATTATATGATACAAGTTACCCTTAATTTAACAGATAATATTTTTTATAAAGTGAGCGTCAGATCTATATAATAATGATAATAATACTCATAAAATGTGTTTGAACTTTATTTTATTATAACCGTGTATAATTAAAATTTCACATATGACATTTGAAAGTACATCCCATGTGTTTTATTATGTAAATATTGGGAGAGGGCGCGCACTAATCCATCATTTCCCGTACGTTAAATGCACTTTATTCCGCTAGGATGTATGCAGTGCGCATGGGTCTGTGTTCGTTCGTCGCCATTGCCAAGCGTGCTTCGGAATAATTGTCTAGACTAATAACTGTCGCTATCGCCGGTATATTGTATCTAAGTGCATGCGCCACGAAATTTGTTTTACGATGTTTTATGTGTATTGAGCATGCTTGGGGACAGAGGTCGGTTAAGTGTATACTGGCTGACTGAGATACTGGCTGACTGAGACTCGTCTCCAATCTAAAATAAATATTTAACAATTTTACTTATATATAGCAAGTTTATTTTCATTATTTTATTGATGAAAATTAATTGAAATAAACCTTTGAAAGCAGTAATAACCCACGAATATAATTTTGGCAAATAACTCCTTAACTTTGATTGAAAACGTTAAACATTATTATTTTAAGTATTAATAATGATATTATAACAAATTAGTCAGTACATGAAATATAATAAATATAAACAAAAATTTAATGGTTAATTGCTGAAATATATTTGAATCATGGAAATGTTAGTATAAGTTATTTTCATTCATCTTGAATTAATCAGGAAAATTAAATTACAGTGCTTTATTTTTGGAACTTTATAATAAAAGTGACAATGAAAAGAAAAATAATTATCTCTCAATTAGGGATTAAAGGGATTGATTATGTTGCTTCTTTATATTGCGTACGTAGCTTTTAAATTAGGGATTAAAGGGATTGATTCTGTTGCTTCTGAATTAGGGATTAAAGGGATTGATTCTGTTGCTTCTTTATATTGCGTACGTAGCGTTTAAATTAGGGATTAAAAGGATTGATTCTGTTGCTTCTGAATTAGGGATTAAACGGATTGATTCTGTTGCTTCTTTATATTGCGTAGGTAGCGTTTAAAAATAACGTCCTTCGCGACGTTTCCTCCGTATACTCAGGCTGTCGTAGCACTCATCTAGAGATGATGTAAGAAAATTTTATTGGCAACGCGACTTACGTCTATTCGATATTTAGAAGCTATCTACGAGCGACCTAACCTATTTTGTTGAGCTTATTTATGATTACGGGCCGATTTTATTTGAATTTATAGCTTAAATGTAACTTTAGTCTTATTTACTTAAATAGATATTTTATTTCTAAATACTGATGTTGTTAGGTAGTTATTCATGTATTTAAATTGTTTTCTTTTATCTATAAAAAAACTTGAATTTATTTAGTTATTTGAACTTTGCTAAAACTACAAATAACGAAATTGTATTGTTATCATTTATTACTTTAATTTGAGAGATTAAATATTTTAAATTCATTCCATACTTTTTTCGGAAATAATTTAAGGTTACAAGGTAAGAAATTTAAATGAATGAAAAGTTGAAGTAATCAAGTGGAATTCAGCCTAAGAATGAAAAGCGATTAATTCAAACCTCCAAATATTGTTTGTAATCTTTCTTTATTCTACACACTTATGACCTAAACATCGTAGTTAATTAAATATATATATATATATATATATATATATATATATATGTATATAAATATATATATATATATATATATATATATATATATGTATATAAATATATATATATATATATATATTGTAGTTAAGTTAAGCCTTGATTAATTAAATATGAATAGAATTGAAATTTTAGTACAAATAGATAAAAATTTAACTATAGCAATTTTTTTTAATGTAATTTCATTTTAATTTTTTTTAAACATAATTTATTCGGCGCTTTACAGGAACAAAGAGACGTATTTCATTAATAAACATCTGTTTAAATAACTGGTCATTACATTATTAGACTTTGAGAAAGATCTTTGAGAATCACTTTTTGAAGGCGTTCCAAAAACTTGATTTATCAAAACCAACGAAGAGTGTCCAATTACATAATGTGTTTTTTTTAAAGCCCCTTTAAATTAATGACACAAAATGATGATATTATGTACATTTTCTTCGATGTTTACCTTTATGTTCTGTACCTTTATTTTACACATTGAACTTATGAATGATGATGACTTATGATGCCATTAAAGTAGTACGACAATCATCATTTAAAACCCTGGTGTTCCTAAAGGATGATTTTCAATTAATTAGGACTAGAAATTTACATTTCTCCTCCGTAAACACAATATATGTTTTAAACAAGAAACCAATTTGCCTTCGTTATTTCCAGAAATAAACGTGTCATCCTTAGATCATCCTTGAAATTAAATCGAAACTAAACAAATTACTTAACTGTCAAACAGATGTAGGGAACACTAAAATTACTTAGCGAACAGACATCACTTAGTTGATTGTATTCAGAAGTTAACTACGAGTCAAATAAGCATTCCAAATAGGTTCTGACATCAGTCTGCTCAGTTTAACTAAATTAAATACCAAGATTATGTTTCATCTTAACTTCTTGACGTTCAGTGTTGCCATCGACTACGTTTTTCGTAAAACAAAATTGAGATTCGATGGAAAAGAATCTTAGACAAATACCCAGTTAGTCTGATTACGCGATTATTTTAATACATATTAAAAATGTTTTAACCTAGCATTACGATCGATAAAATTTGTGAAGTATGTGATAATTAAGCAGGTCAAAATAAATTGTAACATCGTAAATTATTCAGTGTATCAAGACTCGACTGCCGATTCAATTGCAGAAAGTGTCGTAAAGTATCAATGCCTAAAGCTCTGCTTTTTGAAAGTGGACGAAGATACAAAGTCCTTGAAGACCAATATCATTCCCACGTTTTAAGCTGTTATGAGTTAAAGAATTTAGGCTTAAAGACTTTCATAATTTAAGATTTTGGGATACAAGTCACTCAACACTTTTTATTAGAATCATTTAATATTAAATATCAATGTACTTATAAATCATTTACGTAATACTTATGAAGAGTATTTCTAAAAGCAGTAATTCTAAAGCACATGGTAAATTATAGCGTAAAAATAAGATTCATGAACATTTTTATAATTATGTAATAATAAGGGTAATTACTAATCCCACTTAGTTCACACTGCAAGTAAACCGAAGCGAGAGGAACTCCCGATTACGTTGAACAGTTAAAGCGGTGAAGTTTTTTATTATCGTGTCAATTATATGAAACTACGTGATGTAGTATTATTCCTACTCTCTTTAAGTTCTTTAACACGATCGAGGTTTCGTTCTGTTACAACATCTTCAGGTGGACTATTAACAAAGATCAGAAAAAAAGGAAGTTATCTTTGCTAATCGCCCTCCTGAAGATGTTGTATTACAACGAAACCTAGGTTGTGGTAATGAACTTATAGAAAGTAGAAATAATACTACATCACGTAGTTTCATTTAATTGTGAATAATGAATGTCCACAAAACTAATGCCAAATATATTCAATAGTTGTAATGTATGTCTTGAGTCAACGTATGACATAAAATTTTACCAGTAGTAAAACTATATTAGGTGGCGGAATATTATCGACCATTTTATCTTAGTGATGTTCATAACTTTCATTCCAAATTGTTTTCACATGTAGAAAATACTAATAATAGTAGTAAAAGGACAGTAAAACTTAAATTAAAAATTGGACGTCCATCCCGCCTTCTTTAGGATTTATTACTCGTGAGTAACAATATATTTCTTTATAAATTTTTAAAAAATATATTAAAACAAAAACAACAAAATTATAACTATTTATGGTTTTGATCGCATTGTTTTGGAAACGAACAAAAGGAAGAAACACATTTTTACACGATCTCCCAAACTTTTTTCAAAACCTAGTAAAGGAAAAATTGGAATTGATTGTTGAAAATGGACAAAGTTAAAAACAATTGGAATCTACTGTCCGAAATGGACAAAGTTACAAAACATTGGATTTTATGTTAATGTGATACTCATACAGTATTTATTTTATTACTAAATACACAGGTTTACTCAGATATGGTTTTTAAACAAATTCGTAAATAAATTATTATTAAATAGTATAAAATTCGTTTTTATATTCTTTGCCTTATTTTTTTGTTAAAATGAAACAATAAAATTTAAGACTATACGCAATAGAAGGATGATGCAGTAACAAAATGTTTAACTATAAGTCCCTACCTGTATCGAGTTTTTTAAAAATAACGACCACATTTTGTTACTTAAATTAAAACTACTTAACCATTTATTATCAACAAATAATTCTTGAGCCAAAAACAAAAATTAATCCCTAAATAAAAAATTAACTTCGAACTATTTAAACAATATCACCATAGCCATAGAGATATAACACGACTGGCATATTTTTATCGCATGTGTGGTATATATGTACACATGCTTTTAGGGCCGAGTCTGTTAGTTACTGTCCGAATATTCGACGTAATTATCATCGAATGTAAACTTCGAAGAAGCCTTTGAACTTTCGAGAATTGTTATTGTTGCGAAAGGGGTACTATCTGCTTACACAATATTTTTACTTTAATTAACGTAAATCTTTGTGCAGTTTAGTAACAACAATAATACATATTAACAGATTAATATTGTCTTCCTATTCCAGGTATTAAAAAAGCAGCCTTTTCGCTTGTCTTAGCTACGTTTGACAGAAGAGACAAAAAGTTTTTTATTATTATATCTCAGCTTAAACAAAAAAAAAGAATAGATCTATTCTGATGTTCAAACCAATCACTTCTAAGTTTAGGTTTCAGTATGTTATCGCTGCACCAATAACTCACATTGAGAAGGTAAAATACCTTAATTTTGTCGCTAATATCTTTGTATGTACTTTCTAATCTGTTTGAATTTTTTTGATCTAATTAATTACAAAATAGTAATGTCTGTTTTTAGTTGTTGTTTAATAATTGCTCTTTAACTATTTTGTACATTTCCATATGTCTGCAACTCATGTATAATTTAAATGCCATGTTTCAAACTCTGGAAAAAGTGTCCGAATTATATAATGAAATAATCGCACAAAATATTCCCATAAACATTACCAAAGTTAATAAAATATGTAAACGCGTGACAAATATTTTGTAAAAATATCTAAGTAATTAGTTTGTTACAAATGAAATAAATATTACGTTCACGAAATTTTATATTAGATAACAAAAACTTGTACTTAAGTTTTTAGTGACACCATTTAGCAATCGACCTGAAAGAATGGTATTGAACTTTGAAACTCTATGCAGAATTATAATACTTTACGAGTATATGGCTGTAAAAACACTACTTATAAAATATTCATAATCCTTCCTGCCTAACCCTCATACAACAATGAATCCATTAAAATCGACAAACGAGACAATTTACCGTTTACAAGAGGCAAATATGGAACTGCCGTTTACATTCTTAGTGAGCAAGCTAATTCTCCGCATAAAACGGAGCAATATTTACAAAGATATACGAAATTTATTTGACGAGCAAATCTGCTACTTAAATAATAAATGAACTAAATATCTCGCCGGTTAGGCTTTTGAATAAGTAAATATGGAATATCCATCATAATACTGTGTAGTAATACTTTTGTTCGTTCGCGGGCATAAAATCGTGTTAAACACACAGCGTCTGATGTTTTCTTTAGCCATTGCGATGGGTTACAGGCGGCGTGTAATGTTCCCTTATTTATGTTGTTTAGGTATGTCAGGGAAGTTTTTTTCTGTATTTTATTTTCGGTGGCGCGGATGTCATGACAGTAGGCGGATGCTCCGAGTTTGTCTGTATAAATTATTGCGATGTGCGCGTGTGAGGCGTCCTCCTTTCGCTCTGATAATTCGAGGACGCTCTAGAGAGGATCTCGAGAAGATGAATTACTGTGGTGAATAACTGACTGCTTTTGGAGGGCGGGAATTGAAAATTGTTTTGTGAATGGAAATTTTCAAAAAGCGTAGCGGAACAGGTTTCCAGACGGAATCCAATATATAGTCGACGTCTAGCGGCATCTAAAACACTTTGCCTCTTATTATGGAAATAAGACGCTATTTATATTTTAGCCACCTCTACATATACGAATGTACTTCAGTAGTAATAATATTTTTTTTTTGATCGTAATAATGTTACTATATTTTTCTCGTTGTTAATTTTGATAAATCACTTTCGTTTTTTTTTAATTTTGACGTGATAACGTCTTATAAATCGATTAACACCGTCTGCACGAATGAAAAAGTGTCACGTTCCGCCTGAGCCTGAGTGTGCAAGCGAGAGCGCGGAACAAGTAATAGAGAGGCACGATCGGCGTCGGAATTTATTTCTCTTTTTACGTGACGTCAGAGCTAGTAGTTCGAATAGTTCTGCTACTGGAACGAAATTTTAATTTTCAAATAACTCCTTCTTTATATTATACAAAATAATAATAATTCAATTTAATTCATAAAAGTATGCAATTTTTCATCAATGTTTCTTTATGACGTTATCACGTAAAATCGTCCGTAAACCGACTTTACAGACAACCAATTTTTTTTTTAGATTTCTTATCTCCGAAATAAAAACGGTATTCTCATAGTATATAACGTTATACATTCAGACACTAATATATGCCTTAGCTTTAAAACACTTTAAACCATTCTATATGTTAAGTCATTCTATATTAAAATTATGAAAAAAAGCGCTTCCAAACTTTATTTTACACTACATACGGAATTAAAAATAAAATGTTTTTAGATACTTAATTTGCTGCCAAAAATGTTTATGTGAATATTTTCAAGTATTATATTTTGAGATATATGCATATGGATATGTTTAATTTCTATGTCAAATTTCAAGTTTCTACCTCAATCGGTTTCTGAGAAAAACGGCCTTGGCAGAGAAATAGGCAGGCAAGTGGATGCTATTATAAGGAATCAGTTTTTGTTTTTGAGGTACAGAAAAAACGTACTTGGTAAATAAATTCAAATTATTATTATTTAATAACAACCCTTTCTTTGCATCACTGTTCGTATATATTTCGGGGTATGAAAAACTCATGTATAATTTTTATCTCAAAAACAGTTTTGAATTCGATTTATAAATTCTTGAAAATTCTCTTCATAATTGTGTAACACCATGTGTTTTATAAAGTTTTTATCGATGTCCACCTT
Organism: Druceiella hillmani; assembly: GCA_039881145.1. Taxonomy (NCBI): domain Eukaryota; kingdom Metazoa; phylum Arthropoda; class Insecta; order Lepidoptera; family Hepialidae; genus Druceiella; species Druceiella hillmani. Next base: position 14,882,913 of record JAYKKI010000014.1, on the reverse strand, counting down.
ACCTACGTCATTATATAAATTAAATACTCGTTAATGATTTATTAATTTTAAATAACCAAACCACATTAAGAAATAGTTAAGCTTTTTTTGAGTTGACATTTTGGTCTTATATTTCCGAATTTATTACTTCTAGGTATCCTCTTACTGGTTTTTAGAAGCCCAGACAAATATTGTAGAGAAATAGAAAAATACTTTTTTATGAAATCGCTTATTTTAAAAGATATTTGAAAAAATGTTGCAAAATATCACATATCACCACCTTACATCTGAAACTATTAAGTGAAAAATCATGAACAATGGGGTTTGGAAAATCTGAGTAGGATATTACAGGGAAACTGAAGCGATTATCCTAAATGTTTTAATTTTTGAAGTATGAACCATATTTTCAAGCCTGTAAAAGAAATAGTAAACGATATGTTGCAATGTATTTACATAGTGAACGATTTATATTTGTAAACAGTTTAATAGAAATATCACGTACGTTTGAATGTTTATAAATACCGAAATATCTATGTATCGCTAGTTGTATGAGTTCCAGTCGTACTTGACAGGTTTTTAAGAAATAAATTGTCCAGTTGAAGATACTTCTTTATCTATTCTGGCTGTATAATTCTATATTTAGGACTGTGTATGGCTAACACCTATCTAACTAATTTTAAACTAATTTAAAATTATTTTATTTATTTTGATACTCGCGCTACTCGCTCCTTACCATGTATTAATCACAACTGGCATCAAAACGACGAAAAATAATAAATAATGAATTTGTTTATAAATAAAATTATAAATGTAACAAAAGATGTAACAATACTTGATAGATTAATACAAACGTTCTGACATCGATTTCCTCTACTCATAAGATATTAAATTGGTTTGTATTACATATTCCAGACAAATTATATAAGTTGAATAGAAGTTTTTAAAAGTTTTTATTGTATATTTGTAATAAAAACGTATTGTGGAGAGGCAACATGTGTCCTTATATTTAGTTTCTTTTTTATTTTTTTAAAAGATTTTGTATTTTATTTTGTGATTGAAAATGTTTAATGATTCCTCTCTTACATAAGAATCACGTTATAAATTGGTAATAAATCATAAAGCATCATTAATTAAATATATTGTCAGAGAAGAATTTATTATTTTTATAGAAGGTCACTAACATATAGGTAATGGAGGTAGATATGTATGGTAAATGTATTTGGGTTTTGAGACCCTGAACTGAGAAAAGTAAATAATCTTACGGGGAGACATAATTTCCAAACTATTTCACTAAAAACCTTGAAATTCAGAACATTAGTATTAAATTTTTGACGTCTGATCCAAATAATGAAACTTTAAAATTAAGACACAAATAATCGGGATAAAACCGAAATAAAAAAAAAACTCAGGCAAATACTAATTCAAAAAAATTTAAGAACTTCGGAGATCGAAGCTAAAAAAGGATTTTCCGAATTTATGAGTGCTTTTGTACATTATGTCTGCTTTCAAATATTTATTTTCTCGAAAGCATTTACAACTAAGTACATAGTTTGATGTTACTTAGCTACGGTTTAATATTTGTTACAGAACTTTGAATAATTAATTATTATAACGTAGTAAAGTCGTTTTCATAATATAGAAATGGTATAAATAAAAACGCAGTCTTATATTTTTCAATGTATTCACTGGTATCTCATTGAATTTTGGGCTAATGAATTAATTTTGTTATTATTAGGTAGGTTTATTTTTTCGTCTAATTGAAATATAGTCCTTAAAATTTACTAATTTAGATACAAAAATTGTATCTAATTTTGATTGTGACTGTGGCAAGTATATATTTACTAGTAATTTTTTTATACTTTCTATCTATATTTAAGCCATTTTTCTAACCTGAAAATAAATAGTTAAGATGTGGAACAAATTAATAAAAAAAATGTCACAATTCCCATAATTTTTTTTCCCTTTAACTTCATTTTGGTTTGAATTATTTCTGGGATCATCATGGGTCAAATATTTAAGAGATTATATGAGCATTACGTTCTCCTCTAATAAATTTTACAAAAATATTATTGACCTGCATTCACCAAAATGCGACTGAACAGGCGCACGGTTAGTGATTGAAATTTACAACCAGTTGCGTGTAGAAATTAATATGAATAAGCGGTTTTGAAAGATCGTCCATTTTGTCATCGATGTAGTGTGATCATCCATTTTGTCATCGATTTTATCGCTATACATGCATCGATAATATATTATTATTGAACTGAAAATATCGTTGGGCATGTAAAAAAAATTAAATATGAAAAAAGTCCGCCCACATACAAAAGTAAAAATCTCGTTGAAAGAAATATAATTTCGCGATGCGTTCAGAATTTACACATAATTCTAATATTAAAGGCGTTTGCAAACGCTATCATACGCCATTTATTTAATTTAATATTTAAATTAAGTATCAAATCAATAATGTTGAAGCTTATATATTTTACTGATATAATTGATATACCAATTTAAACATTTAATTATTCCGTTAAAACATTGCAGAAAATATGAAACGGTAAGTTAAATTGTGTACTATTAAATGAAACTAGGTGATGTAGTATTATTTCTACTTTCTTTAAGTTCTTTACCACAGCTTAGGTTTCGTTGTATTACAACATTTTCAGGTGGGCTATTAGCAAAGATTCATCAAGGTTCATCTTTGCTAATAGCCCAGCTAAAGATGCGATACAACAAAACCTATGTCGTGGTAAAGAACTTAACGAAAGTAGAAATAATACTACATCACGTAGTTTCATTTAATAGCGAATATAGAATTTCTACAAAATTAACGCCAAATATATTCAATATTTAAATTGTGTAATAATTTTCAGACGTTTATGAAAAAAATTACTGTCAAAGTTGCGATTATAATGAAAAAGAAAATGTACATCTTTTTACAAAAATACACTTCAGACATATTCAGTTCTATGTTCAGAATTATATCTAATAAATATGCTCTTGGTTACAGCTGTACATATATGCATATATATATATATATATATATATATATATATATATATATATGTATATATATATATATATATATATATATATATATATGTAACAAAAATATGTTTATTATTAATAGAAGCGATACCGCCCATCAAACTATATCATCAAATTGTATTTGAAACATATATCCGTAAAAAGCATATTTTTTTTGTTTTATATATCTTATAACTTAACCTTGTTTAACTTATAACTTAACCTTTTTAACTTAAACTTGTATGATTAAGAGACAAACATGGTGTTAAAGAAGAAACATTTCAAATGTCGCCTAAGCATTAACGAAAAAAACAAGTATATTATTGTAGTAAAAATAACTTTGATTTATTTAAATATAATACTAAGATGGAATATGTATCTTGGTATATTCTAATATATCTACATGTATTTATATAAAGGACATAAGGGATTTGAAGAAGTGGAAATAAATATGAAAGAAAAAATAGAGCTTATCGTTATAACGAAATACAAAACACAACGTTTTGGGACTTACGTTTGCGTATCAAATGTATACCTCGCATGCCAGATTGTAATTTACGAGTACACCGTGACTTAGTAGCATGCACTGTGAATGAGCTTTTGTATTATCATTTGTTATATTTCAGTATATGAAGAATGTGAAGATTTTCAGAACATAATCTGATGCCGTGAGCATCTGAATTTTAATAACGTATATCAAGAAGATTAATAACTTATATTAAGAACAAAGCCTAATGGGGAGCGTGTTCATCTCTGATATGTTAAAAATTACTGAAACAATGCCACGGTCATAAAACTGTGTTCTGAATTACCAGTAGTCAATAATTGGTTCTAATACTTTATTATAGTATGCTATTAACTTACAGAATATATTCATTTGATATACGTACTACGAATAAGCTTTTAAAAGTTGCACGTATATCGATATATAATTCCTTTTTACCTCTGACACTGATATGTCATACTGTTTTTCTTACTCCTCGCCTCCTTTAACGGATTTAATTATCTATCTGAAACCAAAAACAATCGACTAGAAGATTGATATGAAAAATTGTCATTTTATTTCCTTATAATATTTTCTTTATAGCAGTTTACATACGTAATTGTCGTATAACCGTAAATTGTGATTTACGCATGGTATGCGTAAATCATAATTTACGGTTTTTCCTAATTCTAATATTACAAAAGCAAAAGTGCGTTTATTCGTCCTTCCTTCGTGACCAAGAGAATATTTTTCAGAAAAAGTAACTTTTTTCTGAGAAATTACGTAAAATACATTTTATTCCGAGAAATACTTATTTGAAACCGAAAAGTAAACAATCAGTATAAAGAAACAACACCGCTACCGAACAACGGATCAAAGTGATTAGAAAGAAGAACAAAATGACTCTTTTCAACCCTTAATTTATGCTGTAACTGATGAAAATACTCAGTATTTATTTTTATCATTTATTTTTTTATTTCTCTCTAGAAGTCACTACCTACAACCATGCTAGGCAAGAAGTGAGTAAAAGCTCGTTTAATAAATAAATAAGTACGTAAATAATACCACGTTATTACTTGGAAAAGTGGAGCGCAAAGAATATACGACATTAGCTCCTTCACCATCGAACAAACTACTTGAACAAATTTTCCTGGAAATTGTTTTACGTCTTAGACGTTTTCTTCGAAACCATAATAGGAAGCTTTCAATATTTCAAATATTTCAGAAGCTTACCATTAACGACTAGGTAATAAATTGAAGATGTAAATTTGGCGCGTTGGTAAACTTTGCTTTTATTTATTTAGCAAATACCCAAAATTAACCATTAAATCTTCCAATGTTTGGAAGTATAATATTATATAGAGAATATAAATATTTTTAATGTGGAAACGTGGGATATGAATAAAAAAATAAATGTTTTCAATTTATTAAATATACAGGATTGAAAAAATTATTATTTTTCAAAATATTGCCAGAATATGGTAAAAATATATTAACTTTCATTTGCGACCCAGTTTTTAAAGTTACCTGAATTCGACTGTGATATTCAAGTTATTACTAATTAATTTAAATAAGGAAGCTATTTAATACGGTTCTAAATAATGCGTTAATTTATACACTTGACAATAATATTGTAATAAATTTTATAATCGGTTAACAAAAACGCAGTGGATACTACTTTTAATTAAAATTATAATTTCTATAATTAAAAGGTACCCGCTAGAAATTTCTAATCTTAGGAAGTGTCATGCATATATTTTCTTGGTAAGAGATCCACAATATTCATTAAAAAGCACAACAGATTCAGCGCCAAAAGCTATGTAAGCTACCCGGAGAACAATAGAAAAATTGTGGTTTCGTTATTTGGGAAATCAAATGCAGACATAATGAGAAATTCCTAAGAAAATTTTATTTAATATTCGATAAAGACTAATGAAAGTAAGAGAAAATTCTGTTTAACACCGACAAAAAATCCACGGTTTATAGGTTACTCTCTGAAAGAAAACACATTAGAAAAGATGTATTTAACACATTTAAAATGATGTGTTGTAATCTTTTCGACTCATTCGCCATTCTTAGTGACAGTAACTTTTGAATATGTAAGTACAAACACTATTTTATATGACAGTAGAAACCTAAAAAATAAAAAAAAATAAAGAAACAAAAAATATTGTATAAAAGTAGGTTGAATTTGATATTTGACAGCCGTTTCTATTTCTAATATTTTTTTTGGAAACTTCCGACTAAAAGAAAGTAAAAACCTATTAATATAATTACAAACCCAAGAAAATACGTCGGGGCTACCATTACCATTTCCGTTTCTAATATCAATTACATTGTAACAGCATGGAAAAGCTATTTGTGCATCTAAGAGAATTTCAATTAGTTACGAACTGATAATACTGCAAAATTTTAGGTAGAGTCCCGACGGATTTTCTTAGGTATATGTGTATATATATATATATATATATATATATATATATATATATATATATGCATGTGTGTGTGTGTGTATTAATATAAAGAAATAAAATTAATATAACCAAAAGTAAATTTATATGAATAAAAATTTTTAAATTTATTCAATAAATTAATTACTAGTGTATTAATTGTATTGCTTATTAACACACGTATAATTTTTTTAATAATAATTATTTTAGTAAATAGCAAAATGAACAGAGAGATCATTAGTGAAACCAAAAATGGACGTCAACAATTCTAAACTAAAAATAAAAAAGGTTTAAAATCGCAGTTAATACAGAGTAGATCCGCACGGAACGAATGTTCCTCGAGATTAATTATTGAGTACTAAAGAAAGGAATTTCCATTCTGATACACAAACCAACAATAGGTTCTTTTCCAAATGTAAATTTAAATATCAGTAGATATTTTAATAAAATAAAAAATATTTTCACTTTTTATAGAAAGATCTTCTCGTTCAAAAAAACTACATTAAAAGTTGATTACTTAAAAATTTATTCATTATCAAAACTATAACTGGTACTTAGTGGATAATAAAATACACATCAATGGTGTGAACAATAATAGCAAATTTAACATATTGAAAAAGGTTCTATTTCATTAACAGCCATTTAAATAAACTACAACAATTTTCAGCTGCAATTTTATTCAAACGTTTCCATTAGTTTTGTTATCGTATATTAAAAAATAAACACATGGATAAAATACGGAAGTTCTTTTAGCAATATTTCTATAAGTAATACTGACGTATTATGTGTCATTTTCAAACAAATAACGTTTATTCGTTACAAAAGAATAAATAAAAAAACGAACTTGGTAAATAGTAATCTTAAACATATTTCCCTTATTTACTTTGATTTCGCAACGAAAATGTGTGAACATAAATATATTTTCATTCAGAGAAAATAAATAAGATGAAAAATAGATGCTGCGAATATTACATTTCCTTTCCGATAATCCGCTTTCGACCGAATCCGACCGTTCGCTACCAAAATGACTTCCTAGAGACACGAGCCTATGTAGATGTGTAAGCTACAACTCATACTTTCAGAAGCCAGTTATTCCTAATGCCTTCCTCATTGAGTCAACAGTTGTAAGCGCGCTCAGCGGACGCGATAAATCATGATGGAGCCATCTGAATTTATGCCGGTCCACTTGGTAGCAGCTTTTCCAATAACGAACTCTATTGAGCTTTTGAAGTGGTCTTTGAAGCTTTCACAACATAGAAGAAATTTTGATCTATAAACTACTTAACTAAGATTATCATATACACATAATTTCTTTCGTAGGATTAAATCAAGACAAAAGGATATGTAAAATAACCTTACTTTTATGTTCCTTGAATTTTTTTTCGGGATAATCATATAACATCTGTTTTTTTCAATATCGTTTCTAAATTTATTTATTTTTTAACTTTTTTCTATATTATTACATTTTTTATGATTAAAATAACTGAAATATTTTGAATAGATACATTTTAATAAATATTTCATATCTTGTTCTTGTCCGATTCATTATTTTTTCACTCTGTTATGAATTTATTTACATTTTATTAAAACTACATAATTTTCAATATTTGATAATATTGGAACATTGTAACGAATTCATAGAGATATGTTGTCAACACTTCCAAACAATTCAGAGATTCTCAGATCTGCTCAGAGAATCAGAGTTGTCTGCTGTTACTAGAAAACGTAACATATCCATTATTTCGAGTTGAATGTTTGTTTTTTAATTAATGAATAATTTACTTTATTATAAATACAATTGTTATTAAAAATTTTTTCAGACCGAAACTATATTAGTGCCGATTTTTTATTATTATATATAATTATAAAAATAGATTTTTTACTTGCTAAGACTATTGCAATTGAAGCGAAATTATTTATTTTAATTTTATTGTTGTTAAGAAGAATATAATAAATGTTATAAGTATATAATAAGTGGTATAAGAAATTTTAAATTACTTTTATACTAAAGAAAGGAAATCTAGAATATATCGTTATTAGTTTAATTCTTTCTATCGCGATCAATACTAATGAAATCGGTCTTGTAAAAATTACTTCTGGTTTGTTATAAAAATTACATTTATTTTAATCAATTCCAGTCGTTATTTTTTTTTCTAAACCATAACGAATGATGTTATTATTATAATTATTTTTAGCTATCTATTCCACATGTGATCTATGCCCACGAGATTTTCATATATCCACGCCCCTGGCATAACTGATTCGTTTCATTAAGAAGCGGTGCGGAGCTGGGGAAGCTGGTGCCGTCACCTCGCGAGCCTAACGCGCACCCCGTTGTCTCCACCATCGACAGTGAGCAGAGTTTAACTTAATTACGCCACCTTGCCACGCTGCTAAACTATACATATTTACCCATATATTATATTTGTGAAAGCGAGATTTGTAGTTTGTGTAGTTTCGAAACAGCGTTTCAGCTTTTAGCTTCGAAGTCACGAGAGTTTTTGCATGTAGACAAATGATTTATACATAAAAGGAATGGAAAACCTGGTTTTGCAAAGTCCCAACAATCTAAAGTGATTTAAAATATCTGTATAGAAGAGTCAATTGATCGAAGACCATTACATGTTATTTGAAAAGAGGTTTGCTTTTCAAATAACATGTTCATTCGATGAACATTTTTTTATCCACGAATTTTAAGATACATGCTTATTTAAAAGCTTTAAGTAAATATAAAAGCAATTAATTATATGTACATAAAGAAATCGATTTTCACATATCCTCCGTTTTGGAAATCAAATATCTTTCTGCTTTTTTTACTATTTTGTGCAAGTTTTTCGGGAAAAGTTGATAACAAAATATTCTGAACTATAGCTTTTTATGGAAAACTTAAAATTTAATTCCTTTTGGCGTGATTTTGTCGGGAATACCCAAAAAAATGTTTACTAAAATTATTAACGTTTGTTCCTTGAGCAAAAAGAACAGAGGTTCATAAAAAATGTTAAATGCTTTTTGCAAATTATCTGTATTTACCATTTCTTTCTTATAGATAAAACAGAGCTATTAAAGTATATATATATATATATATATATATATATATATATATATATATGTGTGTGTGCGTGTAATGAAACCATTCATTTTAATTTACTGAATAATGTTACGCTTCATTCAGATTATATTAATGTTATGAGTAAATAAAAAAATACATACTATTATTTACATTATTCAAAATTTAGATACAACTCACACATATAATATATTTCGGTTCATTTAGTAACGTATAATAAGCTTCCATTGCTTATTTCAAACGTAACACCAGTTACATTCAGTAAAACGTAAAATTGAATGTAGTAGTGCATTTCCAACTGTCACTTTATATTCGCTTGCTACGTAAATGAGACGTACGTCCGTAATGTACGTACGTGAAGAGCAAGAGAGTGACTCGGAATGCTAGAAACTCGTCGCTCTATAATCAAATACGAACGACAAAATATATGTTTGTATGAGTATCTAGTTATGTACGTGGATTGAATGTAGCAGATTGGGAAATATAGCCACAAAAAAATTTTTAAAAATGATATATTTTACTGGATACAGGATTCGCCTAGTTAGAGACAAATTATATCGAATTAACCCTGTTTCCTAATTTGTAGTTCATCTAATAAATTTAGCACAAAATTATTATTTCTGTATAACTTATTTTCAGTCACTAGACTGAAAATATATTCAGTCTATATAAATATTAATAACACATTGATTTTTAATTTATAAATAACTGCAAAATTATAAATAAATAAATTACAAAAATATTTGATGTTTGCTTTTCGACGTTAAAAAGACAGATCAATTACAACATTGAAACAAATCCTAATAATTTAAACATGTAAGGAAAAAGATAAGATTTCAAACGGGAAGAAATCATTTAACGCTAATTCACTTTTACAGGTATACTAGCCATTTTCAGGTTTTCGTATCTCTAAGATAAATAGGGACGTCGCGCTGGAAGTCACGGCTTCTTTTTAAACCGAATACTATAGCTGTTGACGTGAAATTTGGTACAATTATAGATTTTTTTTGTGAGTTTCTACTTATCTAATTAAAAATGTTTATATTTTAATTTTAAATGTGGTTCGAAAAAGGGTGTAAAAAGAGTTAAACCTTTGGATGTCTGTTGATATTTAAAGACGTGTAGCAAGTGTGGTATCATGTAAAAGGGCTATATTAATCAAGAGGAAAATGCCTTTCTTTTCATTTTAACCCACATAGTTTTTAACTTGTAACCTAGAATTTCCTTTCTCACCTCCGCCCCAAAAATTTGAAAACCCAAAAATTTGAATTAATTCAGGCCAATACAAGTTCGTGTATTTATCACAGGAAAAAATAAAGTGGTGTGCCACATATTATTTAGTTGTTGAATTTATTCATTATAACTTGTCCGCAGTCATGAGCAACCCACACGTAGACAGATGTATAAGAGCAGACTTTGTTGTTGGTAGTCGTGCGCAACGGTTTTGAAGATCGTGTTGTATGCTTAAATGTAATTCGAACTTTGAAACGAGTTGCTTTATTGAAGCTTCACGAGTTAATAAGTTTTATCGCTGTTTTTAATATAATATTACGACTTCATGTTCTGTTATAAGGCATAATATAATTATCACGCGAAATTGATTAAAAGTACAAATACTTAGGATTTCATCTATACTCGCGACAAATAACAGTATTAAAGGTACAGTGAAGTGTTAAGTTGACAATACGTCAATAATTTTAAACGTTTAGTACATTGTGATTTCTGGGATTTCAACGCAAAGAAATTGCGATGAAATATAAAATTACTACCAAGCATGAGTTGAACTAGCACTACGAAGATTCCGTACACATTTAGGTATTTCAAATATTCAATGGTATATAAATATTTCTATTAAACTGTTTACAAAATTTAATTTTTTCGGTGCATGTATATATTCCCTACTACGTATTTTTTGTAATATGGTGCATATTTAAACAAAATGTATGATTACACATAGAATTTGAAGTCATGAACTTTAGAATTTTTCCCTTTACTTGTGCCACGAGACCTTTTATTATGCCTAGGTTAAGGTTGTGATTCCACCGGAAGTACTCTATAGGTTTTGACGACGGCGTAAATAACAAAAAATACTTGAAGCTTTGAAGGTTTGCATCGTTTTTCTTACGCAAATTAAAAACTTATAATGTTTATATCAAAATAAGGCTACGGGCATTAAAATACGATATAAATTGTGATCTCAAGCCGTCTGAGGAAGGGAATCCGAAATATACGTAATTAGTACGAACATTAAATCATTATAATAAAATGCTCTCAGGTATACATTACATTTTCCATTTACTTATACAGTAATGGACTATTTCCTAACATCAGTGCGCTTATTAGGGTGAATATGACGACCAGCGACAATACATTTTTTTTATATGGACAGTGTTTCAGTCATTGTGATTGTACTATTTTTCAGATATACTAAACAAGTCACAATTATGTAAATACAAAACGCCTGGAATTCAAATTATACACACAAATGATTGGGTTTGTTTTTTTCTAGAATTCCTGCAATAAACGTAAAAATAAATGTAAATTCTTTTTATTATATTGTATTTTGTATTCAGCCCTCGGGGCAACTCGCTGTTGTTTGCTAGAGACATAAAACAGCCATTTGATAGTATTCTTAACTACTCTAAGGGAAAGTTTTATAATGAATAGTGGTTGATTTTAAAGTTTTCCGCCAGCCTCTTAGGACTCAAAAGAACCTGTATTGTTTGGATTAGTTGTCCCCCCAAAAAAAATTAAAATCCCCTAACTATTAGTAAATATATAAACTTATTCAACTATCATTAGGCCATATATACATTTTTAACTAGCTCAGTCATTAAAGGGTTCAATCAAAATATAAATATCATGTTGGGAGAGTACTGAGTCTATGCGTCAGTCGCAATCTTGGTAAATACTTTTTCACAAATATCCACTAAGTAAATTCAAGATACATTTTTTAGGAAAAAGAACATTTTATTTTCATTTGCTTTTTTATAAATCAACATTTGCTTATTCAGTTTTCGTCAAACCAGTATTTTTCTTGTATGTGAAAATTAATATTGTGCTACATTTCATAGTTTATATTTTAATGCATCTCAGTGATTTTCAAAGCTGAGAAATGAGCAACTGTTTTTCATGTGAACAGCTGTTAAATTTATATAAGGTAGTAAATATAAAGGCAAAGGGTATCATAATTCCATTTCATTGAGAGCATACTAAAAGAGAAAAAAAAATATGATCAAGTCCTAAGAAATTTACAGCATGTGAGCAAGTATACAGACAAAGGGCATAGGTAAAGGAGTATAATCATGATGGAAGGGGAAAGCTTATTCTATTCAACTCCAGATGAAGTAGATGTTAGTAGAAGTTAAGAGAAAATATTTTATGGTGCATTTTTCTAAGTTGTGTATAAATATTTGTAGAAATTCATTATTCATTCTTACACGTACTAATACCGTTTAGCTTTTAACGCCCTATAGCCTTTAAAGTATTACTTTCAGAAAAAGATAGATATAATTTATGACTAATTTCATTCTCTGAAACTTTTATAATAACTTTTATCGAAATGTCATTAGCCGGTTATTTATGTTTTATTTACCAAAAAGTAATAATTAAAATATTATATATTTAATTGCTCTGAATATGTAAACTTATAATGTTATTAATAATAATGTTATTACTTTTTCTACGAAAAAGTTATTTTGCACTTTCTTCGAAGTATTAGCGGTTCTGGAGGTATTCGCAAAAAAGTAAGATCGAGCTAACGGCTGATGTCTCCCCCCTTCACTTTCACCTTTTCCGGCACCATGCCAATTAGGTTTTATACTCAAGGTGGACCAACCAATAAATATTATTCAAAACAATGTTGTAGGATTTTAATGCATTTTTGTTTGCCTGCAAAATGGACTATTAAATAAAACACCGTCCTATACTCGCTTTCACCAATAACCATGTAATGATATTCCGAGCTGCATCTCTTTTCCAATTGTGCTACACTATTTACATAAAGGAGAAATCAAAGTTTTACTTATACAAGCCTGTTATAATTTACATAATTAAGGATATTAAGCAATTTTGAAAACTGCAAAATATTGCTATTTACAAAATATGCTCTGTAGGCACATTATCATGAAAATATTGCCAAAATGCAACCGCCCACTAAATTAAATGAGCAGAAAGTTTATATGCCAGTTGCTGGACGTTTGTTGCCAATTCAGTAATAATGAATATTTTAACTGTAACATCAATATGCTATCCTAGCTGAAAATTAATAGACATTGTTTATAAAATGAGATGCATTTATATCATAGGTGTACTAATATTTATCCATCGTATGGAAATATTCTCCATATAATTAAGTTGTATGCTCAAGGATTAGGTGGGTGTAGTTTGTGTTTAGGACGTTATTCAAGATCATAGGATTACTGATATTGAGATTTAGATTTTAGGTATTAAGATATAATGGTATTAATGATATTATCTACAAAACACAGACGATGAATATTGCGTTATTTAATCAAGGCCATCTTCATAATCAAGAATAGGCAGAAGTAAAGATTGACAAATGTGGACTTTGTTTTGAAAATATTGAAACCGTTTGAGAGAAGGTATTTTGGAGAAAACTTTCGACGAATGTCATTTACTTAAGAGTGTTATGTGAGTTGTTGGTCAATTAGTAGGTTAAGATCCTTTACACTTGAAGTAAAAGGGATAATAGAGGTAAAAGGAATTTAAGTAAAAGGGAGAATGAATAGCTTTGGGAAATATCTACACCTACTTTTGACAGAAGTTTCTCACTACCAATAATGATAGCCTGTGGTTTAATTGGCTTAATGCCATGTTTTCTAGCTCACTGATTGACAAAATATAGGTTAACATTCATTATATTAATTCAGGAAGGAATTTTATCGATATTAGTAATTGTATATTTCCACTAGATTGCTACTTAACTGGGAAATCAACTTAATAGCAATACACAACGCGTTCAAAAGTCATTTGAATTTATATTAAATATCAAAATATACAGATTAAAATTCCTTGTAAAACCCATTCTTATCCCATCTCTACCTTTTACGTGTCGTTTTTCTTTTGGTTCCATTTAATCTTATGTTTACTCCGTATGTTTATTTTACTTAATGTTATGCTGATGCCATGTAAACTTATTTTTATTTACTTTATATTGTAAGTATAATTAATTAGCCTTAAAAAACACTTACAGTTTACAACAGCACATATATGTCTCTGTTTAATTTATTGCGGTTGGCCACAAGAGACTACCCTTGTAGCAATGAGTCCACTAATGTAAACTTAGTTTTTTTAAGATTGCAGTAAAGTTTTATAAATTAATAAATAACATACCTATTAGTGAACTATTAGCAGAATAATTCAGGGTAAGTGATTCAAAAGTAAGTCTTAATAATTAGGTGTTGTAAAATAATTTTTAAAACGTTCATAAATTATATGATCTTTTGTATTGTCATGAGTTTGGTTTTTCATTATAGTAAGTACTCTAAAAAGTCAGCGAGTAGAGTTTAATCGTAATTCTGTTTATTTTACTGTTATGATTGTGTAATTGAATGAACAAAAATGATTATATATATATATATATATATATATATATATATATATATATATATACATATATATATATATATATATATATATATATATATATATTACATTTTTATAATTATTTTATTTTTAGTATTCATAATATTAAGAATTAAGTTGTAGTTTTAAAACAAAAAGGCATCATCTATGTTCTTCATTAATCTGTGTAGAATAATTTTCCTTTAATATTTCATATTAAATATAAATGTGTTCGATTCCAATGCGTAACTTCAACATTAATTTTTTAAGTTCTTTATTTTCAGTTTGAATAATCAACGTAATTACACAGAATCGTTTCAGTTTAAATCAAAATCTACCACGGTAGTTTTGAAGTATGGAATGAAGTTTTTTATTCAGTGCTTTTGTTCTAAATAAAGATGGTAAAGCTCACAAAGACACTTATTTTGCCACATTACATGTAACGGTAAAGTTCAGTGGAGTAATATACATATTTTAAATTTTGTATTAAAGAAAATATGTGCACATTAAGCAGGCATTTCCCGTCGTATTCGATTCTTATATTACTATTGAAGAATTTTATTTTATTATGTCTCTTTTTAATTAGCCTACCATATTTTATAAACCATATTTTATTACAGTGAAATGGATCACACAAGGGGCATAACAAACTTTTTTATTTACAATCTTAAAAATGATTTGATTAATTTGAAATTTTCTTTTTGCTCGTACAATATTTATTTTATTCGGTTAATCGTCGTTTGGCGGTTTTGAAACCGTAATATATTTAAATTATTTATTTATTCGCGTTAATTTCTAGAACTTTATGTCTGATTTTGAAAAACAATTTTTGCGTTAAAATCCCATACTCGGAGGAAGATTATAGACTAAAATCACGTCTCCATTCATAGGAGCAGAGTAGTATTTGAAATACAAAAAAAATTGGAAACACTTAAGTGTGCTTAAACGGTTCAAGGTAGGGCGATGCCAGCTTGTCCATTGACTGGTCACCCTGATTATATCCCCGAGCCTGACGTTTTACGTCCTTTGACGAAGGGTGCGGAGGGGTTTAGTGATCGATGGGGGGGGGGGGCGAGGAGAGCAGCAAAATTGGCACAACTATGTAACGTTACAATGATTTAAAACTATATACTTATTACGTAATTACTGTACATTTATTCACAGATTAGCAAAGACCAAGTAAAACTATCCACAAGTATAAACTAACAAGATTTAGTTTCCTTCAATATAAAATTATATTCCAATCGTATAATAATTTGTGAATAAATAGATTGCATACAGACTGATCTCAATTGTTATTATATATAGGGTTTACCAAACTCGGGCTAATAAACATACGTTATTGAATTATTTAATTGAGTATTAAATCCCTCTGGAATATTTAAGGAAATTATTTTATTTGTGCTTATGTACAGGTTGTTATTGAATATATTTGGCGTTAATTTTGTAGAAATTCATTATTCACAATTAAATGAAACTACGTGATGTAGTATTATTTCTACTTTCTTTAATTTATTTACCACGACCTAGGTGTCGTTGTATTACAACATCTTCAGGTGGGCTATTAACAAAGATCAATCTTTGGTAAAGAACTTAAGGAATGTATAAATAATACTACATCACGTAGGTTCATTTAATTGTGTACATGTTGTTAGTTTATTAACTGTCTTATATACTAACTTTTGCTTATTATTATGTTTAGTCGTATTGTTTAAGCAGGTTTAAATTAGATACAAGTAAATAATACGTAAAGTATTATGTCACGATGTAACGTGTTTTTAAATTAAAATACTCGTATTTTCGTAGTTCCTCTGAGAAATATAAAATATTCTATTTAGAATTCTAAGTTTGGAAGTAAATATTGAAAGTTTTATTAAAATGCTTTAATAGTTATTAAATGATAAGCAGTAACACCAAATGAGAGTATATAAGTTTTCATTAATGTCGAGTTACATATTAAGTTAATGGTAATCAGCGTAAATTCTGTTAATATTTGGTCAATAGTTTTGCGTACCGACAAAGAAATCTACAAAAAGACAGTTTAAAGATATAATTCAATAATTATTGAAATAAATCTTTCAAGTCAAAGTTCTTTACTTTCAAGGTAAGGTAAGACTGTATCTAATATAGTGTCGAAACGAGCATATATATAAATATATATATGTATAAATGTATATATATATATATATATATATATATATATATATGTATAAATGTATATATACATATATATATATATATATATATATATATATATATATATATAAATGAACATAATTTGGTCATAGAAACTTTTTCAAATTATGGCTTGCGATGGATCTTATGTGAACGATCTCTTGCCTAGATCCGGGCAAGAGATCGTTCCACAAATTCTAGCTTAAGAAAAGAAACATAACACAAACTTGCAAATTATTTTGTTTTTGAATTTTTTAAATACATATCGATATTTCGATCTTGACAATTTATTACATACGTAGATTTAATAATACCCAAATATATAATATTAAATAAGTGTTGATATATATGATAATATTTATAATAGAATTCTCAACGTTTTCTTCTGGGTCATTTTCTGAAAGAATTCTTTTCTAAAACAAGACGCAATTATTCATTCAATAAAATTACATAAATTTAAAATAAATTCATCAAGCTAAAAAGTAAACATTAAAAGAAATATGCATTCCACACAATACATTATATTTAATTAAAATATCATGTTTCGAGAATCTTCGTGCTAATGAAACTTTATATGCCACGGATTTCTATACTAAGACCGTATAATGAACACTAGGTTCACATACTCTGTAAACAACCCATCCGACAATATGCCTCACCCTAATAATTCCAGATTACCTATTCACAAAAAGAAAACCCATAATACACCCCCAATCAAACAGTCCGCCTAAATTAGAGCGAAAATCCCTGCATACAGCCAAACAGAATTCATTCATTGAAGTAAAGAACGACGCTACCGCGGCGGGGCAACTGCAAATAGCAATAAGTCTGAGAGGACGAGCCAATAGATCTCTATTTGAGGGCAAGCGTTGAATGCCCACCCTTGACTGATGATCCCCCCGACCCCGCCAAGCCTTTTCCCCCGCGCAGCATTTCCCCCCTCTCCGCCCTCGCTCATTTCTATCCGATATATATTTTTTTGCGAGATAATATCTCCGGAGCTCCGAGCTTTTGAGTTGGGTTCGTATTTTAGCTTTGGGCTTTTAAGCTGGGCCGCAGCGGCGCGTCATGGGCTGAGGCTTTGTGCGATCTTTATCACGTAATGTTGACCAATTTGCCCGTACGTGTAATGATGATATGGCCGATATTTGTAATGGGGGGTCGAGCGTGGTAAACGTCAATAAGTAGAATTTATGGTAACAGTTTTCTTTAATTATCAATGCGCACATTTTCTAAATCCGGGAAAAGTAAAGAAAATAAAAAATTAAATTAAAAACAATTTTATTAGAGTAAAATACTTTTATGACTTTATTTTACGATAATAATTAATTCTAATATGTGTTAGCATTAATTTTTAGTATTTACGCTGAAAAGAGATATAAAACCAAATAAGTTATACGCAGCTAGGCTATCAAACTTTTGTGTTAATCAAAACTGGAAATTTGATTTTTGTTAAATGGCACAATTTTTTTTTAAACAAAAGCCTGAAATGATATTTTGTAAGGGAATGGAAACTGTTAAATTCTAAATTAAAATGTTTTGAAAATATAAACCTCAAAATTACATAATAAAACTAGTTCTTAAAATTTTCAAAATATAAGATTTTCTTAAGTCTAAATATTCCAATAGATATCTAATAGATATTGCATACTAGTGCACACTTTGAGATAGGAACCTAAACATACAAAAATATTTTTCAATTTTAAATTAAGCCGATGACAAGTGCTAAACAAGTGGGAAAAATAAGTTTAGTTAAGGTTTCATACAAGTTTAGTCAAGGTTCTTTATGACAATATAGATAATATTGTTTAAATTATAAAAAAAAAATATGGGAAACTGTGTACAAGGGACAAATTAAATTTAAATTATCCAAAGCCCACTTTTGAACAAGCACTTTAATTTTCAAGAAATATCGTACAAAATACAAAAAATAGAATAAAATCCATCTAGTTGACTTCCCATCATCTAGTTGACTTCCCAAAGAAACTTAATTTGTTTTTAGAATTAATTAAAAAAATTTCATTACTTAAAAAATTTAAGTTTAATGTTATTATATCCGCCATCTCCGAGCAGAAATTTGATAATGGTTTATTTCGTTGTTTCATGTTAAATAAATGTTAAATTTAGATGGCGTATCGCTGTACCAGAAAAAAATAACATTAATTAGTGAAAAATAAGATTTTTATTAAGGAATAAAATTAAATATAAAATCAAATATAATATTTCTCATATAAATGTTTATCAAAATTAAATAGCGTTTATAAAGATACCGCACCATGGTCCTTTAGGTTGGACTGGAGCATTTATTAGAGCCTTTAGCTTCATTAAGTTATGGAAAATATTTCTTTAAGGAAAAATTGGTAATATTTTAAAAGCACCCTTTAGTATGGTTTTCTTTGTACACTTCGTTTGCAAGATGAATTTTTAGCAAATTTTTTACCCTATGTATTCCGACAAAAATACAAGGGAATAAAGGACTATTGAAAATATTTCATGAAGAAAAAAAATTCATCGAAACGAATTATATTTTGCCAGAACTGTATACAATTTTTTGTTCTAATTTTTTAAATTTAGCTTACATCAACATAACCAAGCACGTTGTATGCAAGACGAAATTAATAGAGTATGTATTATTTAATGTATCAATACTATATTTCAGGTGAAATAATTCAGCAATATAAAACGACACACTTGAGAAATCAGCCGATGTCCGTTAATCCACATTCCCACCTGACATTGGGTTATTCCCAAGTATCCGTTGATATAAGCTAATAAAATACAAAACAAGTGGAAAAAAGTACGTGTAGTAAATAACACAGAGATTCCATAATTATCCACATCAGTTGAATTTATTAAATAAAGTTACCGAAATTATGGCGTAAATTTTCCCAAAGTTTTTACATACAGTTTTAAGAAATTAGAGGCTGTAGGGGGTAACATAGTCCAGGAACGGTATAAAAACAATAAAAAAAGTTTCATTGCATTAATCGGACAAAATCACAAATAGTTTCATGTAATACTGAAATATAAATCGCAGTGATAGATAAAGCCAAGTTTCCTGCATATTTTGGTTATTTAATAGAGATATATCTCTATTAAATAACCAAAATATGCAGGTTAAAAAATGTTAGATTTCGGGTCATTAGAATAGTAAAATATGATTATTGATTTTTTTTATATTGACTTAATAATATCCATAATTTGATAAAAAAAACTTAATAAAGATATATTATATTCGAAAAAAGAAAATTTTAAGACCGGCTCTCTCGGTAAAGATGGCGCTATAGTAAATAAAAAGCACATTAAATTGACTTGTAACTGAAAAAAATAACTTTCTGTATATTCCCATTACCTGCAAGGACTACAACCAAACAGTCAACCAATCAATACGAGCGTTTACAAATTGAAGTTCAAACGAGATCGTTACATTCGAACAGGAGAAACGTCGGGGCGGCAGGAATCAAAAGATTTCGATGAACAATATTCGAAGCGGGTATTACCGTCGTCGCTAATGTATCTGACACAAAGGGAGGAGGCTTTGAGCCAGTAGCTTCCCCGGGGGCTTTCGCTAAAGGTAAGCCTTCCCGAACTCACTACTTCCTTATGAAAACTTGAACTTTTCCTTGCGGTCGATAGTATTATTAAAATATTTATATCTATACAGGATAGCGTACTGAAGCATAAGCAGCTTGCGCTAAAGGAGTTACGTCAGGTTTTTGTTTCATCTGATGAAGGAATGTTTTTGGGCGGGTTCGAGGGCCATTGCGCCTTTATGCGATTCGTCTAAAGCTTACGTAATCTATGTTACATTACAAAAATATTATTTTAATAACATTTTTTCAAAGGGCATTGCTAAGAAAGCTAAAGTGCTTACTATTTTCTGCTGGTTATTATTTCGAATTTGTAGGTTTTGTTTACATTTTTTTTTAAATAATTAACGATGAGTATATTTTACTACCACATAGGATTGAAAAAAATTAATAATCTAAGGTAAAAATAGATGATATTAGTTATTTTTGAAGTGGACAATTCTTTTTGCATACCATACTTTGGGTATGCTCAGCTCTAGGCCGAGTGTCACCGAAAGAGAGAAGTCGAGTTAGTAAGTATAATTTTAATTCGTCACTTGGTCCTTTAAATAATTGGCATAGCGGTAAAGCATTGGATAACGTACGGAATGCGACGAAAGTCGAAATTCCTGTCACGATATTTGTGTTTTTTCTACATTCATATTTTTAGAGTATCTATTTGGAAAGACAACATTTATTAAAAGAATTCAATCGATACTCCCTTAATTCAGTGCTTTAGGTATACTCACTATATAAAGCCTGCGTTTAGAACGAAGACGTAAAATTTCTCTTCAATAAAATGGATTTATTTATCATATGGTGTATTTTGAATATAATTAAATAACTTTTATAAATTTATTGAGCATTCTTGTATGAATTAGTATATCAGATTTATTCGCATTCAAAATAGTTAAATAACGTAGTACGTGCCAAAGTTTTCATTTCTGCACTGTGAACTTAAACACACCGGTTTTTTTTCAATTTAGCATCTTTAAGATTACCAACAAATTAATAATTTTACATATTTAATTGTAGAGAAACTCAAATAATAAAATTGTAAACAATCACTCATTAATAAATAAATATGTATATATATATGTATAAATATATATATATATATATATATATATATATATATATATATATATATACATATATATATATATATATATATATACATTACATAAATGTGCATAATTACTTGTACGATGTTTTGTTATTTTCATTCAATTATTACAATCAAATTGTTAACAATTAAAGAGAGGTATGAGGAAAAATTAATATTTAACATTCGTGCATTTTTGCTTCACCATGCGTGAGCTTCCCCATACTAGAAAGGCTTGCCTAAAACAGGAATCTGCTGCCATATACTCCGCACAACACAAGTATAAGTCATAATAAAATGTTGTGGTACTTCAAGTAATTCGCCATTACGTGCAGAGCATACAAGCTGGCGGATTATATAGTATAAGACCCTTGTACATTTCGCATATAAAATAACAAAATTATGCCTCACATACTCGACCCTTGAAACAGATGGGTATATTCATGTACTTACGAGCTAATATAATATTTTAGTGTATGTACAGACATTTTTGTATGGAAAAATTAAAATTTTTGCAATATTAGGTTCTGCTTATGAGAACAGTTTATTTTATAAAACCCTATTTCCAGTTTGCTTCAGAGAAACAATTAGTAATGCTTAAAGAAAATATTTAATTTATGCAAACAGCAAAAATTATAACTAATCAAAGTACAAATATAACCTAGTAAACATTTCAAAAAATATTTACCAAAACAGTAAATTTTCATATCCAAATAATCGTTATCATATCTTTCCTATCTTCTAGAAACTCACTATAGCATAATTTAATACAGTAATTTGGGAAGGGGCATAACTATTAGACTATATTTTACTTTCTTTTTATAAAATTCTTATTTGATACCGGAAAAGTATATGAAAAGATAACGAAGTTACATCACACTGGAACAACGGATCCACGTAATATTTGAAACTTTACATACGTAATATCAAAGCGCAATAGAATAATTTCCATCAATGTCAAATTCAGAGGTACAATTTTTTTTATATTATTAGCATTATAAAGTCACGAAATAAGAGGCTCAGCGTTTAATTCCCCTTAATTATTGTAGATGGCGTTGCATGTTTTAATATCTCGCTACAGGTTTGTAACTCTAAGCAAGTAAGCGAAGGAGTGGGTAAAAGGTAGACAAAACATATTTTTCTTATAATAATAACTGACCTTTTTGATTTGATGCAAACTTAACATGTATGACTTATTTACACGTAATTGGGTCGGATCCGTATAAAATATAATTAACATATATGCATACGGATAATATGTATCTTTACAAAAGTGGATTTCTTGAAGTGTATCCCAGTGATAGGAGAGCCTTCACAAAGTCATCAATCACATATCATGCCAGGCAACGAAATAATCTAAGTTTCAATTGTATTGTGAATGACTCATAGATATTGTCGTCATAACAGTTCTTTATGTTATGATTTGCGTTGTCGTTGTAATTTATATTTCAACTAAAGAAATACTCCTTACGATATAATATTTCAAGAACTTTGACTTTCTGCACGTGCGGTGATATGAGGGACTAAATGTTTTCAAAAGAAATACAAAATCACATTTGATAATATTTTGACGAACAGTCACTTTAATTTCTATACTTTTCAAACAGGGACAAATACACTGTATAGTTTCTAATTTTACAACTACCTGTTTTATTTCTAAATCTAATATGAAGTTAAATTAATAAAAACTTTTAACTTAGGGAGTTAAGTTCTACATAAAACCACTACATAAAACTGTACAAGAAAGATATAAGTTAAAATTAAATATTCAAATAAACTTAGAATGTACTAAGTAGCCTTTCACATGACACTTGAGCTGTTAAAAAAAACAATTAGTTGACGTTCCAGAGACATAAGAAAATATTTTCGAAATTTTGATGTCGAACCTAGAAGCAAGTTATGTAAATATGTCAATTCTTAAGTCAAAGTATTTGCAGTTTCTGCAAAAAATAGCGGTGATATAGACGAATAGATAAACACAAGCATAGGAAAAGAATTGCAATGAAATTAACGTATTTTTTTTTACCATTTTAGTACGGACTATCACTAAAAAGATAAATATATGTTTCAAACGGGTGATTCTAAAATAAAAAGCTCGTTATTGTAAAATCGTACATTATTTTAATTAACCATCTGAATTAATCAGACGCAAGTTGAGTATTGTCCGATTCGCATAAGCTACCCTAAAAAGCTCACACAAATCAAAAAGGAAACGACTTCCGATCTGTGCGGCCACGCATAACTTTTTCGTCATTTCCGGTACTTTTATTCCTCTTTACCTAATTGTTTGATCAGTTTTCCTGGTTTCCTGGTGTATTCGCGACGATTTTTATATTTCTTGATTTTTTCCGCGATATAATTCTTTTTATCGTATTAATTGTTATTTATAAAAGTTTTCGAAATGGTCATTGATAAAAGTTATTCACGCTAGATTATATATAAAAATTATAAAGTATATCTTGCAAGTGATATATGAACAATACGTGATAGGATACATGAGAAATAAATCCTAAATGTATGGTTAATAATTAATACTATAATTTGCATAATAGCAACAGACATTTGCATTTTATATCTGTCAGCCGTAAAGAGAAATACGAAATGAGCCCAAAATATATGATATTAAATATTTAGTCTATTTGGGGTTACTTATAAATATTTGGACGATGACAGTAATGAGAGCGAATATTTAAATTCTATATTTAAAAAAGTATTAAGTTAGGAATTTTAAGCTGCCGTTAGCTAAAAAAAGCGAGTTTTAAGTGGCTCGGTGCAAGTATTACATTAGTTGTAAACTAATATTATAGAGTCATTACTTACATTTGTATTCAAAGGACGGTGCGTATAATAAGAGTTAACCGAATTGTTTTAGATATACTTATACCAACATTATACCGATGCAGAGGATATTTGACCGCTGAACAAGGATGACGTTAATGTTACAAGGTTTAAAGTTCTTCATTCACATTTTAATTGATATCTGAATATAAACAATAGCGTAGATCTGCTACTCAACTTTAGCATAGTATACTATCCCTACTTCTGTGCGTTATTCTCGTCACTCATTTTCGTTACGCCACCTGAATTCATTTACGTTCTACTATCTTAATAGCATTATTTATTTAGTTGTCATCATGTGTAGGATATAAATAATATGCATTTAGTAAAAAAATTGTACTATTTAAATTAAGATAAAATAAAACACATACGTTTTCGAAGTTTCGGGTGTTAAGTAAGGTTTTTGGGTATTAAGTTAAAAACAATTTTGGGGCCAAATTGTTTGATAAATCTCTTTCAATAATTTCCTGATTTATGTGCGTAATTATCTTTTGCTTAAAATTAATGTGAAAAAAAATTAAATATTAGTATAAAATTTTACGATCAAGAAAATTAAATACACCTTCTTGCTGTCACACATTCTTTGAAGGTAAAACGAAATTTTGGCTTCGACTGGGACCAGAGCGGGAAAATACTTTAAGGTATAATATAAAAAAAATACATTATTTTAAAAGATCATTGTAGAAAGAAATTGGTGTAAGTATATCTTTACAATATATTAAATGTGAGAAACGGAGTTTATGGTTGAAATAAGATGTACGTGTATTTGTTTGTCTTGGGTATTGATATTAGGTTTATACCACTGCCTTGTTAATCACGGCTCCAGCACGTGCTAGGTATATCACAGCATAAATTTATTAAAATGTGCGTATATTTTAGATACTGCGTATATTTGGAATAATTTAATTATTAACCCCAACGAAACCTTGAGCTAACAATTTTCCAACGTGCTTGAAATTCTGTTCAGAAATCAGACTGCTGTGTTGGAAAATTTAATTTTAAATATATAGAAAATGAATATCTTTTGTTTTAATAATAATCGGTATATTTAAAAGTATGGATTATTATGTATCCATATTAAGAGGGTTAAATCTTGTATAAATGCATATTTAAGGTTATTGTAACATACCTCGATTTCAATTTTTCTAATAAAATCTTTTGTTCTCTTCTTTTGTTTTTGAATACTTTATTAAGGGTAAATAGGAATTGTTTGAACAGTCATCAAGTTAATTCGTCTTTAGACTGAGATAAAATATTCATTGTTTTCTTGAGTTCTTTAAGATTGTGTGTTGGGTGTAACCTGTAATATGAATCTGTTTTCTGCTTTTGTTAATTAATTAAGAAACAAGAGGGCGTACTGGAAATTTAAGATATGGAGGTTAATTTCGATAGCGTACAGTTTTGTATTTTTATCTAACTCCTATTATTTGTTATGTATGTTAAGAACTTGACAAATATACCTAAATTGTAATAATAAGTTTAATTAAAATTTTAAGTTAATATGGTAGATATTTAAACTTGTGATGAATTCAATCTTAAAATTTGGTGGGCAGAGATAACAGAGGTTCACATTGTATTTGCGCGCGATATTCGCTCACTGTTTTCTCGCGAAATATCCACTTTTCATGGAACCTGATATGGAGGGTGTTTAGCCCCACCGTCACTACTCAAATATATGTAAATTTCATTAAACGTGTCTCACATTCTACTGTGGTAATAAATAATGTTTACGCTGATAAATGCCTCAGACCGACGAAGGCATAATATCTTCGCACGTAGAGTGAAAATATTAGTATACGATGTACTGCAAATATTTCAATGTACCGGATGAAATGGAGGATATAAAATACTTTGATAACGTTATATAATTAATATTACTTTTGTTTTTCTCCTTTTTGGGGTCCTTTATCTCAAAAATATAAACAAAACCCTCATAAAATCATTCAAGTGTTAATCACACGCTTTTTTAAAAAAAACAAATCTACAAATCAATTGACGCAGAAATTTGAAAAGTGGTGAACGTGCGAGTACATTGGAAAATATCAAACCTACCTCATTGGACAAACAGCATTTAGGAGGCAAATTAAATACTCAAAAATTATATTTTCTTTCAGTTTATAGTGTGTGTGGGTGGGTGGGGTTGGGGGTTGGTTTTATAAATTCTTCATTCCGTTTATGTAAGGGATTATTTGAAACTATAAAGGTCTCAAGAAAAATATCTTTTAAATAGGCAAAAAGTATATGTTCATTTCCTCTTTTCCAAAATTACTGAACTGGTTGTACTGAACAGTGATATGTCAATTGTAAATATAATCTTAATATTGCTATAAATCTCTTATTGTTATACTTTCTTAAATATTATACTTTATTAATAAAGAGATTAACATACTTGTAGAGCTCCCTAGAAAGTTTGCTTCTGAATAGTAATAGTCAAAAAAATAAATACCTTCTTTATAATAGTTATTTATTTTAATAAACGATACAATTATTCTCTTTAAAAATAAAATCTTTCGCTATAAAAAAATTGTATTATTATAATTAATAGTAATTATTATATATAATAGTAATTAGTATATATCCAAGGATCGAGTTAATGCTAAAAATTATATAGAATCGTGCTAGTTTTTTAATTTATAATAAGCAAAGCCAATGTAAACACGTCAAATGTATGAATTTATAGCTTAAAATTGTGGGAACGGTAAGCTGATCATTGGCGTCGATTCCTTTGAAGTTTTGCCGAAAAACTGACCTGCGACGGATAATGGTTAATATAGGGCAAGCGTCGGGGTCATCAGCAAAAAGTGGGTGCATAGGTTGGACTAATACCCTTGGCCCCAACGTTGATCATACAGTGTGTAGCTGTCTTAACATGTTCCAAGTTAATATATATACTTCCATTACAAAAAAAAGAAATATAATGTTACGTTATGTAGTCGCTGAAAGAGAGTACCTGAGTTTTTTTTATTTTAATAAAAGAATAAACATAGAATTATGTACTGAATATTAATCAGAAATTAAGTGCTACTTTATATCCACGTAATCTAAATTTTAAGTTAATAAAACTGTTTTAACAATGAGTACGAAAGTAGTTAACAAGCCTATTGCAAAATTAAGGAAAATAAAAGCCGAAAAGGGATAGTCAGCTTCTAAAGAGTTTAATCCCTAAGTACGGTATTTGTAAGTAAGTGGATTTAAAGTGACATTTAGGAATTTTAGTTGAACTAAACTCAAGCACTGTGGTAATCATACGCCGGACGGAGTTGTTTTGTGTAGCAGTATATTTGTATGTTGTTTACGCTTAGTGATTTGAAAGACTGTATAGTATTTAGTTTTCTTTCGAAGCATGAAATCTTTTTAAACTCTCGTCAGTACTTAAGTCGTCATGTAAACATTAACAACATATTACAATATTTTTTCTTACTGTAAAATATAAAGATGAGTTCTATAAATATTAATTATCTTTTAATTTTGTAGATCAGCAAGACCAATATTTATGCAAAAACGTAACGAAATGTATAGGGAGGTATTTGGAAATTTTGATTATTTTATTAATTTCGTAACTTTTTACATTTTTTCCTAATCAATTTCGTAACTTTTTACATTTTTTCCTAATCAATTTCGTAACTTTTTACATTTTTTCCTAATCAATTTCGTAACTTTTTACATTTTTTCCTAATCAATTTCGTAACTTTTTACATTTCATTAAAAATTAACCAAATGAGTTCCGTTTTATTAGTTCAGTGCGAGAGACACTCAAGGATATTCATAGACGCAACACTTATTATACAGCTCTCCGTCTGTCGGTCTGTATGTTACAGTATCAATATTTATTTCTGTTTAAGGCCAATTATAATAAAATTTAACGCGGAAATGTAGTAATAACGAAAATATATGGAAATTGGAAAAATATCTTTGTTTTTTGAATTGTCTTTCCGTACATCGAAATTAGTGATAATTTGTTTCCCTCACATATCTTATCGAATGGAATATCATTGATAAGGTGTTTCGAAATACCAAAAAATACCCCATCGAATGGGATACCATTGATGAGGTGTTTTGAAATGCAATGTAAAATATCTAGTATTATTTTATACATATTCTCCTCTTCGCGATGTACTCCAAAATATTCCATCGAACGGGATATCATTAATGAAATGTTTTGAAATGCAATGAAAAATATCCTGTAATATTTTATACATATTTTTTTCTTCACGATATACTCCAAAATACCTCATCGAATGGGATACCATTGATGAGGTGTTTTGAAAAGCAATGTAAAATATCTAGTATTATTTTGTACATATTCTCCTCTTCGCGATGTACTCCAAAATATTCCATCGAACGGGATATCATTAATGAAATGTTTTGAAATGCAATGAAAAATATCCTGTAATATTTTATACATATTTTTTTCTTCACGATATACTCCAAAATACCTCATCGAATCGGATATCATTGATGAAGTGTT
Source organism: Druceiella hillmani (assembly GCA_039881145.1). NCBI lineage: Eukaryota > Metazoa > Arthropoda > Insecta > Lepidoptera > Hepialidae > Druceiella > Druceiella hillmani. The sequence continues at coordinate 14,854,168 of JAYKKI010000014.1, read as the reverse complement.
TTGAAATGCAATGTAAAATGTCTAGTCATATTTTATACATATTCTCTTCTTCGCAATATACTCCAAAAAGCATCTCAAAACTTCGTAAACAAATCAGGATTATATATATTATTTATATAAGTATTTCAATACAAAGATATTTTGAACACTATGAATAAATGAGGTTCTGACAAGGAGGCAATATATTTACATATTAAAAAATAATATTTAGGCATATATAAGTTATTAGTTGAATAAAAATACTTCGTAGTGTTTAGTACTTAAACTTTTATATGTACCTAAGCGTGCACGGAACCTTCGCGGGGCCAGCTTACTCGTACGCATACTCGTAGGTATCGTTATCATCTGGAGCTGTTAAGTTATTTTAAAAGTTTTAGTTTCGTAATTTTTCATATTGTAAGTACTATTGTGACTTGTAATATTGGTAGATATTACAAAAATATTTCTTAACAAAGCTTATACACGAACAATCTCTACAAAGCTATCCATTGAGGAAAACACATTTTAATAACTTTTTATTTATTTATTTGCAAACTTTAATGAACAGTATATATGGAAAACTTATTTCTCTTACAACAATCTCTTCTGTCAGCCATAATAATAAGTTTTGAAAAATTGTTTTTTTGATAGAATTTTTAAAAGTGTTGAATTTTATAAAAGTAATAACAGTGCATTTGAAAGGATAAAAATTAGAATCAAAATATTTACATGAGTTAGAATGGAAGAATAAAAAGAAAAAAACACAGAAAGACTAGAAGTTAAGGAGAGATAGGGTTTTTACATCCTATTCCTGAAAACATTTATTGAGGATTCATTCAGTTAGGATTCAGGATGTAGTCGATTCTAGTATTATGTTGCTTGGATAGTAAAGAATCGCGAATAGACTTTCAGGGAGTAACAATAGACCGTAAGCAGACATGTCTTTAAATCTACCAATGAGACGATTTGGATTTGGAAGATATCAAAAGAAAGCGTAAATATATGGAATTTTTAGTCGATCGCGGATATTCAACAAATAGAGACTAACGTGGGCTTAGAAATAAAATCACATTCTCTAAGGCCAAAAATGTATTGAAATATTCTTCATTAATATCAGGATAGCACACATCTCTATAGTCAGTTATCTTCGTAACTGTGTGTGATACAAATTATATATTCCCAGTCCACCTGATGTGCACGTAATTAGAGCGAACTACATTATAAATAAGTTCAATTATTTTTATCACAAGATTAATTTTATGATTTAACACGTTCAAAGGCATACTTTCAATATCTATGCGTAGAACATTACGTTTATTTTCCTCATCTATTTCTTGTTGATTTTTCCTGGGCAAGTTTGATTTCCTTCTTTTGCAACTCAAAAGATACACTGTTCTTTCAAAATTTTGCTTTTGCACAAATGTTACTCAAACTCTTTACCTAATAACGGCCTGCAGATCTGTAATTTTAATATTTTTTTAAAATTAATATCAAATTTTGGATTATACTAGAATTCCTACTTGAACTTGCTAGTCCTTTTCTAAACGACTAGCAAGTTCGTTGATGTAGTGGTGTGCCTTGACGAATAAGAAAAAACTATTGTATTAGGATACTGAGGTTTTACAGACGTTCTGAAATTTCACGCATATTTCATTTTGTTATCGTTAATGAATTAAATAAATCATTAAAGATGAATATAAATTATGAACATTTAATAACCGTTACAACCACGAGAGCCTTAAAAAGCAAATAAAACACGATCGGATTACATTATCACACAAGTTATATCTAGGTTAAGATAAAATAAAAATACATGTTGATTGAATTGAGGATACTGCCCTGTCTTAAAGTCAGTTAACTTTCTTCTCTAAGGGAAAAGAACATAATTTAAGCCATTCCGACTTGATAACGGCAGACCTTTTATTGAATTTCAACATAACGTTTTAACTCCGATTAGACCAAAAATAAAGGTAAACAAGTATACCTCTTCAGGCCACCCGTACCTAAACACCCCTACATACAAAATCCCTCACATAGAGGCAGTACAAAGTAGGCCCGCATGTGCGCTCGCATCCTCTGCCGAGAATTAGCATATATTAAAGGGCTTACCGGAGTCGTGGGAAAGGAGCGCGTGGATACAGCCCGGGGCGGATGAAGTTATGTTTAATTCCTATACTTAAAATCGAGCTACACTCGAAACAAAATCGCCAGGCTCCGAGCTGATGTTTGAAAGTGGGCCCTTTGATTCGTATCTCTTTTACATTGGGAGGTCGTACGAGGGCGATCATTTATTTATTTGGATGCTCTTATGTAAACAAAACAATCTGTGCAGATTTGTGATGGAAACTTGTAACGTTAAAGGACAAAAGGAAAGGATCATCAAAAAATATGCTGGGTACTATGATATCATTAAGGGGAGAAGCTTTCCTTGCATGAGACACTAACAACAAATAGATCGGTAAAAGGAAAGATTCAAACACTTTACATATATTTTTACAGTGTACAAAATATCAATACATGTTATCTTAGCTTTTCACAACATCGTTAAAGCTTTAGCTTTTTGTTTAAAATAAAGATGGAGACTAAACCTTGAAAAATATAAAATTTCATTGAATGATTCTTTATTGTACCAGTATTTTTTGGTAGTAAAAACAAACAAAGATAGGTTTTCTGTATCGCGATTATTATTTAAAAGCAAGTTAATTAGTTCGTCTTTTATTATTCATATGACGGATTTATTGCTACAAGAGTAATTTTGTTCTAATCGAAAATAGCAAAGGGGTTGAAAGAATCTCTAGGTGAATTGCAAATGATTATAATTATAGTATAATTGGCAAAAAGCTCTTTATAAAAATTAAAAAAGCAAAATATTTATAATTATAATAAGGACCTAACGTTTATATGTCAATAAGAAAAAAAGAAAAAGACCATGACTTATTTTTTCTATGCAAATATCATATAAACTGTTTACAAGATATTCCTCTAAAAGCCAGTTTTATGTCGAATTAAATAGACGGTAAATTTAAATAATTCCTTTTGAGAATGAAATTATAAAATTAACAGAGTAAATTTAAATGGGCTTTATATAAACATATAGGTTTAAGAAAATCCACGCAATTCAATTTCTAATCCAAAACCAACATTGACTCAAGAAATTTAAATAATTTAATCTACACTTTTCCGAAATGTATCTCGACGAATTGTTAATAATTTCTAATGGTCAAACTTATCCCATTTAGATAAATATTATTCTTATTCATTTGAATATAACTTTAGCCTAAAATTTGAACATTTTTATCAGACTACTAATTACTTATTAACCATAGATAGGTTTCAGAGAAACTAAATTTTGGCTCTCGGAATTCGGTTTCATTATACTTTTTCCACATTTATCTCGACTCCCTTCTTTATTTTGACCCATCCTTTTTTATTTTTGATCGATAATTTGACTTTATAAACCAAAAATATTTCATTACTTCTACTATCCAGAGCCTTTTCTTGATATTTTTCTTGATCGCTATTGCACTGACTAGTAGCTAGTTGAGACCTGGTATCTACCAGGTCTCAACTAGCTACATCATCATTTGCCGTGAAACTGGTTCTAATATTGACAAGAGCTGAACAATCTGTGAAGTTTGCTTCAGCCTATGACTCTTGTCAACGAATGCTTAAGAGGTAATTACTTGATGGTAGTGGTAGCTTCAATACGACGAAGGTGGGAAGCCAGATGTTCATATCCGTTTGCAGTTCTGAAGGTAAAGATGACTTAACGATTAAGTTTCTTTGTTTGGGGCCTGATGTAATTTGAATCTCCCATTATCTTCCTTTGGCTACATATTACATTTGATTTTTGTACATATATTGATTGTAGATATAATATGCAATACTTAACTTGCCTATTGTGGATACTATGACATGTACTATGTTGATTTCAATTATATTTGAGCTGCTGATGGCTCGTTCTAATTACTTTATACAAATAAATTATGGTCGCGTCCATTCAATCAGATTCAAAATCATGCAAATATGTAAATATAACAGCTTTATGTCCATGTAATTAAATAGATTTAATATTTCCTTTTTTTTAATGGAATTGAAAAGAAATCTGACCTATTGCTATTTTTTAATTCTTTTCTAGTTTTTCTCAATTAATCTATATAAGTTATCTCTCTTACTAGGAAAAAAACAACTACGGTGACAAAGAGGTTTAGAACGCAAATTTGAACCAAATTTTATAATTGTTTTTTCTTCGCATGGTCGGCGCGCAAAGTGGCTAATCGCTGTTGCTCATTTAGCGTTACCCAGGGGACACGTGTAAAGATCACACGTTTCCCCTGGGTAACGCTAAATAGTATGGAGGCGAAGCTACCATAACAGCAAGTGAAAGTACTGTCTCCCCCCTGGAACTCGCACAAAATACAGCACTGAGAATCATAACCGGAGCCCCGAAATCAACACCTATCGCCGCTATGGAAATTCAAACTAACATTGAGCCTATACAGTGCCGGCGAGACAGATCTGCACTTCTTTTCTGGGAAAGACAAAGACGAATACTTCCATGTAAATGGAAACAATACAAACAAGCTTTCTCCCGACTGAAAACACAGAAAACGCCTCTCACGATAACTGACTCTCTTGTTTCTCAAGTTCCTTTCAAACTTATTTTACTTCGACAAAGTGAAATTATGAATCTCGCGTCATTCCATCGTTTACAACTCCTATATTTCCAGTAAAATACACTGAATTACTGTGTTAGGTAATTATATTTTATTAATTTTGTGAAATAAAAATAATACATTTTAACATCAAGAGAGTGAACATATGTTCTTCGTTTCCCTGACACAGAGAGTAATGAGACAAACTTAGATATAATAAAATGACGTATACAACAAACAAAAAAAAGAAAAAAAAATATTTCAAATGTTATTTATAACATTTAAGTCAAATTCGAATTACCACCCAAAAAAAGCAGGTGAACCAATTGGTTCACCTGCTTTTTTTGGGTTGCTAGTCAAACGTTAAAATAAATAGTTTTGTTTACTTACCTGTTTTTTACTGTATACCCTATAAATAAATGTAATCATTGACAACTACGGGTAATAATATAATCCTTGCTGTCAAACTCAGAAACATCGCAAAAAATAATTGAAATGCCTTAATTGAATACTGTCTTCAGTGAACAAATACTTTAATACACTGAATAAAGATTTTTATTAAATAAATTTGTGTTACCACTAAAAAATTATTAATTAAGCTTATAGCCAAGACAAGGTTACTTCTTTGCCTATGGCATGTTGCCTTATCTTATTTTTGTAACATTTTTAACTAGTGTTATACGACACCAATCATCAAGCACTAGCAATAACGGAAATCTGTAACATTCTAAGCACTTAATAGCCATCAACACGTGCAACCGCATACCATCGAATTCTAACTAGCATAATTAGAATTCGTTGGTAATCATTGGAATGCATTATAACAGCAATGTAGTAATTAATCAATATTTTTATGCAAAGTAAATGTCCGACATAAACCCCATATATCAAGCTTGATAATCTAGGATATAACACTTTGTAAATGGAAAAATAAAGACGTGATTACTTCAAATACACATTTTGTAGGTCAGCAATTGAACAAAACTGGTAAAGATTTCAGAAAATTAAGAGCCACACCCAACACAGAATTATTCTGGATCAACATACGCGGAATCGAAATGGAAAATGCAAGCGGGTATTTTCGCATGAAGACATTGATGTGTATGCGATCATCATAGCTTGTACTTATTTTCTTTCTTCAGAATTATCAAATATCTGCGACTAAAGAACCAAAATTAAGGCATAAAAGTGTAGATATATTTATACTCCAATATTTACAGACATGGAAAGTATATTGGGTTTGGGATTATAGCCGCAAGACATGTTGTTTATTTATATTATTCAAGTTATACTTCTTTAGTTAAGACTATAACTGACTAACTCTATCAGAGAAAAATATAACATACCACTACCAGAGCCAGCACCTTTTCCTCAGAGGTCAGATACTGTGTCCTGCTTGCCCCTTGTGGAGCTTCGACTCATGAACCACAACTTGTCGAAACACCAATCAATTGATGTTGCCCTGAGAATGGCTGCCCTGGAGACTATCCACACCAGGTATTCCTCCCAGGACTGGTTGCATATTTACTGTGACGGCTCGTCGATGCCAAACACAGGGAATACCGGAGCAGGCTTCACATCTACAGTATTTGTGGGCTCTGTTGCCGTCGGTTCCCCGCTTACCAACTACGATGGAGAGATTGCAGCGATATACGAGGCCGCCGGGGAACTAGAGCGTCTTACAACATCACAAAGCGTGATTTTTCTCATCGACTGCCAGGCAGCTATTCTGGCACTCTCCACCAACCGCTACACAGATTGTTCCAAAACCCAACTCTGTCGTGCCAGACTGTCCAACCTGGTGAATGCTGGCTTTCGACTTACTCTGCAGTGGATTCCGAGCCACGTCGGGATAGAGGGGAACGAAAAAGCCGACGTACTGGCAAAACACGGAACGACTCTACAGCAGCCCATCTGCTCTCCGTCATTTTCACCCTCTAAGTCGGCCGTCTGCAGAGCGATACATGCCTGGATCAAGTCTTGGCGCACACAGTCCGCCGTCGGAAAGAACTGGGCTTGTCTAATTGATTCGCCTATTCGACGCGACCTACCCAGAGCTGTCAGTGTCGCAGCTTTCCGGTGTGCCACGGGCCACGAATACCTGGCGTGCCACCTGAAACGTATTGGTGTCCTGGGGAGCGATGCCTGCCTGCTCTGTGAACGTCCAGGAATGTCTTTCGACCATCTCCACGTTTGCCCGAAGATGAAGCCCTACCTTGATGATTGGAAGAGGAGGGCGCCCCCTGATGATCACCCTGCCTACAAAACAGCTTTTCTCTACTGGTCGGCGCGCCACCTAATGGCAGACATGCCAAGGGTGGGCGTTGGCTAGTAGTAGTAGTATAATTGTTTTTTCTGCGTGTATCATATACAAATATTTGTATTTGGCTTTTAAAACATTTTCATTGTTGCCTTCTTGATGGAGGCAACTAAATTACTTTATTTCCATTCTTGGTAGTATTATTTAAATTTTTATACAGGACGTCTATATTTTTTAAATTATATTTTAAAGTCCTATCATGATAAGTTTTAGAAAAAAAATCAACTCATGTATAAAAAGTTCCATGGCCATCTGTAGAAGTTAATTATTTTATAGACCTATATTACTCAAGTTACTAAGACGAGTCGATCACACACTAACTCATTTTAGAATATCAGTTTGGTGGTTCACGATTGATGAGGGTAAGTACGTTCCACATATCATTATAATCTTCTTATTTCAACCTTTAATTTAATATCTATTTCAATGGCCTCTAAAATAATTTTTACATCATCTGAGGTAGTAAAGGGGTCAGTGAGTGCCATATTGTACTTTATATAGCCACGCCATTCTGTATGTTATTCTTAACATTAAAACAAACTCAACACTATCTTATTTTTCATAATCAGTTATGTAGTTTAATCTGTAGGATTGAACATTCCCTCACAAACGTAGAGCAGAGTCAGTTAAGAAGGGTTACTCAATAAATCTCTTAAAAGAAAAAAGTTTTCGCTTTTACGTTCTTTCGTATTTGGTTTATTTCACTACATATTTCAATATTTGTTTTCTTATCCAAGAGGCAATGGAGAGAGAATGACCTGTTCTCTTTATAGATACTAAAAGCCACATATATTTGTTAAATTAAAATGGAAGGTTAAATTCGTGTATTTAGGACAGACTAGACCGTGAACTGTAAGTTATCCTCTAGATGTGTACAAACTCTTAATATTTGAACATCCTTGAGGATAAGCAAAAAGTGCTACTGAGTGATTTTCTTACCTGGCTTTTTTATACTTAGAAATTTTGCCTTTGTTCAAGTAGTTTTTTCCATAACTTTGAAGTTCGTTTTTCGATAATAAAAAAAAATAAATAAAGACACCTCTAATACGCTGCCATCATTAAGGCTCAAACACTTTCAAAAGTCACTCAAACCAGAAAAAGGATAACAATTCCATGCAGACCTCACTCCCCGCTGGCCGCCCCGTGCACACACGCCCGTCTCATTTTACGACTTTTAAGTCGCCCGCCCTGGATATTTGATACGAGAGGGCGCCCGGCAAATCCTGCGCCACCCGACTTCGGATTATAACTTGGCCATTAGCCGCCGACGAACATTTCCCGGGAAGTTAACGAGAGTGGGCAAACACGGATGGCTGCTGGTGTTGAACTGAAGCTCGCGAGATCGGGACGCTGCCGAGCAACGAGCGCTCTGTTTAATCTGCGACGCTGGAATTTAAAACCTTTCGAGCGGTTTGCATACAATATATTATTATTCCGTATTTCATAGAGGCACTGCGCACTAACATCGTGCCGAATAACGTGGGTATGCTTAGACAGAATGAAGTTTGATACTTTATTGCGTTGGCGTGTACCATTAATTATTTTAATTAATAGTATTTGTCGGTTAATTGTATACAAACTAATGTATAACTCATGCGATTTAGAGAAAATATTCGCACTTGTTATTTTCTTAAGTAACGAATTATTAAATCTATGCTAATATCTTTGCTTCATTTTATAAAAATGAATGTAATTATCAAAAGTCAAGAAAACCGGAAAAGGACTCTCCGGATACTTTTATAAAAAGATGTCTAAACGAAAATGTGTATATTGTTCAACGGTAATAAACTTTCTACAATGATATCATGTATATCTTAAAATGATAAATTAAAGGAAGTCTCTTTAACCATTTTTTCTAACAAAGAGCATATTTTAACATTTCTCTCTCGGTAAGTTTTCGAAATTTCTTTATAATTATAACTTAATAAAACGAAAAATATATTTAATAGCGTTCGGTTTGTTTTAATACAAGTATAGACCACTAATCAAAGGCATATAGTGTATGTCTTTAATTGGATATATGTAGTTAATCTTGAAATAACATCTATTGCACAATAGTAATTTTAATTTATTATTGAAATTCCTAATATTATAGGTCTGTTCAATACCGAAAAAGGATTATTCCAGGGTTTGACTCAATTTTGTATTGTAATACATTTTTAAAAATTTGTGTTATTTTTATCAATTAAGGAAGGAGATGATGTTATTTTTATACTGTAGATTATTCTGTTTGTTGTTTTCCTATTTACTTATTACAATGCATTTATTATATCTAGCTTTAGTAAGATATACAAAATAAACCTTAATTAATCAATTTTTATTTATAATTGAAAGCTATTTCTCCTAAGTATTGTAGAAAGAGTTAATTTAATATAAAAGTAATTTTTTTCAAATAAGCCAGATCTCATCCATTTTGTATTGTAAGATATTCTGAATATTATTGCTTTATTTAATTTCAAACATTAAAATCATACAATCACATTACTTTATTGCATATAAAATATATAACGTTTAAAGTATACATATTGCGTTACACTGATATAACGATTTTAATTAACACCAGTATTTTATAATTATGCAAATATATAAGTTGAAAGCGTTGTTATTTTTTGATTTGACCTTATTCATACTTGAAGATCTTTAGGTATATGGGATACATTATAAACTGTTTATATGTCTTGTAAAGTTATTATCTTAAGGCTTTATTCGATTATCGATTAATGAAGTAACTAATCTATCTTAAAGATTAAATCTGTTTTTTTTACATAATGGAAACGTAATATTATTAGCAGGTGTCAATTAGTACAAAATATAGCCCAAATAAATTGTCGGTCATTTCCTTAGTACGTGTTCAATAATGTTCTACGTAAAAATATTCAATAATGTTCTAGTAATGTCAACTTAAACAAAATATGAAACCGGAGCAAATTCTGTTTACAGTAATTACACTAAATCAACATAAATTTAAGCTGAAATTTGTGGACAGCAAATAAAGTATTCCAGAAGTTCGAGTTTCAAAATTAAACTTTTTGATGTGCAAAAGGACTTAAATTGATTTAGGCAAGGTCAAAAAAATTGTGACGGAAGCAACACAAAGTCGGGGGAGGGGGTGGAGGTGGTACGTTAGAATCAATGAGTAAATCTTGTAATGATTCCAGCCACAGCGTCTCAAATGGTGTATTAATAAAATATTAATCTACAAGATACTCAACTATTGCATTTTGTTATAATTTTATGTATATTCATTTAAACTTACTCTATATTCATGTAATAAAATTTAAAAAAAAATAGTAAAAAAATTTTACATGAACAAAAAATAATTACGAAGTAAAAATGAATGTACGTAAATGATATTAAAACTAAGTATACAACGAACGTAACAACATCGTGAATTATTAATTACTTTAACTAGGTACTTTACGTGAATTTTGTATATACAAGTTAATTAATACTGTTCAGGAAAAAGCTATCTTATTACAAAGGCGTACATTTTCATGTACACGACTAAAGTTTAAATTTTTTTTCTTTTAAAGTTTTTGCTTCAAACTTCTCTAGAATGAATATTCGATTATACTTAATAAAAATTATTCAAAAATCTTAATACAGCATTAAACAAAGACATTCAGTTAAGTATTACTACAAAGGTTCCTTCTTATTGCGGAAAACTAAATATCTATTTTCGTAATCTATAACAGGCTTCGCCTAAAAAAATGAATCTTCAAGTATGTACACTAAGTAAGCTTCAGTTTATAAATTTCATACAAATAATAAGAAAATGGCATTAAAGACAATGTTTATTAGTGGATGAAAGCAAAAATCGGCTGCTTGATTTGAAATCGATCTTATACTTTATATTCAGAACCAAAATGTGTTTGGCATAAAGTTTTTACAGCCTTCAATGGAACATAATGTTTAATTACCCGGAACGAAAAATTCGTGTAAAATAATATATAATTATAGTTATGTACATAAATTGTGCAATTTATAATTGCTGGGAATATAATGCGATGAAATTTATTTCATTTTTTAATTTTATAAAATTAGTCGACATAACAATGAGAATGAAAAATACACGTCGCTTCTCCGTAATTTCTAGTTATCACTTCGCTATATAAGTACTACATTTTTATATAACACTTAAGGTACTACCTTTATGATATTTTGAATATTTTCCTGTATCAATCCAAAAAAAAACAAAACGTGTTTTATGAATATCCAATCATTTATATGTTGCCATAAAATTGTGTAAAAAATTTTATATTCTTGCGGCATACTCCTTAAATATATTTATTGCATTAATTATATGGTATATATATAAATCTATATATCTGGATTACAATGACTTTTTAGTTTAACTTTATCCTAACAAAATATGAACAACGGATGGAATCGTGCAAAGTGAGTGTTTTAAACACTTTCTAGATGACAAATTTCGTACAAAAACTGAAATGTGGTTTTATAAACACCCTGTTAAATTAAAAGTAAACGATATACCAATAATCCCAATGACGGTGGAATAAATCAGAGTGGCTTTCATTGAAAGTAAATAAAACCCAAAGAAAAGGTCACAAACGAGACTGGAATGACAAATAATAAAGAAAAAATCTGTGATGTGGTAAAAAGTAATCAAAAGTAAAGTAGAATCAAAAATAGTAAGGAATGTGGAAAATGGGACCGAAAAAAGAATTAAGAAAAGAAAATAATCTCCACAAGACTTCAAAGATCGAAAGGAAAATAAATTGGATGTTTATAAGACTTATGATGTAGGTTACAAATTCTTGCACTGCTAATATATTTCTCGGTAATAGATTTTACTGAGTGAAATCTTCGGTGCCTTACAGCGATAGTTATAAATAGGTATTATGCCTCCCACAACATCATATTATATTGTACTATACAATATTTAAAGCTTCGAGGGTTTTTATATCATGAAAGTAAATAAAATAGGGACAACTCTCATTGGTATTTGCGCCGATTTTCTATTATTAGTAATAAGGTTTGTTTTAATTATATTGGAATATTTTTGTAATTGATTGGTTATTGTCTCTGTGTTCCTGATTTGTAGCCATTATTATTTTGGTTAAAAAAGCATATTAATTACATTCCATCAATTTCTTTTGTAAGGAAATTTCGTACAAGGATTTGTTATCAGCTGAAGTACTTTTATCTCGTTATTAAATAAATTTCCACTTTTTTCTAGATATTTTCAATAATAATGCCTTGTATTTTAAATTTTTCGTCACGTTCTTTAATTACTCACCTATATTTTCTCTGCACTTTTCATCGTTCTTATTTTTATATCAATATCAAAATTAAAAAATGTATTTACCTATTTGTGTAGAAATAGTGTAAAGAAAATTTGTATGAAAATTTTATCACATATTTTGTTATCCCGGGGAAGATAAGTTGCCTTAGTGAGAAAAAGTAAAAATATGAACATAATTTCAATTTCTTATATTTGACCGAAAATTTGCTAACACTATGAAGGTGAAAAGTATTTTTAGAAACTAAAATTACAAATACCCTTTCTGTTTTATTGTTATGATTATTTTGGTTAGAATTATAAAAGTATTGAATAATGTGTTCAACTCTATGTTAGAGCTATAAGACATGAAATGAATATGAAATAAATTATATTTTTATTATATTGTAAAATAAGTGTATGTTTGCTAATATACCTTAATGCGTGCAACAAAGAATCCAATAGATATAATTTCTACCTTAACCTTAAAACTGTGAACGATTTATTCATCAGTCATACCGATTTGGATTTAAATGTTCAGCTTCAGGGCTGTGCTAGTGTGCTAACCAATCCAATCTTAACGTGATCCAATGAAATCCAAATAAGTTTTAGATTATGATTATTAATATATAAAGTTTCATAACTAACTAACATTTTACCAACGACTTAAGTATAAAATGAATTAACGAAGTTATTCAAGAGTATGCTATTATATATGAAAAACAACAATTGGAATATACCAAATTAGACGCCATTCGATTTCTGAATATTAGCCAGGAACTGAGAAAACCAAAGCGCATTAAACTTCTTGAATTAGCATAATAAATAATATGTAATGACTAAATTAAATATATCGGAGGAAAATGAAATCATTATATTTCTCTAGTGATTTTTATTCAATTTTATATTCAGATTTTATCATGCATATCTTAAAGAGAAAGTTTAAAAATGCAACAGAGGCTTTTAGGGTTACTTATTATGTAACCAAAATTATTTATCATATTACAGATGTCACGGAAATTAGTAAATTCTACAAATTGATCTTTGTCTGCATTGTATTTCTGTTGTTCTTTGTCTGCATTGTAAATATCAAAATTATATGTAACATAAGATATTTTTTACCTGATATTTAAAACATGATTGTTATAATTAAAGACTTACATTTTGTACTTCAACTATAAAAAATTATGTTCCTTTCTATGAGCATGATGAAACAAATTCTATAAAAATGAAGAGATTATTGGTTTTCAATGCTAAATAATGAAACTTACCACTTTATTAAAAAGTTATTTGATGCATTGGGAAAGAAGTGAAAATAATATGTTTTGCTGTAACATGAGCTATCCTCTCTTCAACTTTAGAGAAGGGCTCAGGAATCCATGGAGCTACTTAGTCTCATCCTACCAATGATTGGGTAAAATTATAATGGATAATGACATCCATCATATTTTTATCCATTTCAATGATGAACATCTTTTTCCAACTTGCTGTCTAATTATTTACGCGATACAAGATTGAAAAGCACAGCTTGTATGATTTAATGGCTTATCTTACTCAACAATTTTTTTTTCAAAACCCAACGTGGATTTTCATTACTTATATATTGAATATACCGTTTAGTATATATCACGTAAAACGCTCATATTTATAATTTTGCCCTGGTACGTTGAAAAATAAAAAAGTTTTAATTTACTAATTAAAAAAAAGCAATGTTATTAATTCATATTCGTCTCTAAATACCGATCATTCTCACTAGGCCAAATTTGTTCTTGACTAGGCTTTTTATTGATATGACATTATTTTTCATAATCAATATCTTTTCACCTTAAGAAGGTAAAATAAAAATAGTTCAGTGGTCACGAAAGAAACTGCGTTGTCGACAATGTAATTAAGTCCACTGTGAGCATTGCAATAACTTTTCATTAATTGGTCACATAGAAAGTTTGGTTAGAATATAATAGTAGTATTATAGGTTACAGTCCGTAATTGATAAAACATATTTCGATAATGATCTCCTTTGTCCTTTGGCGATTCTATTCGAAGGACATCGGTGAGTGAGATTTTTTTTAGTTTATCTTTTTTGAAATATTTAACAAAAATTATTTCTATTCTAGGATATTATTTCAAAATATTTTAATGTCATTGCTATAATCAAGGATTTGTGATGATGGTTCTGTAGAAAAGATCAAAGTAGGCAATAGCGTAAAGTAAAAATTGGGAGATATTTACAAGTAAATGCCTGAAATGAAGCTGGATTTACAAATACATGGATTTACAAAACTTGGATTATATTGATTATATGCTTGTTTTTTTACTTTTTTAATTACCAACCATAAATTTTAATAAAATCACTATAAAAATACATTTATATAATATTCACATCAATTGGCAATTAAATATATTAGTTAGCTCAGTTACTCATTATTGATCCATCTTTCTGAAAAAAAACCTTATATTACCTAATCGTTTTTATTTCTTTATAAACGTTACCTTGAAAAACAAACAGGAACACAAAGGAGGATAACTGTCAGTGAAATTGACTATTATAAATAACTTGTACCTCCGTCAAGTAAAAATCACATATTTATTTATAAAAATTTTAAAATCAAAGATTTGCGATGAAAATTTAAAAAGGTATAGAACTTACTTCGACGCGGGAAATAAAGTTTAACTGAATTCAAAAAGCTTCAAAGTTATTAAATATTTGAAAAATAGCAAAACCTTCCTACACTGCAGCATTCATAATTTGGTGTACCGGTATATTATTTACTTTATTCGAATTAAACTTTATATTTGAATTTGAAGTTGGACACTGATAAATTTTAATATTTTTTTTTTCTTCGTTGTAAATTTATTCATGGCCAACTTGCAAGTTAGTTTTAATTATCTTTGTATTTCCAGAATTTTACAATTTAACTTTGTCACGATTTCTTTTAAAATCACAAATTAATCTAGACATACAATTATAAACTTGAAATATAATATCTGAACGCCATAATTTTTTGTGAGAGAAAAGTTCTACAAATTTTGAACATTTTTTATTTAGTTTTTTTTTCAACTCTTTCTTTTCATAGATTTTCAATTGACTTGAGATTAACGTGAAATTCTTAATTCCGTCCTTTCTCATTATTTTTTGTTCGTTGACTTCTAAGTTAAAATTAGATTACGAAAATTTAATTCACAAATGTTATGGTTAAATTAATATACCTATCTACGTCAAAAGTTAAAAAAAGAATTTTTTTGTTTATTCGTGCATGCAGAATAAATGCAACACAAAGAAATTTGATATTAAATTTATTTGAAACATACTGTTCCCTAGAAAAATATCAAAAACAGAAGTAGGTTTTTTATTTCTCACATTTTTATATTTCAGCTATATAGATATTAAAAAAATTTAAAAGTACCCGTTTAAATACTCTATGTTTGAATTATTCTGAACAGAAAAATTCCTTTTATCAACCTTATTTCAGAGTTAATAAACCTAATATACCTTATATGACCTTAGTTTTATTACAATTTTGTTGCTGTTCATGAAACAAAAATATTTTTCTTATGATTAATATCAATAAATTTTTAAACCCACGCGAAACGGCAATTTTTAGAAATCATAAGAATATAATTTCAAGATTTAAAGAGTAAACAGCATTCATTCATACAAACCCGTTGATAATCCAGACCCTTTATCGTTAAATATGGCAAAAAATATTTATGACTGAAACATAAATATTCCAGATTCAAAAGAAAATTTTAATTTATATACAAACTAATTACGGCGACATTCGGGTCACCCACACAGTTTGTTAACTAAATGCACTGTAAATGTTTTATGCGAGACGCGTTACGTAATGAACTGTCCGAAAGCAATGAATAAAATTACACGCAGCATTACCCATGTTAACTATTCACACCCATCCTACGTGATCTAGTGTAGCTGTACAGTCGTTGCGATAAAAATAATCAATATTCCCTTGTGAAAAGTAATTTGTTGTATCCTATGAGTATTTAATAATAAAACTTCAGTCTATTACAGTCTAATGAATTTGATTTATCTTTTAAATAAGGATAAATTTATTAACATAATATTAAGATAAATTACATTTAATGACAACGGTTTAAATTAAATTGAGCGTATTGGCAAATACTGAATAATTTAAATTAACATTTATTTATTTGTGTTGAAAAGTCTGTTAAAACAAATGGAATATTAAATCAACATTAAAACGAATGTTCAATTTATTTATTGTGTGTTCAATGGGTTAAATCCTATAATATCACTTTAAAGACGGTGGTGTTTCTAAGTAATATTTTAAGTATAGATTTATTTTAAATTTTCAAAACCATTAAACATTTTACGATTTATACCGTGATTTCGGCAAACTGACAGAAAGAATTCGAATTTATTTTGTATACGTATATTCTTTATTTTGCCATACAGAACCCATTATTATTTACAATTGGGAATTTAGTGTCAGAGTTGCAATATTATTTTAGAGTTGTCACATTTTGCTACACACACACACACACACACATATATATGTATATATATATATACATATATATATATATATATATATATATATATATATATATATATATTAATTTTTAGATTATCGCACTTACAATAAGAACGCAATTTCGTGAGATGTACAAGCTGTTATACTGAAATTTACTTATCAAAATATTTACGTATATAAATATAAGTTGATATATTTAACCCAGAGTAGATTTATTTCCATCGTTTCGTGTAAATTAGAGATAAAATATTTAGAAAATAATGCCTTTCTAATTTAATATTTTAACCAAAAAATATTAGGTATGTTACCTAAAAAAATGGTGTGTGGAAAAATATTTATTGTTTTGATTTAGAAAATTATTGCGCTTTGTTGATATACGTAGTTTGTCCATGTATAGTTAGAATTATTTAACAAGCAATAAAATATCTAGCTTAATATATTCATATATCACTTAGCACGTGCTAATTTTTTCATCTATTCTAATTTATATTGGAAACTTCTAAACGATTTTTGATTGAAGTTTGACAAGCAATAAAGTATCTTGCTTAAAACATTCATATATCACTTAACGCGTGCTATTTTTTTATCTATTATAATATTGTAAACTTCTAAACGGTTTTTGATTAAATTTTCACACGCAATAAAGTATCTTGCTTAAAACATTCATATATCACTTATCGCGTGCTAATTTTTTATCTATTCTAATTTATATTGGAAACTTCTAAACGGTTTTTGATTGAACTTTCACTTCAGTTTTAATAAAATCGATTTATTGGTTGAGCATTTTACGGATGACGAGAAGGGTTGACCAATTTGGGTTGAAGGAGACTTGAGTTAATAAAACTGAGGACAATTGTCATTGATGCGCTGTCAGGCTAATTGACCTTTAATGTATTAACATGGATAATTTAATACAAAAAAGGTAGATATTGTGAAAACTATGAAATGTAAACATATCCGATAAAGTAACTAAATTTAAAAATGTATCCTACAGATGTTAATAACACTTCTTCGTAATGACTTTAACGGAGCAGGAAGTGAGCAGTTTATAAATTAATTGTATGCGAATTACTATTCTCAGCATAGAGGATTTCAATATGCATTTAATTCTTAAAATTTAAATAGTATTTAACTAATATCATTTTACTAAGAGTTAAATAGTATTTAATTACTGCACACATTACAGTTATCAAAAACCGGCACGAATAGTTAGTGCTATGATGAATCTACACGTGCAAAGATATAAGCTATATAATGAATTTCTCAGGCGTACAAATACCGGGAATATCTAAAAAAAATTCCCTTAGAATTTTTTAGAAAAGATTAAACAAACTTTTATTAACTGTGTTTTTTCATCATGTTGACTTTAACAAATGCGGACAAGGGAGAAGAAGGAAGCGATGCGCTTTTTGGGGACATTTTCAAAACCTACGTAAAAATGTCTCACATAAAATATAGTTTTAACATATAAGCTTGAAACATTACATTTCGATTAATAGCCATTTGATGAAGAAAATTAAAACAACCCATTTGTCTAATTTATTCTCTTTAAACTTGACAAATGGATGTCTTTGAGTGTAATTTACCGAAATATATATGATTAAATATATTTTATCGCTATTCCAATTGTTGTGTTTCTATATCAAAAAATGTCAGTAAAATTTTTCTGGGTATTTTAAACAGTATTTCAAGAAATATATTGTTAAGTGAGTAGCTTTGGTATCTTTATAATTTTCAATTATATTCCATACAATTAAATAAAAAAAATTCAGTTTTATTTTCTTTCTCTATATTTTTATATATTTATTTATGTGTTCACTACTATAGTATACGCAGTTTAATACGCCTTATAACTAAACCAAATTCCAAGTTTCTATATCAAACGGTTTAAGAGAAAAATGGCTGTGATAGATGAACAGACGTACGCACACGTAAAATATTTTTAAAGGATTCTTTTTTTCTGTTTGAAAGTAATGAAATTAATATTTCCTTATTCGACCAACAAATATCTTTATAATTTAAATTTTTAGCAACAGCAAAATAAAATGTTTTAATAAATGGTTATCAAATTTAAGCTAAACCTTCTATCATTAACATAATTCAGCATACGGCATCATTTTTAGGTTACCTTTGAAACTTCAGTGATTTCTCAATTTTTTTATATAAAAAATAAAATTTCATAAGTAAAACAGAATACTAGAATTTTTTTTAAATCAATTATTTTGAAATATGACTGAATTAATGTTAATTACATTACATTTATTTACATTATTCAAATAAATAATTCATATATCGGCATGACTTAAAAACCACTTAGCTATTTCTTAACCCGTTTTATTTAATTTTTACATAACTAATTAAAACTTTAATTGAAACAGCTTATACATTTAAAATAAACACTTAACTCGCGACTTACAACTGAAATAAAATGAAACAGGAAAAGCCGATTAACCATATCTGCTTTTTAAAAAAAGCTTACTCATTTGAATAATAAATTTGGACTTTTTACATACCCTTTGGACTTAAATGGAAATATTTATTTACATACAATGAGAAAAACGACGTGAAAACCTTTTCATATTCCGCATTCACAGTAGTACATGAAAATATGTAATTCATCAACTTTATGTTTAAAATTTAGCTCTATATTTTGAGCTCTTCACAAAGCAATGACTGAGTATAACCACAATATAATTCGAGAGAAAATAAACGAGAATATGTGATCACACCCCTTTCTGCTTTTCAATCAGTTTCCTTGTGGTTATGATATATTTCTTACTACTTATTGCAGCACCGGAAAAACGTCGCTTTTATTAAATTTAATTTCCTTTTGTAAATACAGCGCTTTATCGTCTTCAGTTTCTTGGTGAGTAAGTATAGTTATTGTATCCTTTCTTTGCGTATTTTATTACAATAACGAATGATGTTGAAAGTTTGCAGTTAAAATAACCTACAATATCTTGAATTATGAAAGGGGATGACGAAGATATATTTCTTTTAACATATTTTCTACAATACCTGAACTGACAAACTTTCGATTTAAGATTAAAACGTGGAAATATTGTAATTTTTTTATCAGAGAAGTCAAAACGAATATGACTAAATATATTTTGAAACTATGTGGCGTTTCTCCTCTTTACTCTGTACTGATGACTGAAGACCTAGACACTTAGTGAAATTTTAAATTTTTTATAGCTTTTAGCATCTCAACTACGTGTTATATGTTTTTGTTACTTATGATTTAAGTAATCAATTTGAATACTACTAACGTTTATTTGACGATTTTACTGAATAAGGGAAGATACCATTAGAGTTAAGTTGAGAAATCTTGAAACTAAAGCCAATCGACCTCCGACGTGAATTCAAAGAAATGATAATTACATATACACTGTTATCATCGCTACGAAAATCATATCCACGAAGGAAATGTAATCGCATTTACGTTGAGATATATACTTGCAAATTACCAGGTATAGATTATTTTTGCTTTTAAGAATTGCTAAATTAGTATTATAACTTGCGATATGGTATGTTATAACTGGTTTTTATAAGTAGAGATACATATCCAGTATCAGACAAATGAAAAGAGAGAGACTTTATAATATTTGTTTAATTTTATAATATCATATTAATTACAAAATAATTTGATGAAATCTCGCTTTTTGGAAATACTTATCATAGAAACAATCATAATAAGTTTCATAGTAGTTCAAGTATTGACTAGGATGTGTTTCAAAAACGTGCAGCTCATTGCCGTTGATTGAGTAGTTCAATTTCCCCTACTATTTGCAAACGTTGACATTTATTACAGGAAATATAATTTCTATAGTATATCTAAGCTACTGCTATACCCTAATTTCATATAACTTTGAACTTAAAAGTTTAAATTGAACAAACATTCGAATATAATGATTAACGCTATTACTATCTATCCTATAATTAATCATAATAAGTTTCATAATAGTTTAAGTATATACTGGAATGTGTTTCAAAAAACTTGCAGCTCATTGCCATTGACTGAGTAGTCCAATTTTCTTTACTATTTGCAAGCAGTGGTAGGAAATATCATATCTATATTATATCTAAACTACTGCTACATCCTAATTTCATATAACTTTGAACTTAAAGGTTTAAATTGAACAAACATTCGAATATAATGTTTAACGCTATTCCTATATATTATATAATTAATCATAATAAGTTTCATAGTAAATTAAGTATTTACTGGAATGTGTTTCAAAAAACTTGCAGCTCAATGCCGTTGACTGAGTAGTTCAATTTTTCTTAATATTTGCAAACGTTGCCATTTATTGCAGGAAATATCATAACTATAGTGTATCTAAGCTACTGCTGTACCCTAATTAAATATAACATTGAAATTAAAAGTTTAAATTGAACGATTCGAATATAATGTTTAACGCTATTCTTATCTATCCTGTAATTAGTATATAGGCCCTCTAAATTTATATTGAAGGAGTAAAAACATCTTTAAATATAACTTTAGCAATATCAAGAAAATTTGGTATTAATGAAATAGATTTGATAATAGAAAAACAATCTAAATTCGGTTAGTTTACAAGTTTTTTACTTAAAACTTTGCGTTTCACTATTATTTGACAATACTTATACTAGTATTTACAATATAATTAGGACCTCAGCTTCAGTCTTGATCAAAAGCACTGCCATAAAAAGAGTTTCGTAAAAAATATAACAAGTTTGAAAGCTATAATTAAATGAAAAAAAGCCCTCAAAACATTCACAATGAGTAGTTATAAAGTGCGAAGCTAAAATTATACTCAATAAAAATTTACAATATTGGTAGAGGAGAACTTTCCATGATATTGATTATAAGCTTTGACCGCTAATACTACGAAGATCTGCGACCAAATTTCCATTGAATGAAACGTCACTGCGCATAAGTCCACCCCACACTCTCAAGCCTTAGCGGCGATTCTCCATCCGACTTACGAAATAAAACTCCGACACTTTGATGTGAAAAGTTTTCTTATTCTGTCGTTATTGGAAAGTGTTTAAACGACCGTGACTGGCTTGTTATTTCACTTCGGCCAGTCTGCGACCGCAAGTTGGCTTCGACGAAAAGGCTTTCGATGTTATGTAATTGAAGCTTTGATATGGATTTCGGATACGTAAGTGGCGATATACGTCCAATCAGTATTGTTTATTTGTAACTGGGTCGCGAAAAATTTGAGGCCAACGATATTAGGACAAACAGCGTACCGACGTAAATTTACTTCACAAATGTTGAAGTTAATTCTTATAAATTGATAATTATTAAATTGTTCCCTAAATTTTATTCTCTTCAATGAGTCAACTGTCCTTGTTAAACAGTTGAAATTAGGACATTTTAAACTACAAAGTTTGGATTTGTACAGATGATTAAGAGTACTGTATGATAATAGGAAGAAGAATTATATATTATTAATAGGTTCCTATACATAATATATAATTGGGAGTCCTCCTATTATCATACATCAGGATAAAGGAACATTGAGACTTTACGGTATTAAGTGACGCAATTCCAAATTGATCAATAAGAGCAGCTAGCTGGATAAAACTTGACGTATATTTTGTTTAGGTATAAATCTTTATCAGTATGAATTCCAAAACACCAAAATAGATTTAATTAATGGTACATATTTTGAAAGCTGTAATTAAACGAAATAGATCTCTCAAAATGCGTTACCTAAAGTTCGCAAGGTGTAATTATAAAATGCCAAGCTAAAATTAAACTCGATGGAAATTAGCATTATCAGTTGAAGAGAGATTTCCGTAATAATATTGAGAAAAAGCTTTAAATAATATCACGAGCATATGCGACGAGGGTTACATTATTTAAATGGAAATTACGGGATGTGAAAATCTTTGAGACAGTGGAAATTGCAGCATTGTAAAATAGACCAAAATTCTTTATCTTAGAGTAACGTTTGAAATAGGCTTTCCTCATACAAATCTTATGAACGTTTAAACAATATAACTAGACGTCTTTGATAGTCCAAAAACTTGTTTACTGTTAAGTAGTTTAGATTATTAAAATATTTCAATATCACTATTCTCAATACAATTAATGTAAAAGTAATAATTTAAAAAAGTGTATCCTTGAATAGCTTTGTTCTGAATATTTAAGTTTCTCGTGTAGGATCAGTCTAATATTAACCTAAAAGAATATTTTACTACATTGGTAAACTTTTGAAAAAGTGTTGAGAGATACTTCTATATGTTTTGGAAGAAACAAACAATTCTTAAAGAAATTTAATGTAAATGTTTACAGAAATGCACTATACAATATAAATATATCGCTTATAATTATATAGCAAATTGAAAGGTAGATTACTGAGAAACATGTTATAAATTTCTTATAAAGGAAGCGAGCCTAAAAAATAACTATGGAGAACAAAAAGGCCTCGTCAAAAAGATAACTTAAAAAAAAGGAGATAATAAGCGGTATAGAACTATATCTCGCTTTCCTATGAAGCGGCATCTATTTCTACTGGTTGTGTAAAATGAATGGTGCGTAAAGTATTTATTTAATATTAAAACAACGCGAGGCCATAATAATAAAATATTATGATAAAACAGTTATGAAGTGGAGAAATATAATATATAACGAAAATATTTGGCGTTAATCTTGAAGAAAATCATTATTCACAATTAGATGAAAATACATGATGTAGTATTATTTCTACTTTCTTTAAATTCTTTACCACGACCTAGGTTTTGTGAATTCTACATCACTTAGTTTCATTTGTCAATAGAATAAATATAATTTTGAGAAAACAGATAAAAATTATTGGTTTCACGTGAAGCCGGGCGGGTTGCTAATTTACAATAAATAAATAATACATAAAACTTCTATTCTACATTTTTAATCGAGCAGCAACCAGTCCTGATAGTGATGGTTAAAATATAATCAACTTTCAAGAATACATAAACTTTAACTTCATTTAAACTAGACAGTCTACAGTCTTTGCAAATCTATAATCCCAATCTGAAGAAATTACTCTTTATTTAAAGTGAGAGAAATCAAAGTCAATAATGGTAAGATTTTTATCCCAATGCGACAAGAGCACTAGTTTTGAACTCCTGTTAACCAAGGATAATACAAAAATTACTAACACATCGATTGCTGCTAAAAGAGTTGATTTTTTTTACAAATCAAAAAAGTTCAAAATGAACTCTCAGTCATTATCCGGCTCTTCATGATAGTTTGACTGACTACCCCGGATCGTCTTTAGTGCTGAACGCAGTAATGAAATAAGACAAGAGCCGGCAGGGGTGAGCAATAAAAAAATAACAAGAATTCTTTCTTTGGAATTTTGGCAGGAAATTATATATCGACATAGACTGAAATTCTATTTCATTAGGGGAAACTTCCTGAACGTAAAATAATACACTCCCTTCCTCCGATGAAATATACTTTATAATTTTCCCTTGCAGAAAACCGCCTCCAAATTCCCATCATTACAAAATTTTGCCGCGCATCAAACTCCGGCCTCACACACGCGCTCCAAATTAACTATCATTAACATCATTATCCTCAACCACCTCGAAGCTCTCGCACAATACACGCGGGACAAATGAATGAAAAGGCACCAGCGCAATAATTGACAAAGGCCCCGTGAACAATGCGCCGACAGATCTCTTGCTCTGACGCGCTTTCAGCGAAATGAGACGAGCCAAATTAAAGGAGGCGCCCCCACCGACGTCTATTGATTTACTTTCAATCGCGCGCCCGCCCGAGCTATTAGTTAACCGTTTCAACCGTTCCCGGCTCCGCTCACTAATAACTAAACGTTCACAGATATCGCCGCGCGGCGCCAAGTTTCACAATTAATAACATCCGCGTCCCTTCCCTTCGCACTTTGAAAATTTTGTTGCAAACTATCAAACTCCGGTTGGCCGAAGTTGGCGGGCGGGCTCCGGATATCAGTTCGATCAGATTAATGGTCGGAATCGACATTAAGAGAAAGAATGTTATTAATCTTGCATCTTGGCCTGGATTGAGATAATCTTGATATTGTTAGCAGCCTATCGCAGGCAGGACCGTCAGGGTCGCGTCCTCTTCGCGAAGTTTATTTTTGATTAGATGCTGTTTCTAAAATATGCTCAATCGACCCCATGAAAATGTAATTAGAGAAGTGATAAGGAAATAATGTTAAAATTTGACTGATGTAATCAATTTGCTGCTTTACTTATAATTGAATATGATTTTTAAATTTCAAAATTATATAATTATTATGTATCAAATATATTATTATCGCCTCCAATATTAAGTTCCATAAAACAAGTTTTCATTCTCATTTCCCTACACAAATATAAAAAGAAATGGCATTCAACGATTATATTTATTAAAAAATTGCATTCATGATTTTTACTTGTAAGCCAAAATCACATTATTATAGGAAACCATAATCATCTGGGAGTAAAATGGTTTTTGCAGAGCAGAGCAATTGAAAATCACAAGAATAATACATTTCACACAATAATACATTTGAAGTCACAAGTATAATACATTTTGAATCATCATAATTGAGGTAATAAGAATATAATGCTGTGGAATGTTATTCGATAATCACTGAAAACCGGAATAAATATATGTTTAAAGACGGGATTTTACCCTGTATTTGTTTATTTTTTTAAACGCAAAAAAATTATATTCGGGAAACAAAGCAATTGGGTATATGTTTGCTAGTAAACTTCTATAGGAACAAATTTTGTTTATTTTTTACTTAACTTGATGTATATCTAATTTGTTTTTCTAACCATTAACTATGTGTATGTTGTTGTAGAAAAAACAAAAAAATGATTGTCTTTTGAACTCTACATGAAAACTTACATGCAATAAATGTAATATTTCAATGTTATTTTTAATTTAATATTCGATTCTCGCTACTTTCTTTTATATAGGATGACAAAATACACTTAAATAACGTTATCAGAGATTAAACTAACTTATTTAGATCCACCAGGCCAAGGTATGCACTACCACATTTTATAGTTAATCCGATTAAAAGATCAATCTCAATAAGAGGATTTTTCTTATATTTTACCCTCACAAATAAGGACATACTTTAAAACAAATTTATATGTCATTGATTTATAACTTAACGTTCTAGTACTGGTCTTGTGTCATTATTTAAAACAAGTTACTAGCTACGGTATTCATTTGTATGTTATACTTCTTAAAATGCTCTTCTAACTGTAAATATACATGTGATAATTTCGGAATATATTCCTATCTTACGAATTTACTTAGGCTTTATTCACGACCATGAATATCCTAAACAGATGCCTTTACCTGCTTGTATAATAAAGGACTAGTCTATTTAGGTTAGGTTCTCTTTACTTAGGGTCAAGAGATTTTCGTGAGTACCTAAGATATCATGATAAAATAGATTAGTTGTTGCTTCTAGGAAGACCTTACTTACATATTGACCCTGTTCATTTCCTAACATAATTCTATTAGTTTCCGCAAGTATTATCCTTATTCTCATGTCGTTAAACTATAATCTTCGTACTAGAAATTCATTGCGATTAAAGGCGATTCAGTGTCATTCCAAAAAATTTTATCTGTTACAACCCGAAATCTAATGTACGGTCTGCCTCTTTCCTCTTTCGACAATATTTTATCTACATAATATTTATGTTGTAAATTAATTCTTCTTCATTACACTCTTATGCTTATTTTTGCGATAATGTTACTTATCTTTCTTTTATTTCATTCTGATTAATACAGTTTATAGTTTATAAATAAGCGACGTATTGCTTTATCTTTGCAACTAGTAGTAAATGATTTTTCCGTTCCTAAATGTTAATTTTCTCTTAAACAATTTTCAGCAGCATAGAGAGTATTTTAAATGCAACTTATTATCTGCACCCCTTTTTGCAATACTCTTAGCGGCGAATTATTTATGTTGTTACTGTGTTGGTAGGAATCGTAATACATTTAGTGTCGGTGCCTTTTGTAAATTTATTGGTTGGAAATGTAGAAAATACTAAAATTAAACTCTAATCCTTTATAAAGATTTCAGGGTTTTGTATAAAAGTTGAAGTGCATTTTAGTTGTTTATGCGATTAAAAATTTAACTGAGCACTCGCATTAGTAAAAATAGCGCAGGGATGAAATGAACCGAATTTGAACAGCAAATTAATGATCGTATCAGTAAATCATTAGTCAAAATTAATAAACCTGAAAACCAATACTAAAACGAATACATATTATGTACGACCTACTTTAGAGCTTTATTATACAAAGCGTCAAATATAATAAAAAAATAAATATTTCATTTTAATCGCAGAGACTTAGTCCAATGCAAGCTTTGCTCGTAACAATTAATCGAACCGAAACGTGGATTATTTAAATTGGGCCAGGACCATCAATTCCTACCCAGCTAATCGACATGTGGGACTTATGTCAGTATGGCCGTTCGGCAAATTAATTACAGCTTTATGTGGAGCGGGGCGGGGCTGGGTCCGCTTTGACGAGTAACCCTGGCGGATCTACTCTCAATAATTCCTGTGGCGTTGGATATTCATCTTGCACGTGCGTCCTTTTGGGGGATCAAAATTTGTCCAACGTCAGTGCGAATCCGTCAAAGTGTAATGTTGCTAATTCATTAAATGTGGGGATTTAAGGATGGCTATCAATAAATTTTAAACCTCTTATATAATATGTATGCATATCAGAAAGAAGAATGAAAGATTAATCTTATTGTTATATGTTTTTAAATTATTTTTACGTGAAGAACCATTTTTTTTTCATTTTACTAAATTGTTCTTGTATTGCTATTTAACATTGAATATCTTTTAGACCGATTTTTACGGGATTTACTTTATTTAATATAAAGATTTTTTTATATATTACTATCACTCCCCTGCGATTTCGTTTGCTCAAAATTTTTATAACGTGATATTGTAAAGTTGAGTGCGCACTGCACGCCAATGCCTGCACGCTGGCACCGGCTACACTGCCACCACCTCGCTAACAACGAAGCATAATAAAAAACTCAGTTATATGTTCTGAACTAATTATTTAAATAATATTCAGTTAAGAAAACATTTTATCGATAAAAAATACTGACACTGTGTTTGTTTTTATATATGTGTGTATTTTATATAGATAAAGATTCATTTTTGAAATGAGGAAATAGAACCGTGAATAGCGGAGTTGTTTTATTATAGTTTTTAATCATAATTACGAAAATTGTGCACTTTCCATAATGGATAAACATATAATTCCTGAAACTTTGTTGCACATTTTATTGATATGCATAATTTTTTCCACAATTTATTTTTATATCTGTAACAGTTTGCCCAACGTATGCCAAGAAAGCAATCAATTTTGTTGTTTTTCTTCAGTTTGGGTGAAAACTACCTCTAATACTACGAGTATATCCTACGAAAGTTTTGAGAAAAAATATGGTATTATTCTAATGGAATATCGTACTTTTCAAATAGCGTTGTACATTTTGAGAATATTTCCAGTAGTTTTTGTATTTTATTTCAATATAAACACAAGCTAAAAACAAAGAAAATCTGTGTGAGACTTTTTCTTTACAATATATTTATTGATAATATTTATTGCGCCAAATGATGACAGAGTGAAGTAGTTACACAAGAGGAGAGGCGCGTAAAGTTGCCTTTTCCCGCATTTTGCAGGTATTTTACGAAACTTTTACGCATATATAAATACAACATTGTAAATTTATTACATCGCATAACATTAGGAGAAGAATAATTTTTTTTTATTTGTCTGATGGTATCTCTGGAAGATTTTAATATTAATTCAATGATTTATCACACTACTTACTTTCTGAAATCCATACAATATAATGACAAATTTAATTTTACTAATGGTTTTGAAGTATTACGCCATTTTACTCGACCAGAAATTATTAATCAATTTTTAAAAAATATTGAACCGAGTTTTATTATGTTAGATTTGTACGTTAATTTTTCTTCTGTACCATTTCTGCGTGTCATCGCAATAGTATTTACGTCAATATCTATAAATTGTTAACAGCCGTAAACGCCTACATAATATGACTTACGTTTTATAGCAGACTTTTATTTCGTATTGTATATAATTACAGTAACTATACAGCAGATTTTTCATAGGCCGTATATCACTCATAAGCCGTATATCATACAGAAAAGTTATTAGGACAAATATAATTGTTATTATTCAGCCGAAACTAATTTAAGGCTAAAGTAATTTAGCTCTTTGCAAAGAGAACAGATGTAATGATATAAATAAAAACCAGTATTTTTTAATCAATTATACGTACAAGTAAATCGCCCTAATGTCTTATAGCACACAATTTATCCAAATCGTAACTGAATCTACTTATAAAAACTAGACTGGAAATATATCGTAAACGCTTCAAATCAATGTCCGATGAGAATACATAAATTACAGTAACGTATTAATGAAGAGTTCATTTGCATTTTTTATTTTATTTTCATAATAAGGTTAATTTTACTTTAATACTAACACTATATTTATACTGCGAAAAAGCTACAAACTATAAAATCATCTTGGTACTTTTACTTATAGTGTCGCAAATAAAAGACAGAGAGTACATTTAATTACAATTGACTGCTAACTGAACTCCGCTTAAGCTGTTATCCGATAACTTTGCAGGTTTGTAACTTACGATAAACTTGTTAGTTGGGATGCTACGATAGCTTCGTAATGTTATCTTAACATTGTCTTACACAAAGTTTCATCTTTATCTTTTCCAACATTTTACGTATGTAAATATTCTCTTCATTATAAATTTTTAAGCATACCTCAAAAATTCACAAATATTGGAGTTATAGCGTAGATTGAAATAAAGATGATTAAGAGCTTTCCATTAACTTTTGATCGTATGACCTTTGATCGTATGACGCACTATTCTCACAAATACACCTTGCATTTAGTTGGTCCTTTATTTAACAAATGTCAGGCGTATCAATTTTGATTGAGAGAGATATGTATCAAATTTGTCGCTTTTTTACATAGCTAAACGTCTCATATAATAATGGTTTTTTTATAGTAAAAGTTAAAATAAAAACAAATTTAAAATTTCTTTCGAACTTAATTTATATTTCGTTTTATAATATTAAATTAATGTTCATAAAATTTTGCCTGAGGCAAAGAGATAAATGTTAAAAAGGTAAAAATATTTTTATCAACCTAAAAATGGCGATAAAAATGACAAACATATTTACATACTGAATGCGAATTTTATTTATAGTAGTGATAGAGCGAGTTTTTTGAACCAATTTCGGGCTAAAATTAAATGATATAAATCTGGTGAAGTTGAAACTTCGAGTATCTAATTGCAACATAAAAAAACGTTATTCACGTAAAATTATATGTTACATCACATGGTTGCAATGTATATGTCTTTAATGTACTAGTTTAATATTTATACTAGTTAATATTTACTCATAAGTAAAATTTAATACAAGTTTGTACATGTGTGTATTCTTCAATGTCCCTACAATTTTCAATCGGAACATCCGTTAAAAATTGTAGGGGGTCTTGAAATTAAAATTTGCTCTATACCACTTACCAATATACCTTAGGACTCATCACATTTATGTAAAGGTGTAAGTTCAAAAAAGACCAAGCAACACCGGGTATTTAGCTAGCGTAAATTTAAATTTAAGATTTAGAAATACAATTTTATTAATAAAAATTGCAGGCATTTCGTTAGCATAAACTTTCATATTTATAAAAATGGGTTACATCAAATACACAACGAATTTTTAAAGATTTTAACATACGAACACCGAAAGTACTCAGAATAAAAACCACTGATAAAATCAAAACACTATTCGATGTGTATTGTAATACTTACTTTATTGCTATTATATAAGATTTCAGTTTTGATACTAACATTTTTTAACCTCTTTCGGCGTCCAATTAGGCAAGGTTTTACTGTAATGTAATTAATTATGGTAGACTTCTAATTTCCTTTATTTAATGTTGCTCGATACTTACTTTATTTATTGCAATTATCTATCTCTTAACAGGACATGACTTTTCAGTTAAGAAAGCTGTGTCTGAAAAATCAGGTCTGGTACCCATTTCTTTTGGCGTATTTTAATAATTTTCATATACATTTAGCAGTCAAATTTATAAATTTCCCTGGGTTATTATCAAGATTTTATAAACAATGCATTAAATGTCAAAAATGAGGAATACTTAATTTTTGGTTTGTAATTAATTACATCTCAACTTATCTCTAAATGCAACTTATTTTTCTAACTAATTTACGAAATGGTTCAATAAAGTATAAAGCAGGGTTGTGTAAAACCATAAATTCTCATATTATATAATATGAACTTACCTATCGTCATATACGAAGCCAGCATCCAAGGTGTTATAGTAGAGTAGGAAAGCCAGCAGGCTACAGGAGATGGTGACCCAATCCATTTTCGCTCATTTGCTCTCCTTTACCTGACAAGGGAAACAAGTTTCCATTTTATTTATGATGATAAATTTTATTCATATAATTCTTCAAGAATGAAGACAATAAAATACACGTCACAAAAAGCAAGGAAATCGTCATGGTTACGGCAAAACACAAAAAGCTCCAATTGTGTCTTCTTGTGATAGAAGCTCCAAAAAGTTTCAAAGCTTTGTGTGCAATAAGGTACGCTTCCACAACAAAATACCTGCAAACATTCAAGTTGGAGACGCAAAGTTTCATGGAGGGATGAAAGAAGCTTTGTTGCATACAAACTTTTACAATATCAACAATACAATTGACAATCTTAATTTCAGTTAGTACCTAACATTGTACTCGGTACTTACGTTACCGCCTGAAAGTTTAGAATCCTAATAACAGCAATACAATATGTGATGACATAAAATTGTACTTGAATTAAAAAAACTGTTATTTGAAGTGATAATATTTAGCTTCAACTAATGATATTTTTTTGACAATTTTTTTTGTAGAAAGTAAATCTATGTATTAATACGTGAAAAGTAAACTTTTACCCTTTTTTAAGCATATTGCGCTCCCGGAGAAGTGTGCGATTTGATATATTTAAAGTTTATATGAAAAAGTTTATATGCAGAAAGCTAAAATTTATCTAAAATATTTGTTACAAATACATTAAATTATATATTACAAACACATTAAAACTTTGTTTACGTTCAACTATAAAAAATGCATTATTTACGTTTATACTGTAAATATCAAACACGTAGTAGCCTGTGATCAAATAGTCGCAAAGAGTAGAGATTGTCGCCAAAGAATTTTAAAATGTCGGATTGACTTGTGAATTTTGTGTATTTCAAACGTTCTTTTTTCAATAGCCTGTGGGGTACATGTCAAGGCCAAAAATCATTTATTTTATATATTTTATAACAGATATCTATGTCACTAACATCCAATTTTAAGTTTAATAGATATTGCAGGGAATTGAGGTAAATGACACAAACTCTCAGTAATATTTTTGGGCCTTTTTTATATAAAATTCGAAGAAAATTAGTTTAGGTATCCTTATAGCTTGCACTTTCAATTTGTTTTCTTGTAAAATACAAATATTTTAAATATCAACCTAACTGAGCTATGTGCGATTTGCTATACTGCAATGGTTTTTAAAGAAAAGGTCTGTAATAGACAGTGAACTTAAAAATGGTATTAAGTGTGGTAAGTGGTAGTGGATTTAAAAGATATTGTAAGGATTCCATCTGTCTTTTCTTTCGAGGTACAGGATCATAAGTAAAAAAATTAATTTTAAAAAAATATAACAGAAGTGATGGGCACGTTACTAAAAATATCCTTACATAAATAATTTAATCTAATTGCACATCAACGGGCATGAATACATTATTGCAATTTAATTATAAAAATATTTTTTAGAATGTGTCACAAAAAAAATTATTAATTTTTTTGTGGTCTCTCAAATGTCACGCTATGCGAGTTTAAGAAAAAGTTACCAATTCTCAAGAACATTTAATTAAAAATACGGTAACAAAAATAAATGAATAAAAACTAATCATAAAGTAACGAAAAATACCTGTCAGATACGAATAAAACTCATACTAACGCGTTCGGTACACATTTCGGTGCTTATTGAGCACGTTATTTGAACGTTATGTACGTTACGTACGTATTTTTGTTTGAAGCATTAATTAATGTTTTTCGCAACGTAAATATATTGCAACATATTATATAACTTTCCCACATGGAGATCTTGGTGCATATTTGAAAAATTATAAGACCTAGCATAATTGTTACTAATACTTTTTTCCAAGCCAGTACTTGGAAATATTGAAAATAAGGGGCATAAAACTTTTGCATATTTTTTAGAATAGCTTTTTAAATATGCCGTTATATATTGTGAAAAAAATATTTTTATATTCCTCCTAACAAACCTTTTCAAATGATATTTCACATGATATACAAAATGAGAGAAAAAAGTTTTTAAGACCTCTATGTACTTTCTTTTTAATTGTTATACGATTATTATCGAACAGTTGGTGGTGTAAAATATGTAGGAAAATAAGATGTATTGTTATGTCAGATTTCAAGTTTCTATAACGAACAGTTTCTGAGAAAATCAGCTCGGGAAATAGAAAAGCGTAAATTTATTGTATACTATTTATATATTTAGTAGGTGTAAAAATTAATGTTTAAAATGTCTAAAAAAATATGACTTCCAGAATCATTAACATAGTTTTCCTACAACCTTTACGTGAGTTTCTAAAAACGCATATATTGTTGTAACTTAATTTGAGTAGTAGTGAAAAAAGGAGGGAAGCATTTTTCTTCATACATTTCTTAATATGTCTCCGCAGATATGATACTTAAAATTATGAAAAAAATACTTGAAAAAAATACAAAAATATTGAGTCCGTTATAACTAGCCCTTTTAACCGACACTATGCAATGCATATGGACTTAAAAAAATGTCGAATACTTAATTTACCCTCCCTAAAATTTGCAAACGAATCTTTTTCAGATAATGTGATATAAGCAGATACATACATTTTATAACTATGCAAAATTTTTAGTTTCTACATCAAGCGGTTTCTGAGAAAAACTGCTGGACAGACATACAAACAGATACGTTAGTAATCTTATGAGAGTTGCGTTTTTTCTTTTAAATTACGGAATCTTAAAAACACAAAATAAGCTATGAAAACACATTTTGCAATAGTCACATAAGTCGATATCAGTTTAAACGTTCGGAAGTATCATTTTTTTTGGCTCCAGTATCGAAAAGGTTAAAAAAAGATAATTTTATTTTGGAGTTACTAAAGATTATGTACATATTATATATATATATATATATATATATATATATATATATATATATATATATAATTCAACAATATCGATATATGCTTTGTTTGGTATATTTCGATATAAAACATTATGACGCGAGTAAGTCAAGGAAATTTCACGAAGGCGGATGCGTCATCTGGGTGTAAATGTAATTCTGATGTCCAACTCGAGATTGCAGAAAAGCGTTCGCCGAAAGCTGTGACATTTTGGCAAGTCCAAGTATAAGGCACAGATGTCGCAACCGATCGAGGTGCGACCCGTCGCAAGTTCGGCTACATTCGGCGAGCTTTCGGCGTTCTTTCGGCGCGCTTTCGGCAATTGGTCTCCGAAGCGCCGAAAGCTCCCGCATTAAATATTCGCCGCCGCTCACCCCGGAATAAAAAATGCGAGACTCACAGATCGTGTCAATGGGTCAAAGGAAATGGCGGCTCCGCTAAAGGTAAATGGATTTTGCACTGATTTTACAAGAGTAATATGTTTATTATGGAATAAATTTGGCCTTTGACGTTTATTTAGGTCACAAATGGCGATTTTAAGTCTCATTACGTTAGAAAATATGATTTAAAGTGTATTTCGTTAGCTACTTATTTTTGTACTTTAATGTTTGCATGTTTACGTGTTGGGAGGGTACTTAAAGCTATGGCAGTTCTGAGGAAAGATTTGTGGACCGAAATGCCAGCGTGAAGTTTTTTAATTTGAAATTCCAAGATGGAATAAAAGTGACTTTCATTATGCAAATTTCAACAAGATGATTCGTTAACGTTAATAATTCCTGTTATGCTTACATGCTGTGAGATAAGATTTTTCCGTAAGAATTAGGCGCTTCTTAGATTCATTGAGATGTTATTTTGACAAAAGGCAAAAGTCCTTTTCCGTAAAAATAATAAAATAAAACGTATTGTTCGAGAAAATGCAAAAGAACACCGTTTAAGATATATGCTCATAATTTCTGTAATTGATTAAGGCTAATATTCCTAAAATAGTGTTCATCCGTAAAAAAGCTATAATTTTAGAAATGTAAAATATTTCATTCAATCAACATGTAACAGTACATTTCGCGTCACGCGTAGAATAGTAATAGTAGAATCGGGATGCAATTTTTCTATACTTCCTTCATTATTTTCCGAAGTTCTAAAGAAGTTCTTTATACGTTTCTGTACTCAAAGGGCGTAGTCAGAACTTTAAAACTCTGGTAACTTTGATGGTTCTTTGGTCCATCTACTTGCCAGTCACATCTATTTTTTATCCTCTACATTATATAATATTACCAGCAAAAAACGGGAAACGGTTTTTAAAATGAAATGAAATTTTATTCTAAGAGGCATTCAGCACTTCCAAGTAACATCAATTGTCTTTACTATAAGCATGAGGAGTATCTTTAAAGGAGTTCTTTATATTGGAGACATTCTATAAAATACGCCGCCCTCCTCCCTCACTCCTCATGCTTTTCGTATCTGATTATAGCATAATAACAAATTCGGTTCTCTTTATATTTCATTATATTTACATTGAGAAAAATTAATATGTGTAAATGGTTTCTTTAAAATACTAAGTACTATTAAATATTTACAAATGCCTAAATGTGCACGGAAGCCTGATGCGAGTTCCATTCTGCTTAGTATGTTTTATTTTTCTAGAAATTTCATTTAGGAAGAATAACAATATTACGATAAAACTAATAGAGTCATTCTAAGGATTGTTACTAAATCTGGCACACTAAGCTACAAAGGTTACCCACACAATTACTCCACTACGTGGTATTCTCTTTGCTTTCTCTTGTCTCCTATACTTCATCCCCAATTTTATCACTTTTTACGGTAATAACGATAGTAAAAATAATTACTTCTCAATGATTATAATACATTCACTTTACTTTGATGGTTGTGTATCTTCAAATGTTAAAAATGGAACCCTTATATGATAGCTTTATTGTCTGTCTGCTTATCGAGGTCCATTTTTTAATAAGAGCCAGACCTATAAAATTAAAATTAATATCAATACCAATCTATGTGGCTTCATAGTCTTGCTAAAAATCTTTTATTTCGACACAATAATAAAATGATATTTAGATACTCTGGGTAAGTCACGAAAACTATTATGGATACTTCCCATTTAAAAATAGTCTTGAAATTTAATACGAAAAAAGGATACGGAAGGATTTGATACGTCTTTATAAAAGCTATTGATTAAGTTTTATTATATCACAACGGTACAAAAACTCCGGATGTCCTACCGCATTTGCCTGTCTTTTTTATAATAGGTGTGAAAAGGCCGCATATAAGAAATATCGATATGATGTTACCAACGATTCTACGAATCATTTAGACCTGAAATAAACCACCTTAGAAAGTTCGTATATTCATAACAACACCTTGCTATCTCACATTAACAATTTTCACTCAACCCACACAATAAAAAGCGAATCCGTTTCGACTACCGTAATACACAATTCACTCCTTGTTCTTAACAGTTCCTTTTGAACTTTATTCAAATTCGTCTGGAAGTCTAAGCGAGGTATCAAATTAAGCTGAAGGAGCATTTTTCTTTTTTGTGGAAAAACGGAAAGTGATAAAGGAGTCGTGCGGTGCGGTTTTATTAATTCAGCCGACGCTGGTAGCGACGCTAATTGGGACCCGACCGTCAAATTGTTAGAAAGATATAACTTTTAGTGATGCGGCTTTACGCCAGTTTATTAGACTATTAAACGTGTTTATAGTGGATTAACGGAAACCTACGTGGCTTTTGCTGAATTGCATTTGAAACAAATCGAGAGCTATTTTTACAAAAACCAAATGAAATTATATTTTGGATGTATTTCAAATATTTCTATGTTATTACATTCCTTTGTTCAGTTAAATCGGTTCAAAAGTAAATTAAACAAAGGTTAAAATCAATAACGAATTTGGTGAGAGTCTTAAAGATTTTTCTCATTGACATTACTTTTAAATTATAATTAAAAGGAGCACATATTCAAATTACGATATAATGCTTTCAGTATTAAGTGAAATTAGAAGTCACATAATTTTTAATACCTAACATTGCAAGGATATAGACTGGTTTAATGAAACAATTGTAGGAATAAAGTTAGAAGTAAGATGCATTAAAGGAATTTACATAAAAAGAATTGTTGTACGAAAATTTAACGTAAAAAATGTTAAAAATTTATGATTTTAACTGCTCTTGTGCTAAAGTTTGTCGACAACTTACATAAAATTCACTAAGTGCATTTTGTTATAATTGTTTCTTTGTTTGATAACTTTAATGTGCAATGATAAGGTGGACTTACTGAAAAAGGAACAATCTCTTCCAGGTAAATATTAAAGTTCTAACGAGTTTCGAAAAATTGGTTGCTTGTTAGACTATAAAAGATATTACTACTGACGTAATATAATTAACGAGCCACTGGGTGCTGTTCATCATATATAAGACAAAGGATCATATCTATATTAAAATTAATGGTAAATCGATGAACTATAACAGTAAAAATATACTTCGATGAACGAAAATTTAATTTTTTTTAATTTCGCATTTATTAATATTTTTCGAATCCATCTAGTCTCATAAGGAAACTAGATGGAAGAGAACCCTTTTAAATGAAAATTGTTTGCATTTTCTTTGAACGTGTATTGTAGTTGTGGATGGAAAAAACCTTAAACTTGCTACGCGACTATTAAGAAACAAAGTCGATTTATAAAAAGACAAAAATATTCAGTTAGGCTGGTTAACGATAAAAATGTTGAGGTAAACCGTGTCATAAAAAAGATTCTTGTTTAATGCTACATTATAATCTTTGCATTTTATTGATAATTGATATCGCTACCTTTTAAATATTTCGATAAAAGGATTAAAAAGTAATTTAAAGTAGGATATATTATATCAAAGGTCTATTGGGCTTTATATATATATATATATATATATATATATATATATATATATATATATATATATATATACAGACCGTTATTTGCTTACGATAAATGGAATTTAAAAGGTATTAAAATATATACAATAAAGTTGTCACGTTTAGTAATTATTTTTCCATTTGAATAAAAATAATTAAATCGTAAAAGTTCTTTACCCATTCAGACATAATTTGTACATATAACTTAAAATATCCATATATGTGCCCCAAATATCGAATAGGAAACTCAATGTACTATTGCTTAACATACTTTGATATAATATTTACAATATAACGAAGAAATTTCAGTAACAAACTTATGAAAAGTTCTTTACTATGTGGCCCGATGTATTTATAAATTTATAACTAGATTAGGGGTGCAATTTGTGGTAGTGAATTGATATTGCAAGCAAATCTAGACGTTTGCTAGATTACGGGATAACATGATAGTTTTCCTTGCTATCTGTAAATTGATAATTTGATATTGATAATTGATATTTTCATGTGATCAACATTACTTTTTTACCAAGTAATTTACATACATACTAGTACTTAAATGTGGCGAAATTTTTATGAATTATACATTCATGAAAATTTCACATTTCGATTATATAAATATATATAAATGTATATGTACATATATATATATATACATATATATATATATATATATATATATATATATATATATATATATATCGCAATACTATTGAAGCTTGACTTTGAAGTAGTCCAGTGATGCGTCCCAGAGAACGGGCAGTTGGGATATCTTCAGGTTAGATTCGACGGTTATACAATCTTTACTTTTATTTGCAACAATTATCTGTCACGTATTTTACCATTTGAATGATCCCTGTTCAATAAAAACCAACTGTTATTTTATTTAGGTACTTTATAAATTATTTGAACTTAAATATCTTTTGATTCCATTAGGAACCTTATTTGGGGGTTATTAAATGTCCCTAATATTATTCATGCTAAAAAGGAAATGAATATAAATTTGTATAAACGTTTGTGAGGTTGACCATATGGAGGGAACTTGATGAACATAATAATAAAATCTTATTCATTATGGAAGTTTTGAAAACTCCAAAATAACCAAAAATTAAACATTAGAGCTAACGAATTATAATATAACCGCTTAAATTTAATTTTTTTCTTGGAGTTCCTTTTATTATTTCATATGGTCAAATATAATTCTTGTCAACTATGACTTTATTTGCTTTTGGTAAATTAATTATTGATTTATATATACTTAGGCATGCTATAATTGCAACAGATGAACATTTTAAACACCTATATCGCTTCAATAAATATATGTTTTAAAAAAAATTACCTACATATAATATGGCGTTCAAGCATCAACTGTTACACTTAGCGCGCACCAATCGGGCGTCGCAAATTCGAATCTTTTCTCTATTTCTATCGACATCAAGCCGCGTCCGGCCCACAATGATATATTTGACATTTCAGGTATCTACTTCCGCAATTCAATTATTTTCCGC
Source organism: Druceiella hillmani (assembly GCA_039881145.1). NCBI lineage: Eukaryota > Metazoa > Arthropoda > Insecta > Lepidoptera > Hepialidae > Druceiella > Druceiella hillmani. The sequence goes on along the minus strand of JAYKKI010000014.1, from coordinate 14,814,740 downwards.
CATCGATGCGAGCGCGGAGCGGGCGGCGTCGCGGGAATAGTGGCGCGGCGGGCGGCGACAATTCAGGGCGGGCGGGCATTATTCAGCGCCGCAAAATTACTCCGTGTCAACACAGCACGAAACAAATTGAAATGGGAAATGAATGCTAGAAGAAATGATAAAACCGGGCGGCTGCCAGCCAGGCTTGCTCCTCTTATAATTAAGGCGATAACAGAAGCGAAACATTTTCAATAATACCTTCAATTTCATTAGCAAACAGCGCAAAATTTTATTTCATTTTCCCCTCTCTAAGCTTTTCTTTGATCATTTGGATACTCGCCTTGCTTCCGACGTATTTGTTTGTTGTTGTGTAAATCCCCTTTTCCGGCATAATGCTCCGTTGTGTGTGCGTGGGTGTGCCGGCACCCGAGCTGTATCGCTTTATTCTGCCCGTAATGAGCTGTTTATACGGAAATCGTGATTAAAATTTTAATAACGTGTTTAGCACTGACGGGCATTTCGCAGTCTCAATCGTCTTATGATGTTGACGTCAGCGATTGTTGATTGTTTTCTTGGCTACCGTTCGCCGTTTTAATTCGTCGTTTCCGTAATAATTTTGTTTGGAGAAAAAGCCGTTCCAAAGTTGTAAGGAAATCAATCAAAATTAAATTAATAATTAAACGTAATTAACGGCCTTGTAAATCAAGAATATACCAATTTATATCAAGCGGTTGTCAAGGTGATTATTTTAGATATAAGTCTTAAGAAAACGAGTAGCTGTTTTAAAACAAAGAGAAAGTAGTCATGATACACTTTATAAAATATTTAGATATATTAGATGAGATGGTGATATTAATAGCGATATTTGAAAAAAATATAACAGATCTGAGATACAATCCATTTCAATTGTTTGTCTATTGGACAAAAGTTACGTTTTTATCACGAACTAAATGAATTTGTTTCATAATTATTTAAATTAGATTGATTATATATTTCCTAATATTATTTGAATTACGAGAGCCTTTATTGTATACCCGTCAACCGAAAAACAATATTTTACTACATTTTCCTATCACACACGATGGTTTACTTGATACAATACTTTCATCTAATTATAATTGTTAATTATATTGTGATTTATTTTTATATTTATGCTTTTCTATATCTAAAGGAAAAATACCTGTCAAGCAAGAATATGCATTACGAGATTTCCCTAAACATTTTTGGTATTTATAAACATTTAGTGGTACCTAATATTCCTATTAAACTATTTACAAAATTTTAGTTTTATAAAACAAAAATATATTGCCTATTGTGTCTTTCACAAACGCACATTCATAAAAAACATTTTTTATATGATATAATTACAAATTAACGATTTTCGGTTTTTCCGTCACTTGCGACTGTAATTTTTTCCTTAACTTGTGCTGGTAGACCTTGGTTTTGCCAAATTTCATGATTCTAGGTGAACGAGAGGTACCCTATAGATTTTGATTGATTTGCTAGTGTTAACAGATGCGGCATTAATGATCGTATTTTTGGGGTTTCAACACAATGCCAAAGGTTGTAGCTGAGGGACTATAGACCTAAGTGTTAGATCTAAGTATTAGATATTAATGTCAACTTAATACCTCCATGTATTCCTGAGAAAAAGGGTCTTGACTTGCCTTAAGGGTTTCCTTTTTTCTTTTGTGGTTAGGGTTCCTAAAAATAAAATCGTGTTTATAAGATACAAATTGTAAACAAAATCAACTATCACATTGAATACTAATGTAATACAAAAGAGAAGTTACCACTTTATAAAAAGAAGAGAAAATTATTGTTATGTATTATAATCTATAATTGCAGCAATTTTTCGTTTTTAAGAGTTAAACAGTATTATGTACTATTGGTATCATGTACTTTGCCGTAATAAATAAAATATTCACAAAAAGAAAAAAGTTATTACGAAAAAATCTGAGGACTTTCACCTCAGGGCCTTTTACGTAAATTGCTATTGGGAGAAGAAATATTTTCGAGGGATTACTATTTTAAATACTGACTGAAAATCTCTTACTAATTATACTAATTGTTAGAAAAGTGATCGTATTTAAGAATTTCTAATTATTTAATAAAAGATGTTCGTGGAGATTGCGAATTATTCAAATTAAAAAAAAAACTTTTTAAGATATTTTTTATTCGTATTAGATAAATTATATTGAATTTACTTTATCTTATATTTATTCTGATGGTCAGACTATATTTACGATGATATAATAAAATGTACCTCATTATTTATGTAATCATATCTTTACTTATTGTAAGAACTAAAGGAAAATTCACAAAGGGTTCATTAGGTAAAATTGAAAAATAAAGCATTTCCAAATAGAATAATATTTAGGACGAATAATTTTTAATGGAAATAAGAAATACGAAATAAAAAAGATTCCCTACTTTATTTGAAAAGAATTTATGTTCTTAAAGTATTAAAGGAATAACTACCTAGAATGAAATTCATATAAAAGTTATATTTTATAAACTAGCAATTTAAAATAGCATTTGTTGGAATATATAGTCCAAGTTCAACAACTTCAGATTAACTTGAATATAAAAACTATTTTAAAAACAATGTGACAAAAACAGTGACATATATGTATTACAGAATTTTTTTTTATCGTCTATTAGCACTGTTTATAACTTGTAAATAACAATTTCGATAATCATGATAGTTAAGTTCGGTTAACAATACTAATAAAAGGAAAAATATCTATATGTATTTAGTCATGTTGGTTTTACCGCCAGAGGTATTACATATGGTACCTCGTTTAGCATTACAAAAAAGAAAGGTAGGATTTGATCGTGATTAGTGATACAAATTTATAACTTTAAATAGAACTGAATATATTTGGAGTTAATTTTGTAGAAATTCATTACCACTTCATTTTTATTCACAACTAAATGAAACTACGTGATGTAGTATTATATCAACTTTATTTAAATTATTAACCACGACCTAGGTTTCGTTGCATGACAATATCTTTAGATGGGTAATTTGAAAAGTTTTTGTTAGGTCGTAGTTAATAATTTAAATAAAGTATATGTAATATATCACGTTGTTTCATTTAGTTGTGAATTTAATGGAATTGTAATGACGATCTTTACAAATATTATAAACACTTTATTACAAATATTTTTAAACGTTTTAATACAATATTTTTCTAAATAAGGTATGATACAGGAAAAGTGGTTACTTATATCAGTGTAATGCTAATATTAAATATGTTGATATGTAAAGCGACTAACATTGTATTGAGAAATAACGAGGAAAATAGTTTATTATAAATATGGAATAAAAATAAATCATTACAAAAATTGTAAAGCATAATTAGTTATTATGGGAAATGTTTCGCTAACGCTGAAATATAGTGTATTTTGTCGGAAATATTGAATAAAAATAAATCATCACTAAAATTTTAAGGTATACTTAGTTATTATGGAAAATGTTTTGTTAACGCTGAAATTTAATATATATTGTCAGAAATGTTGAATAAAAATAAATCATCACTAAAATACTTAATTATTATGGGAAATGTTTCGCTAAGGCTGAAATATTTTGTCGGAAATAATGAAAAAAATATTGAATAAAAATAAATCATCACTAAAATTTTGAAGTATACTTAGTTTATATGGGAAATGTGCGAAGGCTGAAGTATAATATATTTTGTCGGAAATATTTTATTGGAAAATACAAGTTCTTGAGCTGTCCTACTCGAAATATATTTCCGATAACTTTTCTAACTGCGAACAAATTTGTCGATTTACAAATATAGAGTAAGTATTTGTATTTGTAACAGCACAAACGTTATGAAATCGCATTCAAACCAATCTATATTTGCTTATCACGTGTACTTCCGTCCCCTGTTTAATTTCCGGTCGTTCGTAATAAAATACATGAACGTATTATCACCGAGTATTTCTTTTTAAATCACATATGAATGTCGATTGAAATTAAGAGATGTTATTGAGTTTCATAAAATCGAAAGGTTTTAAATTTATCTCATTTCATTCTAATCGCCATAAAGGGATCATTGAATGTGGAAGGACTTTTAAGGGAGTATTGAATGTAAATCGATATTTTGCAAACGGGTCATAACTTTTTTATTGCTGTATGACTAGTTAAACAAAATTGTTTCATCATTTGTGGAAAGCCAAAATATTTTAAGTTTAAATAGAACGATAACGTTACTGTATAACTCTTATGCGAATATACTAATTTTATCCATTTAAGTAAATTAAGTAAACTTACTTGAGATACTTACAAAAGTAAATAATAAACTTTACATAAAATAGGGAAATCAAACTATTCATTCAAAGTTCAAATGGAAATTATTTTTCAGATATATATTTGTCAAAAAAGTTAAGGTATAATTTATTAAAAGGAATTAAGGTGTAAAACTTAAAAAAAGTTACTAGGTATCCTTTAAGGTTGATGAAAAATAAGGAACATAAAAAACTTCTTATGCAAAATAGAAACCAGTACGGAAATTCAAATAAACAACTCCTGTTCCGTTCGAGTAGAGTTCATAATACGAGGATTTCGTACAGAGTAGGCGTGTATAAATATTTAAGTATAATCTGTTTCTTTTTATAGTAAATACTGCTGTATATTTCTGTATCTTTTTATAGTAAATACTACTGTGTATTTCTTTATATTTTTATAGTAAATACTTCTGTATATTTCCGTATCTTTTTATAGTAAATACTGTTGTATATTTCTGTATCTTTTATAGTAAATAATTCTTTATATTTCTGTATCTTTTTAGAGTAAATACTTCTGTATATTTATGTATTTTTTTATAGTAAATACTGCTGTATATTTCTGCATCTTTTTATAGTAAATACTTCTATATATTTCTCTATCTTTTTATAGTAAATACTATACACCGCTTTTGGAATTTGACAGAAGATATGTATCCTCGTATATATAGTAATTCTTCTTAACTCAAACATGACGCGAATATCTCAAAAACGATATAAATTTAAAATCATCACTATACTTTTCTGACAAAATTTAGATAAATTTCTGAAACATTTTTTTTTACGATTTAGACTCCAGCAATTTCGATGACATAGGAAAGGAGATAATAAATTTTATGGACATTTTCAATAATATCTGTGAACTATTTAATATAAAATTCTTAAAAAAATTATCCTTTCAATTGATATATCGCAAGAAACATAGAATGAAAAGAATCATATACTTAATATTTGCCATTTTCAGCGATTATGTGGGTCAAAATGCTTCATCATAATGCCTAATTTCAAATTTGAACATCAAACGATTTCTGAGAAAATTTGGTATCGGATATTTGCAGCAATATTTTTTTAATTGTTTTACATGAAAGTTTAAAATAAATAATCCTGATAAGTAATCCTTTCAATTGATATATGAATTATATCTTTGAATTAATGGATAATGAATAAAAAATAAATCTGCATATTTAGGTCAATAACTATGCCAAATTTTAAGTTTCAAGTTCTCGTCAAATCGTTTGTGAGAAATGTGACAGACAGTAAGAAGAACGAAGATAAAAAGTGGACAAACGGATGGACGCGTGGATGATACATCCTATTTCCGTTACCGCCTTTTGATGCAGGGAACCATAAAAGTGAAAGGGGAGGGTGAGACGAGAATATTACTTTGAAGTCGATATTTAAGAAAGCTGATTATGTTAATTAAAATATTTTTAAACTTAAGTTATATGTGACAGAAAATAATTTTAAACTTAAGTTATATGGAAGCACTTCAAGCTAATTAATAGCCTGATTATTACGACTACCTTATTAATTAACAAACGGATGTTAAAGCTTATTGTATTACGACGTGAAATATCACGATGAGAGATTTCTAAAACGTGGTTTGAGTTACTTTAGAATTAAATATATCAATATGAATGAAATTTAAACGAGTTTGCAGTAAATGTGATGAAAATTCCGAATGAATATTTGTGTAGCTTTCATAATTTTTTAATAACTCAAGCTCAAGTAGCGCCTTTTTCGAAATGTTCAACTCGTCGCTTTGGTACACGCTAAAGTGAACATCTTATTTTTAGTTACGGTAATTACTTACATATTTCTTGTCAAAATTTTTAGTCTAGAAAATATTTATTATAATCAACTTCAATTTAATTTATTTTGGCTTGTTTATTTGTCACATCTGAAATAAATGCTATTAAAGCAATTAAGAAAATTATTTTATAACAATCTTTAAAAATGTAATTAAAGCAAATTCCGGTGCGTCGTTAAAATTACATGAATGTTATAGAATATAAAAGACCATTTATTACAAAGAAGATTCAGAGATACGGAGTTTCTAGGAAGGTTGTTGAGAGTTTTAGAATTCTATATTTCAAGTAACCTTTAAATGAACAGGTCAAAAGCGCACTCGAATAACAGAGTCTAGCATCCACTTGCATCACATTAAAGATAATAAGTTTAAATCAGCGAGATGGTGAAAATTCGGTTCAGGAAGTTCACAAACGAGGATAGTTAAATTACATATATATATATATATATATATATATATATATATATATATATATATATATATATATATGTGTGTGTGTACTACTCCTCTTAATTTGAGTGTTTAGTCTTCCAATAAAGATGCATTTGCAAAATTGGGAAAGTTTCAATATACATTACTTATGTACCTTCGAGGAACAAGTGGAATTTGGGAATTAACAAGCAAACGCAATACATGTAATATTAAAGTCTTTTCACTTTTTAGGGTTCCGCAACTCGAAAGTAAAAAAGGAAACCGTTATAAAATCATTGCTTGTCTGCCTGTCGACCACAGACGACTTTCTCAGAAATTTCTTGAATTTCTTGAATTTCTTGATTAGTTGAAAAATACGTTAAGCCGCACATGTATCAATAGTAAAAGCTTAAAATATTCAAATGGAAGCTTTATAGGGCAAATCAAGCATTTGAAACTTTCTTTTCAATTTTTTTAATGCTGTGTATTCTACGTATCGTTGAAAAATAATGGATATAGGCGTTTAAAGTATTATATTTAATGTTATGTTTTGTATCTTCAGAGACAGACAGAGAAAAAATATGAAATATATATATATATATATATATATATATATATATATATATATATATATATATATATATGTGTATATATATATATATTCAAACCAATGTCAGTAAAAAAAACCTTATATTTATTACGTTAAAGAAAAATTATAACGATTAACTAAAATTTTCATTTTCAAAACATGCAACAGTTTCAAATGTTTATGAGTGCCTAAATGCGAAAGGAAGCCTCGAAACGCGAATTTTATTTATGCTTGATAAATTTTATTTTCATTTCCTAACTAATACTTCAAATATTATTTGTATTATAAAACTATAATCCCTGACGTTTACGCAGTATCCAAACATACAGATGCGGCTGCCCTGCGCGTATTACATTTCGTCTATATTTATAATTTTACTGTCATAAATATTATTAAAACAATATTTTCAACATCTCGTCTGTTTCAAGCCTGGGTATGTTTATTTGTCTCGCTCACATCCGCCTCGCCTCTGACGCAGCCGGATGATGTAACCAATTGTTTGATCTGGGATGAACGACCGGTTTCAATTAAGCGGCGGACTTTTTAATGTGCGATGTTTCACTGAATAAATTACTTTAATTAATGACTAAAAAGTCCAGCCCGCATTAAGAGCTTAATAAATGCCGCAGTTCATGTGTACTGTAATTTTTTTTATATTAATGGATGGCGAGGTAATTATTAATTTACGTAACTAGGCTTTAGTGAAAATATAAAAATTGGATTCGTCTTGACAAAACTTTAAAATTGATTTAATTGCTAGCCGTGTCCGCGATTTCATTCATGCGATCCTACGATACATATTACTAAATTAAATTTAAGATTGAAGGTTTCTGTACACGGAAAGCCATTTAAAATAATTATAAAATAAACATTTTTTAATGCGCTTTGCATTAAAATTTAAAATTACTGTATATTATTTTTAGTGAGTTAATACAGTGAAAGAGATTCCATATATGACCTCAGATCTTTATAAAATCCAATAATTAAAACCCAACTAGAATTCCTTCGGTTTTCGTAGTGAAAATATTTTTGTATTCTATAACCTTTATTACTTTCGTCACTTTTTTATTCTATAAATATTTAAAATGGACACCGATTCGACACTTTTAAATTTATTTATTAATATTTGCAAGTATTGCACAATGCTAAGTCAATCGTTTTGCAATAATAATTTGTTGCTGTTGTATGAACAACATTGCGTGATAAAAATGTTGGCTATGTGAATAAGGATATTAGTTAAGCTATCTGGGAAATTTTCTGCAAACTTGTTATTTTGATGGTTTGTAAACGGCACATATGGTGAAGAAAATATTTCTTCTGCATCGTTATTTTCCTATCGAAAGCAGCGTCTCGCAACAAACCTCGCCATGAAGTTGACAATGTTTCTGTAGGTTTCACTGCTACTGAGAACATCTCGATCACGTTAAGACACGGTGTATCGGTCATCAATGAAATCAACATCGTGTATAAATACTTGAGTGAAGCCACGTTTCAACGATATAATTAAGTCACAGATACTGGTTTGTATATTCATGCGTAGTTCGCTAGTACTTTTGTTAATCCCGCCACAATTCTAATAATATATTAAAATATATATTATATTTGTAATTAAAAATACGAAAACAGAAAATTGAGGAGTTACATATCTGACAAATTAACAACGTTGGAAAAAATTAAATGTGAAACCTACAAGTGTTTAGTGTTAATATGTTATATAAATCGATGAGTTAATTTGATTATATGATAATAATTCAAAATATTGTCCTTATTGAAAATGACTAAATGGTGCTGGAGAGTCATTGAATATGTTAAAATTTTAGACACAGTGCTAAAGAAATAAACACACATAAAAATAAATATGTCGTCATTATACATACCATGATAATATCTAGATACTAAATAAGTAGTCACAGTTTTGTAATATCACCTTCACATTTCATAACTATAAATTTGTCGCCAGAATATCGTCTTGCGGATATTTTGCCATTAAGGATCCACATATAAACATAACCTTTCTGTTTTTTTTACAACGAATACTTTTGCATAATATTATTTCTTATTTAGCGTAAGATTTTCATTCATTTAAATCCTTTACGTGGGCATTGAGAGCTAGATGTATTGTAGAGTGAGGAGGTGATGCAGGCAAACCGACCCAACGATGTAGTTACACAGGCATCGTGTAGTCAACTGCACCATGGTGTTGCGTAGGCACACGATTTGGTTCGCTGGTTGCAACGCAATGTCCACTGCGTATTTGGTCTGGTGGTATTAGCACAATTAATAGCTGTTGCGAGATTTACCTAGTGGTAAATCTCTAATTCAGAATATCTTTTCTGTTAATTTAAGGAAGATTCTGTATTTCAATATGACACTGGCCGTTAGTTTTGTTCAATTTCTAAAAAAAAAATAATTTCAATGTGTATAGTTGTTAACGCTGTTTGAGGCTTTTAGATTTTTACGGATTTGATATTGTCTAATATGATTATTTTTAAACGGGCTTGCTCAGCAGTATTGAATTCGAATAACTCTTGAAAGTTTTGATATGATGGGATTTTTTCCTCATATTATTCTTAGCTTGGCTGTGATTAAAGACTAATTAATTATTTTGTCATTTTCTATTTACTCCATGAAAGTTATTACAAATGTTTAAATTTATGCATCTATATGGTTCATTAGAGTCCAAAGTCTGTGGCATATATTTCTGACCTAACGTATGATAAGGGGGAAGCAGTTGTTTTCGCATTTTGGCTAAATTTGCATATAGGACATTTCCATTTACCCTAATTCAAAATCAATATTTTTCTACTGGTTTTTTAATAATTCCGACAGTCAATATTTTCTACTCGTTTTTTAATCATTTTCAGGTAAAATGATATTTTGAGATATAATTGGTACAGTTTAAAGCTTCCGAACCGTGGAAATGCTTGCAACATATCGGGAAATTCATGATTCATAAAAAAAAAACGAAATAAAATTAGAGCGGAAACAATTATAGATTTAAAATGCAATTTCATTTATTATTTGCAAAAATCCAATTTATTTGGTTACACATCAAAGACATAGTAGTATTAACATCATCGATAGCCAAACTTAGCATTTTGATAGAGAGATGGCGCTGATGAGTAATCAAGTTATTATTTTATTTGTCAAAAGAAATAGTACGAATGACGTTTGTTAATACATAATATAATGTTACTAGTTTTAATTTCTACAATTTTTATTTCCAAAATACAATTCAATTAAAACATATATGTAAACTAATCCATGAACATTGCAATTTTGTTTCGCTTCCTTTAGTTCTAATTTTTTCTGAACACAAGTAAGGTATTACTGAACAGAAGTAAGGTATTACTGAACAGAAGTAAGGTATTACTTCTGTATAAACGAGTATTTTCCATATGTATTGTACTTTGTTCTTAAGAATTACTAACTGTTACGGACTAGTGGTAATTGCGTCGACATGAATAAGCAGCTTATTCATCAATAGAGTAGGCGTCAGTTTGTTGACCGCAGTAAGTCTTGAGTGGTTTTCAATTATTTTGAGTTTTTATTTACATTTATTATTGTTGCACTAAAACACCAAAAACTTAAAAATTAAAAAATATTGGAATAAATACTTGAATTAGATTTGTAAATATGTCAAGTGAACAAGCACAAATAATATCAATAGGGAAGTCGGTAAGTGGGCCAGAGTTAGAAAAAGAAGAGATTATATTAAAGGTAGAGATTTTTTGTACAAAATGAATATTTTAGAAGCTAAAGGCTACAAGACTTATAAGTATTTAAATACAAGACCAATTTCTCTAATTGATAATAGCATTAATGTAGAGTAGTTAAATTTCATTAAAATAAACTGAAAAGCATCACAACATGTTAGTATATTCATGTAGGTATTCGATACAAAAGATAATCTCTAACCCAATTATACCTTCAAGGACTTATAACGACTTCAAACTTGAGTTGTATCAGACTGTTAACTTACTAATAATTATTTTGTAATTAATTAAATTACGTGGTCAAGAGAAACTCTCACCTAACAAGGGGAAAATTAGAGTCAACTATGCTTTAATTAATTAGTACTAGTAATTAGCTTTTACAGATATTTTGAGATAAAATGCTCGGGTTTGTAAAAGATATTATCAAACAAGTGTTTAGATTTGGAAGAAATAAAAAGGTATTTTTATAACTGAAAAATTTGCGGATAGTCCTTTTGATGAAAATATTAGTCACGAGAATAAAGAATAACGAATCAAAGAGATATGTAATTTTATGATCTACAAAAGTCACTTTTAGGTATTCATTTTCTTGGTAAATGTTGACGCTAATTAGTTAAATATTAAACTAAAATTTGTATTTTATGCGGAAATCAAATCTGAATAAAAGAAAGAAAAGAAAAGAAAATATTATGTAAATACTTTGTACTCTATTGATGTTTTCAAAATGAAAGACTTTTTGGTGGGTACGTACCTTCGTGGTTCACTATTTGAAAATATATACATTTGCTTCGCCGGTTTTGCTTCGAAATTTGGAGTTAAAAATTTATAAAAAAACGTTTTATTACGGAATAAAGGAATAGTTAAACTGTGAAAAATAACGTTAAAAACCAACATTTCAATATTAAAACTATTCTTTTATTGAAAACTATTCTGTCGCGTGGAACTTCAGAAAATATTATTAATTGTACGATTAACACACGTAACGCCATATATTACAATATTTATTAAGTAAGAGTGATTTATGTCGAAATGTTAAATTACCAAAACCCGGTGGAATTTAGAAGCCAAAATTTTAATGAATTTATTTTGGCTATTCTTCCATGATGTTTGAACTAATAAACAAATTCACAGACAAGCAACATACTTTTTACTTGATGTGTGCATAAAGCAGACACACGAAGAAGCAGACAAATATTAAAGATATGGGTTTAGTACAATCTTTTACTTGTTTGCGCAAGTGTGCAAAATTGTTTTATTATGTTTATCAATAAAACAATTTTGCATACTTGCACAAACAAGTAAGAAATAGATCACATATGCCGATATATTTCTTTATCTAGTTTCCAATACTGAAGTTTATTAGACTCTAACTGTATTTATCGCGCTCATAATGGATGTTAATTCTTTCAACCTATATAAATTCGTTTTAATTTCATGTACTATATATACTTCAATTAAAAAATTCTTATTTCTAAATAGTTTAGTTACCTTCTAAGCATGATTATTATACATTATTTTTATCGGTTTACTTTGTAATATCTGCTTAATAATTTTTGTCAGGAAATAAAGCCAAATAGTTCAACCAAAAAATTATCAAGAAATACAAATATTCATGTAAATTTTCTAAGCAGGATCTCTTGGCGTTGGCAAAGAGAAAATTCAAATTTCGTGAGTAGTATTAACCCCTAATGTCTCGTAAAAATCGACATGACTGTAGAAAAAGCATACTCAGTTCCATCGAATCATTGTATCTGGTATAACATACCTATTTGTTCTACAAAACTACAGTATTTGTTTTTTTTACCTCATTATTGTGAATATATCTAAGTTTTCCAGTAAATATCATGTTAAGTTTTAGCTACCATATTTTTTCATACTTTTAATCTTGAACGTTCCGGGGAAGGGTGGCATGACGTCACGTGTAGCAAAAAGTTTTGTATCTTGATAACTCTGTGGATTGATACTGAAAAGTACTGAAAAAAAATTTGCACTTTCCAAAAATTTCCCAAAAATATTTTTTTTTAATTCTAACTGCTGCAAATTAATGGGTCGCCCAGCTATATTACTTCGAATGGTTTTCGAGAAAAAGGGTTGTGACAACCAGATTCTCCTTCAGAAGGATTCTCATTTTTTTACTTTGTGATAAGAATCTTTAAAAATAATGAAAATTTAACTGCATAATAGTTTATTTTTTTTAGTAACTAATATTAAAACGAAAAAAGGATTTCTACAAATATTAGTTTGAATTGCTTCATTTGAATAAGTTGCTTCATTTAATAATAAATAGATACTTGTTATTTCTGTATTTAAAGTTCCAAAAATTATAATAAAATATATTACGTGTAAAAAACAAATTTTGTAAGCGAAGTTAAGCAGTCTCAGAATTTGTTCTCAGAAGAAGTTGATATTAATGTTAAAAAAAACCATTAAGTGTATTTCGGGACACACATAACGTATAGTTATGTAATTGCCTATAACTTTAAAAATTATTGTTTCAATTTAACCAAAATTTATTTTTGATAAAATTTCTAATAACAGTTTTTAAATTCATAGTTCAAAAGTTTGAGGAAAATAAGAAGAAAGAAAAATAATAGTAAGGTAACTTCAATTTCATTTTGAAAAATCTGCCCAATTAAACTTCCTTGCGTGGAAAAAACTTCTGCCCTCATTTAATATCTGTAGTGAGGAAAGTATTAAAAAAATATACAAATTTAATATTTTCCTATAAATTACTTAAGATTTCTGTCTGAAATATCTGATTGTAAAATTTCACATATATTGTCTTAAAATTGTAAAAACTAAAGGACGGCATAGAAATTTTTAAAAAATTAAATATTGTGTTTAATTTATTATCAGCAAGTACTAACAAATGTCTTAAACTTGTATATTAATAACAATAGAAAAAGTATTATTTTCAAATACTTTTTTTTAACTGATAAATTAAATTATATCACCAAACCTTCGATGACCGACAAATTTCCTTAGAATTATTAGTCATATTATATGATAATTTTTGATTATAATATAATAACGACTCTCAGGGCTTTTTGCTAACACTCTTATAATTGTAACGCTTTGAAGATTAGGCCATAAAAAGCTTTTTTTTTAATAAAAATGTCCTTCAAGAAATAAACGCATCTCCCAAAACCCTTAGAAACTTTTCGCGTTAACCGGCACAGAAATGTTTCTAACTTTAAATTTCACGAAAGAGGGAACAGTAAGCAAGAGCAATATTGAAAGACAAATATTGCTAAGCAGCTTACAGACCAGAAATAAACTTATCGATCGATCATTGTCTTCCTCGAAACGGAGAACGTTGAAAGAGAGATAGATAGAGAAAGAGCGAGAGAGTTTGCAATCTTCAACCATCGTTACATCGAATCAATTGAATGATTGTAAGATTAGACGCCTACTGAAGAATTTCTGTCTGCCAATAATTGATTCTTTCAGGTAAAAGATAATAGCGATATAAAGCATGCTCCAGTATTGATTTTATATTGCTTTGTCATGTTGCTGGTACAATAGAAAAATCGTGGAAAAATTTATCAATCTAGAACACAATAAGTGCGGCAGTATCGTAAGGTCGTTGCTATTAGGTCGGTTGAGCTTTATTAACTCTACGAACTTCTTTATTCAGTGACATATTTAAAAAAAAAAAAAATACTGCGGATATACGGTAAAGATAAACACATGTAAAATGAGAGCCATTACCATAAAATCAGACTCGGATCTTGAAGAGGATGATTATCTATCTAAGAGAAAAAAGTAATATTTGTTAGAATACACTGTCTAAACTCATTTTCGTTTATTTTTTCCTCATGTATAAAATTACATGTCTCGATAAGTTCACTGAGAAGCATTTATAGTAATAAGACAGCTTTTATTTAAAATAAAATAAGGGTTTCATTAAGATAATGTAATGCCAAATGTTAGGCATACTTAGTTAAGCGGAATATCTACCTACATACGTAATTCGCATTAGTAAATTGTTATAAAAATAAATATACTCACTATCTTTATAGATAAAAATCATTTAATATTTCATTGCAATTTTTTTGTTTTTAAAACCTTGTCGCGCCTGAAATGTTCATAAAAACAGGTACCGAATAATTTCATTGGGCAGTGACTGGTTGTTTAGCAAGTACTTGCCGAAGTATAAATTTCCTTTACGATTAATCTGTAGGTATAATGTTATTCATGTTTATGTCATTTGACTGCCGCGTCGCATCAATCCAAGTGTCTTGTGCCAATATTTTGAAAATCGATTCCGTACGGGCTCGAAACTGTTTAAAAACAGTGATTGGTGTCTTGCTTTTTTTTGTTGATTGAAAAAATTCGCGAAGCCTTCTCTATCGCAAAGTCTGTACTTACTTTTCTCGCAAGAATAGAAAAGTACTAACAGCGAAGCTTTTCAATTCGCAAGGCATTCAAGACGTCTATAAATTCTCTGTTAACTTCTTATCTCATATTCTCAATTAATTCAGTTAAAGAGAAGTAAACGCCATAAATGCGTTGATAGAAGTAGGCTTTCTGGCTGATGGACGACTTGATTTACCCATATTGGTGGCAATTGTAGCAAGTTCTTAAATGCACAGAATTGATCCCATCAAACACTTGTTGATTACTTTTTAGTTATTTGAGGCGCAAATCAACTATGCATAGAATTTCGCACGGTACAATTGATATATCATTAATAATAAAGATTTCAGACTCCCACCATTGTTGTCGCATAACGTGTAAGTAATTTTCAGTAAGAATTGACATTTGCTCTTTTTTTCCCATTTTCCTGAACAGGAAGCTTTAGCGTTGAATGCAACGTAGATCCTTCTACTATACGTGGTATCACTCTCGTTAATCCATACATCTGCCTAGTCTACTTACTATAACAACGATTATAAAATATTATAAAATGTCTTAGGCAGTCTTCACTTGTGTTCAATTCTTCTGAAATATTTCGTGTTATAAATTATGAAAGACCGCCATCTCGGAACGTACGCCATATTGAATTAAGATTGACGTTATTTAGCTTATTGTAATCTGCTCTTCAAACTTTTCATTTGATACCCTTGTCGATTGGGTGTATAAATAATAAATTACCATCATAGATTTAGAATTACGTTACTTAGATAATCGTGCATTGTCACCAAAACCAAATGTGAGTGCAACATTTTAGCTCAATCGTCGAGGGGAGTTGGTTTAAAATTCAGTTTTAAGATATGACCCAAATATGCTAACAGGTAAAGTTAAATAAACGCTTTTCAAATTCGCTACCTTGAATTAAGACTGACGTCATTTAACTTATTGTAGTCTATTCGTCAAACCTTTCACACCGTACTCATGACAATTAGGTGGTTGTAGAAATAATAAATTACTATCTAGTTGCTTCCGCCATATTACATTTAGAACGACGTCACTTAATTAAATTTACATTGTCACTAAACAAAACGTGTACGCAACACTAGCTCAATCGCCTGGTGGAAACTTGTTTCTAATTCGGTTGCAAGATTTTACCCAACATACTAATTAGGTAAAGTTAAATAAAAGCTTGCAAAATGACAACAGGCTGAGACGAGTTTTCGAAAAGAATATTTAACGAAGCATCAATTTTTGAAATTCACAGAAAGTTTAAAACATTCTTAAAAATCCCTAATCATGTTTTTGTTGACTTGTAGACATACTAAATGCTCGACTTTAAATACAATTAATTGTGATAAAATTGTTTTTTAAAACAAAAATTGCCAAAAAAAGATGTTAATAAAAAATACCAAAATGGTTTACAATAAATGCTCGAATGTATTCATATAATAAGTAGATCTTATCTTCCTTAGGTTCACAAAAAATTAAAAATATTAATCCATATAATGCAAACTATAGAAAAATGGTAAGTATTTTAGATTATTTAGTTTTAATTTCATCGTTTTTATATTCTTCAAATCAAAGTTAAATAATTTCCAATTTAATCTAAGTTTTCAATAAGTCTGACTTAAGCAACCTAGAAATGGAAATCGAATAAGTACTTCTTACTAGCATTTTGTTGTTTGTTTACAAATTCAGTTTTTCAATAAATAAAAGTAAAACCCTTTATTAGGGCTACAGCATGAACAACAGTAGTGTACGCTACATTAAATATTTGCGATACAAATTTCATCTATACTTTGCATCTACAATGTGAAAAAAAATGTTTGCTATAGATTGATGCTACGGTGTAATCTTTTATTTATCTATACTCGTATATTATGTTTCAATAAAAGATTCGTCAAGAAGAATAAAACGATATTAAGAGTAGCACTTACATATTCATATAAAAAGGGTTTCACTTTTTTAATATATTTATGTAAGTACTTTTATGTATATATGGTGGACCCATTGCTATGAATGCAATATCTTACAGCCGACTAGGAAACTAGTCCAGCTTCCTCAATGAGCGACTGGGAATCGAACCCAAAGCTCCGCGATGCGCCGAGCCGTCAAAGTCTGTACGCCTTTTGATCCGCCCAACACACCACGATGATGACTTACCCAAAGAAAGCACCGGTTATTCCTCTACGACGAAGTTACCAAGGAAAGCACCAGTTACTCCGCTACCAGTTAGACAAATTTGATAACTTTTGTGCTTTTAAATATTAATATTGTGTATTTTAATATTAATAAAATTGTTAAACAAGGTAATTACGATTCCCATAAATTCATATGGAGGGCAACCCTAACCACTTAATTATATTTTCTTAAATGTATCATATATAATTTATATATTTAGCTTTTCAACCATTAATAACAACAGTTAATTTAAGCAATCAACATGGTAAACTATCCCTGTGATACTTATCATTGAATATTGAGGCATTGTTTCGATACTTCCATTTTCTTCTTCAAATTTCACGAATTTAGTTGCCTACATAACTTCAATTTCTCACTCTACTGTCACAATAGGGCGCCTACATTAGGAAAAAAGGTTATTAAGAATTCATTAACACTCCCCGACACAAAATCGATAGGGCACCCCGACGCTAATGGCGATCACCGTGACCTTTTTTCATATTCGATCATACAATAATTTACCGTAATTTTATAGAACGTAATGCACGTGAAGAGTTCATCAAGGCATAGTGAATGCCATGCCTTAGTTGATTAATTAGCATATAGCTCGATCGAACGAATTGTTACAATACAATTTTACACAAAGCCTGTCACACAAAGGCCTAATGCTCTTAATAGCTACACGGCTACAGCTTATATACAGGTGTGATAATAAATATAAATAAGCGAATTTCTTAACTTATTGCGCCGGACGTAAAAATTTTGTCATGCAATTTTAACAAACATTTCGAAATATTATACTGGAGATCATACAAACTTAAGAATATTAGTGCCGATTGAGTTAGATATTTTATTATGATAGATTCTTGAAGTCCGAATTATTATCTTATACATTTCGGAAGAAATGGAACAGCAGGTAGTTATATTTTCCTATTAGTTTGCAAAATGACTGAACATTACAGTTTTCAAATAACCATGAGGGGTTTCCGGCAATTTTATCAAGTTTTAACCATTGATAATGTGAAGACCATAGTCTTTCGATATAGTAAATAAAATTATTGATTATATCGTATATGCATTATGTATTGTACTGTATGTTTATTGAGGTAAAAGTATTACAGTTTTCAAATTAGCATGAAGGGTTTCTGGCAATTTTACCAGGTTTTAACCATTGATAATGTAAAGACCATAGTCTTTCGATATAGTAAATAAAATTATTGATTATATCGTATATGCATTATGTATTGTACTGTATGTTTATTGAGGTAAAAGTATATCCGTTGAAGGTAGGAAAACAAATAACTCGAAATACTACTGGAAAAACTGTTTTTCTTTAATTAAATGAAGAAGATAAAGATAAAACCGTTCGATGACTAGAAACACCAGAATAGATATTGGTTTTGCGATCAATAAAGAAAAAATCAAAAGGATTAATAAATTGAGTTGAAAATAATCATCCCAAAATAAATAATATAGCTAAATACGGATTGAAAAAGTATAAAATAATGAGTACATCGACTAAGAAGATATATCCCATAATTTTCTGGACACATATCGCACAACAAGGACTCCATAGAGCGTCTAGTAACACAAGAAAAATTGGAGCGTAGGAAATCCCGCGGGAGATCCCTAATACGATAGACTGATCTTATTAGACCCATGACATGCTACACACTCAGCCAATGTCCGTACAACGCCAAAAAATCAGAGCAAGATAGAAATGTATTATAAGAATGGCAGCTGAAAAATCAGCCGAATCATGATCCTGACCACCCTATCAGTAATGTACCGATGAGAAGAACGTGTAATATAATAAAGTATAGATCAATAAATAGTTGTTTCCAAATCATGAGGTTGCTCAAATTGTTCCTGGACCCTATTATTATTACTATTCCTCACGTCGTACTATTCCTCACATTGCTTCCATTAGCAAATTAATTATTTTCGAAAATTATTACCAATATCTGGAAACGATATTAAAATTAAATAGGAAATCTGCGCAATGTTATAATCGGTTCCTTGGTATTTATCCAAAACTTCTTGGAAACATATTGATCACAGTTAGAAGTGGATGTTTTAAGACGTTTTAATGAAGAAAGTGTGTGGTTGATTGAAATAGGAAATTTTTTCTATTTGGTTACTTTTTTAGTACAATTCATCAGCAGTAAAATAAGAGGATGTAAGTGTTACTTCCGTGAATGGAATTGGAATACTTTCTAATTATTACAATAGTAGAACTAAAATTCCAAAAAAATCAAGGAAGTTTGTTACAATATAGGATATTAATATATTCCCGAAATGGAAAGCGGACCAAAGAATGGAATTGAAATAATCCTGGGTGCATTTATTCATGATCAATATATTGAAAGCTAATATATTTTTGTTGTCATTCCTAAAACGACCCACCAATTGTGAGCTATAATGTATTAATACAAAATTTCAATTATCATAGAAGGTGATGATTTAAATTTCCGCCGCAACTATAAAAATATTAATTAAATAATGAATGGAGATAGAAAACAAGTGTATGTCAGATATACATTATATTTAGGGTTCACAGGCATGCATTTTTAAATACTCAGGCAATTTGTGCCTTCCCTTAAAGCAAGTGATAACAGCACATCATTACGTATTTAAAGTTATAAAAATTGGTCAAGTTATTTGGAATTAATTTACCATAGTAGTAGACTACAATGACTGACTTTTACCTCAATAAACATACAGTACAATACATAATGCATATACGATATAATCAATAATTTTATTTACTATATCGAAAGACTATGGTCTTTACATTAGCAATGGTTAAAACCTGGTAAAATTGCCGGAAACCCTTCATGCTAATTTGAAAACTGTAATGTTCAGTCATTTTTATAGAGCCTGAAACTCCCAGTAACTTGTTTGCCTATATTCGTTCAATGTATTAATCTAAGTTGGCCGAAATAACTTAGAATGAAAGTATTATTTAAATACCGTTAACCTGAACTGTTTCGTATTTTTGACAGATTCTGTTAAACATTTGGAGGATTGGACATGCACTGCAAAATGGTCTGGAATCTTCGAATCTTAAATGAAACAATAAGATAAAAAACATATCATAATTTAAAATATACATAACAAATATAACAAATATACATTCATCGGTTATAAACGTGAACCCGTTGCGTTGTTAAGTTTCTGTCAACATGTAATCAAAATAGTTTCATGGGGCGTGAAAACGTGATTATCATGATTATGTTTACAAACAGCATATAAATATAATAGTAACTTGTTGAAAACGTTTAGTGATGTGAATGTTGATTTATGAATCGAAAATTAGATATGTAATTTTTTTATAACGATAATCTACTCCACAAGCAATTGTAAAGTTTAAAAAGTGTAATACGAGCGATAATTTTTATGGATGATAAAATATAATTATAATTTCATATAATTCTAAATATAACATTTAGAGTTATATTTAGAATTATATGAAAGTATCTAATACAAACGGTTTAATAGTTAATTCGCCAGCGGTTATTTATTGATTAATCAAATACTAAATAATTAACGTTTAATTTTCCTTTCATCATTCAAAAATGTATTGTAATTAAATTACGATAGAAAATAAATTAGGATAAAATACTTATGATATTTTATGATGTAATATTCTAATGCGTGTATATATATATATATATATATATATATATATATATATATATATATATATTTATATATATATATATATATATATATATATATATTTATTTATATATATATATATATATATATATATATATACATATATATATACACATATGTGTATATATTTTTTTAAAAGGGACCATGCCAATTTTCAAAATGATCTTAAAGATATTAATTAAATAACGAGTATTTCCAATTAAATGAAACTACATGATGTAGTATTATTTCTACTATCTCTAATTTCTTTACCACGACCTAGGTTGGATATAAGCAAAGATCTTTGCTTGTATCCCACCTGAAGATGTTGTAATACAACGAAACCTAGGTCGTGGTAAAGAAATTAAAGATAGTAGAAATAATACTACATCACGTAGTTTCATTTAATTGTTAATAATGAATTTCTACAAAATTAACGCCAAATATATTCAATAACGAGTATTTGTCAAAAGGGATGTAATTATAAGTATAAATATATACAATACGGACGTATTCCATGAATATTATGTGGAGAAAATGATTGACAAATCAATTTAGTGTTAATATATTAAGAGGGCAGTTTTAAGAAAATTTAAAACAATTTTTTTTGTTTCGAAAATCTTATCAATTACATTTCTATAAACAAATTTAATCATTAATAACGTAATCAAACGTTACCATCATGCTTCACAGTTTCTTATTTAAAAAGCCTTATAAATATCACTCTATGTCCATCATCCTATACCATTTTATTATCTTCTACCTATATAGGGTAAACATTAATGGTGTAATGCCCTACTCTCCTATTCTAATACATTCATTTCTTTTATTTAAACAATTTTTACGGATCTTTTATTTATCTGATTACTAATTACTTTGTGTCATTCAATTTTGTTTACATTTATCTTTCTAGGTCCCTCTTTCTAAGTACACGTTTTCATTACCCATTAACCTTTTATATATATCATTCTTGTCACTTTTTCTATCTATATTTTCAATATTACCAAACCATTTCAACATACCTTGCTTGACCTTCATAATGACACTTTCTTCAATATCAATAAATTTTATACTGTTAGCATTAGAAGTAACTAATTCACCTCAAAATACATTAATATATTTATAGATTTACCTTAACGATTTGCCTATAATAAGCTAATAAACCTGGAATCAAAACAAATATACATTCCGCATTCGATGTCATTTTCATGAATAAATTACTACTATGAGTATAAGTTATTTGTGTATCGCGTCAGTGAACACATATCATTGCCGTACTTGGGGTGAAATTATTATTTTTCGATTACTCTTTTCCGATCGGCCTTGAAACATTATTCAGCTTACATATTTATTGGATTACGTAACAACAAATTGTTTTGTATTTGCCTTTCGCGTATTTAAATTACACAAATAAAAGATATATATTTTTACGTCGGGAATTGAAGAAAAGAAAGAGCTACGTCACGTATTGTGTGGAAAAACAGGCCTAGAACATTTGTTTTTGAATTTATGAAAATATCCATATAAAAAAACGCTAAATGTTTTAATCATTGAAGATAATCGGATAAAATACATAGCTGTTCCTTGAATGTATTATAGATAATTATTGAAAACAATTTAATTTGCCAATATTGTTCTAAACATTATTTAATGGTAATTAAATGAAACTACGTGATGTAGTATTATTTCTACTTTCTTTAAGTTATTTACCACGACCTAGGTTTCGTTGTATTACAACATCTTCAGGTGGGCTATTAGCAAAGATTGATAATAGCCCACCTGAAGATGTAATATAACGAAACCTAGGTCGTGGTAAAGTACTTAAAGAAAGTAGAAATAATACTACATCACGTAGTTTCATTTAATTGTCAATAATGAATTTCTACAAAATTAACTCCAAATATATACAAAATTATTTAATGGGTTTTGTTATTCTTACGTATTTTATTATATCTATTTTAAATTTTACCTAATTGAAGGACTTAAGATTAAAATCTACACTAACTTGACTGACTTCAGAGTAAAATCTACATTTATTTGAATGATTTCAGCGTGAATTTATTTTATTCTATTTTTGTATCCCGCATAAATTAATATTATAAAGTTAATTATACCAAAATCAAATTTAGTGACAGCATTTGATATAAGCGTTAATACAAGCTATTGAAAATTTCACACAATAATTTGTAGGATATGGTATTAATTGTTTATTTTCACTTGAATACTAAATGAAATAAACATGATTTCCTAGTTTAATCGTAAAGAGTTTTTCTTGTCACAAGCAAGGAAATATACTTAAATTGTTTGAATAATTTAACTAGTAAAGCATAATTTTTTATAATTAAACAATTTACAAAAAAAGCACAAAATTTCGAAAAATAACCAATTTAAAAGAGAATGTTTATGAATTGTTCCCTTTTGCACGTTAAATTAGGATTTGAAATATGTAGATAATTTTTGTGCCAGATTAAAAATATGATATTGTTAATTTATTTTTTAAATAAAACAATCGCAGTTTTAAATGAACGACATTTTTACTTACCTTAGTTGGAATTACGTTATTTTATTCTGTTCAACGAATGTATTGTTTTGAAATAGTCCAGTAGATTTTTGGAAATTTTGAGGCCTTGTTTCTTAATAAAAATATATTCACAACAAAACGCTTATGATAGGGAATTGTGATTTTTATGATAGGGAATTTTTATATTAAGGGAATATTCTATTTCATTCTGGAAATGATCATTTGATTTCCATTCCACGATTTTATAATAATGAAATTATTCATTTGTTTCTATTTATATGGAGTAAATATCACCTTCGTTTTGCAACTTTTTTCATGTAGAATAGATCAGCAAAATTGTTTAGAAATTACAGAGTTACAGACTAACAAACATTCATCCATAAATTTGAAGTTAACACGTCTGGAAGAATTAATGTAGTCTAAGGTAATATATGTAATTTTCCCAATATTTACTCACTAGTTAATTACAATAACATGAATTTGACGGTTTGTTTTAATAACATTCGTAAACATAGTGGTTTCACTATATTACTACGTATTTACACGTAAATTATGTGCTCCAAAATAGGGTTATTTTTGTGTACACAATTTTATTAACACTTCAGAAAAGTTTCTTGAACAAGAAACTGAATTGTGAGGGAGATATTCTTAAATATTTTTGATATCATTCTATATTTTTGTACTTTCGAATAGACTCTTTTTGTCGAATAGTCTGTTTTGTTCTAAATATAAGCTTTAATAATTATGAACGGCAGATGCAAAATGTTGAAAAGTGGTAATAATTTTTTGAGATTTATAGTCTGTTAAAATATATTATTAATATAATTATGGGATTACGAAGTAGGGGATTATAAAGCAAGTTTGTCACAAATAATTAAAAAAAATTCAGTACTTTGTTGGTACACATTAGGCACAAAAACATAACATTACAATTTCTACTTTTTTTTATTTTTAAATAGTTTAATGAATAATCTGCTTAATAAAATACTTCAATTTCACCAGTAACTAATATTTTAATTCAAGATTGTTCATTTTCATTTATATAAAAGTCTAAATATGCTTATTTCGTTAACTTTATGTTATGAAAAATTGTAGAATTAATTCAGAAATATCATATTTTTAATAGTTGTTTTTATATTAAATGCAAAGAAAATTTAACTTTTAAACCCTAATGTACAAATATGAAACTATATTTAATTTATTTGCCAATCGGAGTTTTGTAACAACAAATTCTTTAACTCGATTTAATCTTAATTATAGGGAATATATTATATTATTACTTCAATTTGTATTTCTTTCAACTTTCGCTTTTCAAACAAAATTACAATATTTTATACTACTAACAATATATGAAAAGTATGCTCTTTGCTCAATGCCGTTGTTATACTTCGTAATTTATTTAAAATGAGAAACAATTTAGTATCAACTATTAAAATATTTTCACTAAATTTAAAAAAAAATTAAAATTCGAATTGGATATCCTATCTTTAGTTGGTAAAATAGGAAAAAATAATACTTCGCTACTTTAGACGAACCTAATTTTCCCGTTCTCTACTTTTTTATATTATTATTGTACGTATTACCTATTGACTGTAAAATAGTATGTATGTTAAATTACAGTAAAAGAAATGAAACAACAGGAATATACGTATTCTTTTAATGAATATCATGTAATACGAGTTACGAGTATATGAATTACGAGTTTCTTCTTCAAATATAATTTTACGACAATGTAAAATTTTAAAGAAAAATTTGGAAAACTTGCAAGAAAATTTGAGAGAAAAATTTTGAATCTTTCAAGGGATTTAAAAAAATATATTTACAATAGTAGTACATATGTTAACTTATAATAAAACAATGTGACAAAGGTAACTTGTTTTTTTTATATCAATGAAAGTATATAAGGAGGAGAATGAGTTCCTTCTACAAAGACTAATTTACGTAGTGTATTACGTAAACAATTGACGATATAAAGTGTAGATTTGAAAAAAACCAGCAAGAGATATGAGGAACGAATTTCATTGACAAACTTTCAGCCCCCTTCTGAAAGTTTCTTTGTAATGAAGTAGAAACGATTCCACAGAAGTATTAGAGAACATGAATATATAAAAAGTAGTTTTTAAATGTGCAAAAAGTATTTGAGAATATGAGTATATAAATATACAACGTATATAAATATACAACGTATATAAATATACATCATATATACAGCGCATGATATACAACGCATTCAAATTACATCATCAAAAAGATATTTAATGAGATGATACATAAAACAAGTAAACAACGCGCAACCAGTTCAAAATTTAATTAATAAAAACAAGCTAAAACTAGCTATAAAAACAAACAAACATCGTAGAAAATAACTGCATCTGGTATAGGAACTACTCGCAAGTAAGTGCAAAATCCAAGGACCCTGTTTATTATATTTAGTTTATCTTACTAGAAAATAGCATAAACAAAATTGATATAACAAAAACAAGCTAGAAATAGCTAATATACAAACATCGTAAAATATAACTGCATAAGATGTAGGAAATACTTGCAAATAGCGAAAGTAAGTCCAAGGATTCGTATCTATTATATTTAGTTTATCATAATAGCAAATCGCGTAAAGAAAACTTAAAAAAATATTCTATGAACTCGTAAAATTTTGATACTTTGTTGCTACACATTAGGCACAGAAACATAACATGTTGCTACACATTAGGCACAGAAACATTAATAACTAACGTAGCTTTTTTTAAAATTATGTGTTTGTAAATATTGCATTACACAATAAAATAAAATATGTAACATTATGAAAGGATAATTAATAAAGTGAACCCAGCACGACAAATTAGTACTTTCGTAAAAATCATAAAATTTAACCCCTATCGTTTTACTTACTATACAGACTAAACCGAACATTATCAAACCGTTCATTTTCCTCGCATCACGAAATGTCCTTCTTATCAACTAACATATTATAGGAAAACTCGTTCCTCAAGACCATTTAATTTCCTAATCTACAGTCAGATAAAACAAAAATCAACTGCAAAGCATTATCATGGAACATAAATAACAAACCCGACCATAATAACTTGTGTATTGCGTGCCGTGAAAATGCTGATTACTAACTGATAAAATCGTGTTGACGAGTAATTGTAGTAAGCGAAACGTGTGATTTAGGCGGGCGGATTTAAAACAAAATTACTCCTCCGCCATTTTTTTCGGAGGAAACTTTTACTCGTGATTAAACGTGACAGACTCATTAAAACATGGGAAATTAAACTTTAATTTTGGTCAAATAATCTAATTAATTTTGACAACATCGCGAATGGCGTACTCGCGATGTTGCTTCTTGTAATACATACTTAAAATTAAAAGAACAAATAATTATCACAACTTATGTTTATAAAATTAAATGTGATAAAAGAAATAAGTTTAAAAAGGGACCATATTTATCATACACCGCGTTGACTAGAAGCCATCATTGCGACCGTAAGCCACGCAGCATCGCCGACATTATCTCATCATTTACATTATCAATCAATCACACAACGTGACAATAAATTGAGCACTTACATCCGATATCGCATTGTCTTTATTGAATGGAAACAAGCGACCATCACTACTATAAAAACAGTTAAAATGTGGAATAACAATCATCTATGACAATTAAAACACCAGAATCGAAAACAAAGTACGTGCGAGCATCCGAACGGGCACGAACTGTTTGACAGTAGGCAGGGCGGCGCGACCACAACAATTAAACGTTCCGCGCGCTTCGCCAGTCGCGGCGGAACTGACATCCGGCGGCGCTCGCTTCCGCATTTAAACCGACGAACTGAGCGCGGCCAGCATCGCTTTAACACTAATCGATTGGCCGGCGCGAGGGGCGACCGCGTTCCGTCTCGCTCCCTCGACTCTCCGTCCCGCTCCGTTGTGACGCTTGCGCGCCGCTGTTCGGCACGCGTGTGCAATTGTGTGTATGCAGTGTATTATTACAAAGAAAACAAATGAGCCGGGTGACGTGAGAAGCGGGGGCAGGTGTGCGGAGTGCGGTCGTATGAAGGCGGCAGCTGCTGGCCCGGTGACGTTTGAGAGGTGCCACCCCAATAGAGTGGGGGTAGTTCGTCAACGGCTGCCGGGAAAACTGCATCTTTTTGCGAATATTTTTTCTTCTTTGATAATGCCACTTTAAAGTTGATATGACTTTTGAATGCATAAAAACGTTCATTATTCAAGTTTAAAGGTGTAATTTGACAAATAACTAAATCGTATCACAGAAAAACCGTTATTTTTTTAGAAATTGTACGCTCGCAAAATAAGTAGTAGTATTTTTTTCAGAATAATTTCTATTAACCAAAATATTAAAAAAACAATTTTTTTTTCAGAGATAGATATTTCTTAAGTACCTTCTAAAAAACTTCGTTTTATTGAAATCTTCTGCTTTCTGAACATGGTATAAAACTCATTTTTAATTGATATGTTACTCAGAATGCAAACAATTATTGTTACAGAAATTGTACCCTTACATCAAACAGTAGTAGAATTATTTTACCATCATATCCTTTATTGTATATGTTAACCAATATAGGAGCAAATAATTATTACCTCCTTACTGAGGTAGATACTTCTTCAGTAGTTCCAGAGAAACTATTTCGCTTTTGAAATCTCTCTGCGCTCTAAACGTGACTTAGTATACTATTTTAATAGATATAAAGATAAGTATACAAACCATTATTGTTTCAGAAATTCGATCCTTATATCAAAGAGTGGTAGGATTATTTCAGAATCTTATTTTTGCTATATCTTTTAGAAAAAAAAAAGAAAAAAATTTATATTATTGTTATTTCACATTTTAACTGCTATTCCACATTTTAACTACTAATGTGGCACATGTTTTTCAGTAGCTTCTGGAAAATTAAGTTGGTTTTTCTAAAATACCTCTACTTCTTTTTAATGGATAAATATTCAAAAAAGAAATAAATTTAAGTTCGTGACCAAAAAGAGAAGAAACTTTTAAAAAGGGAATATTTTGATATATTGTATAAATCGTATATAAAACTTTACGATAAACGTTGAATACTTAATGTATAATCCTTAAAGAAATAAAAACCATGGTACTTGTAGGTAGATATTAGAAGGATTTATTTTTGTGGCACAATTCAAAATTAACTAAAAGCCAACTCTATCATTAGAATTTAAATACACATTACTGATATCAACCAAATTTGTACTTCAAATACTTGTGAACCTAACAAAGAATCCTTAAAAAATTTCCAGTAGAATTAACCGGCTAACAAAAACAAAAAAATCAAAAATTTCTATGGATAGATTTCATTCGTCACTAAAGAAAATTAAATGAAAATCAGTTTCTTTAACTAATTTAAAATGTCAGATATATTCCATTACCCACATAGAGATAATCCAAGATCTGTATCATACGTTAAAGCATACAATGCCACCTATGTGCCAATGTAAAGACATCTGAGTCATTTAAGCAAAAATTCGGTCGCGGCAAACATGAAAAATAATACTCCCCACTCCACGTCAGACTTTTATAACAAGAATTCATGTTTTTTTTCCACCGCACGTGTGTCTGATGTTTGAACAAGTGCGGGAGGGAGCGGCGGCAGGTTTTAAGCACTTGTTGCTGCGGGAGACAAAAAGCCCTTGCTGAGTGCGCTTAGCCCGAGCGCGATATGTCTAAACAAGCACTTCATTGCCTCTCCGGGACACTCGACTCATCGAAGTTAATTTTGATACTTTCAAGAGGTCTTCGAGACTTTGGCAGGTTGTCGTTATGTCTTCAAGGATATTCATAACCTAAACTTTTGTAGCACATATTATTAGGGACATTTTGTAGCTTACACTGGGCCCAGTTTTTAAGATCCGTTGAGTATCGAAAATTTTGTTAATGTTATTAATATTTAACAAATTCAAGGCAATTCAGTAAAGCAAATTACAGAACTTTAATATTTTGATTTTTAGTATCAATTAATAGGAAAAATTAAGTCAGTTGCTCAGAATATATCATTCTCGTTAGAGGTTACAAATCTATTCGTATTTATGTATATTCGAAAAAGTTTTTAGTCTCAAAAATGAGTTTACATTGTTGTTGGCATCTTTATCCCTTTATTATCTTTTGGTTATTGTTTTTGTTCTAGATCTTTTCTATATCTCTTTCTGTTATAAATGAAATTCCTCTATTCCTATTAAACACATTTTCTTAAAAAAAATTGACAATTTTTTATGGATTTTTTAATAAAAATACGGCTAAAAGTACCTAAAAATAACCAAACAAATAAAGGTCTTTTTTTATTGTGTTTGTATAATTCAATTTGTCATTAAACACATTGTTTTATAAAGGAATATAAGAGTTAAAAAATAAAAATAAGTATTTTTTTAGATGTAAGGTAATTGAATTATTAAAGAAATAATGTTTTTTATGTAAACCGGAATTATTACATTTTTTAAATTTCAGTTTAAGCGATGATTTATTATTGTTCTTTTTTTATTGGTACCAAATGTTTCCTTAGTGAAAAATAAAAAAACCGGCCAAATGCGAGTCGGATCCGCGTACGAAGGGTTCCGTGGTACCAAACAATATTAAACTTGTCAGTTTGTATTTATCAAAGACACTGTATTATTGCTACGGTCGGTACATAAAATACACCATATCTTAAAGACTACAAAATGTATCGTATTCTAACCAAATTAATTCGAAATTTTTTTTTACGGTCTACTACCATTTTTTTTCAAAATGTTATGCATGATCGTTGAAAAGTTAGAGGAGAGTAAACATATATTTAAGATTAGGTGCGCATATCTCATCAATTACTAACTTAAATAAAAACAATTTTGGAACCTTTGTCTTTTTATGACTTATCTGACGATACCCCACACGCTTATGTCTACTGCATTTGTTTATCCTTTAGTAACATGCATGGGCACCCCATTCACCGTTAATATTATTTTTTGAATAATTCCACTGTTTCATTATTTAATTTCATCTGTATAGTGTCAATAGCTTAAAAGAATACGCTAAACTTTGAAAGTAGATTCAATATTGTTGTGAGATAGATAATTTGATTATTGACGGAAATAAAATTTTCGCTTGCATCGTGAAAAACTTATTGAGAAGTTATTCCAGAGAAAACTGTCTTTTAATTGCTGTCATAAAACACTCAGTTTTCCTCGTTAATGGCCAGTAAGTTTTCTATTTCCTTTTTTCTTGCAGTGCGCCAGGGGCATTTAATAGGTGCCTTAAAAGCTTATTACCAAATAAAACTTTGAACGAATAATTTTAAAATATTGCTTATATCCAATTCTTTTCGTAAAGTAAGTTTTTTAATCGTCAATATTAGTAAGCATAAAAAGTATTTGAATAATATTTAATTTGTGGCTATAATTATTATTAATTACACACACACACACACACACACATATAAATATATATATATATATATATATATATATATATATATATATATATATATGTGAAACCATGCAGGTTTTACTTAAACCAATTATTGGTTTAAAATCTGCACGTTTTCACTTTATTACAATACGCGTCTTTTTATTTACCAACCCGTTGCGAAGGACGAACGTCATATGAAGACACTACATATAACATGCAGTGTCACTAATAACAGTTATCTAATAATTTATGGAAACTTCTACATTGTTTTTGTAATGTTAAGTGAATATATTGAATTCCTTTTGTTTACGCTTAACCAAAGTTTATTTTTTAAGTTAAAAAAATAATATTACTTTTTAGGCCCTTAGAAAATTTAAATTAATAAATAAAATCAGTGCTAAGATCCTATATAAAGTATTAGAAATTAAATCATTAAAACCTTCTAATTATGTTTTATCAACACATTGAGAGAGTATTTTAATACGAAATTGGCATGACATATGTGTATATATATATATATATATATATATATATATATATATATATATATATATATATATATATAATTATTATTATTATTTTGAATATCCTTTTTAACGATATATGCAAATATGTAATTTGGTTTTAAGAAGATTTTTACCGATTTGGTACTATACGAACTAGCCTCTTTTTTGAAAGTGTGTGGCTGATGTATGGCACTTTCACTGATGCTAGAACTTGCGTATTCATCCTTTCAGTACCAGAGGGTGTGGTTCATTCAGATCCACATCATCCTCCTCTTGAAATGTGCACAAATTCATCATCTCACGAAGCGAGGCTGGAGCGTTAGGCAACTGCCAGCAGAGTCGAATATTAGCAAAGCGGATTTTTATATTATACACAAAACTCAACAATTTATTATGGGATTATCATTATAACATTAACAACTCTGACGAACCTTTTGATGTTTTGTATAATTTCATTACCAATAATCAACTCTGGAGACATCTTGACCGGTCGACTTGCGGGCAATCTGCTTCGTTCCAGCTATTAGAGAATTTTGTTAATCTCTATCAGTCAGAGTATGTGTTTTTAACTTCGTCTCTTACTTTTAAATAATATAGAGGTACCCCAAAATTACAAAAGCATATTAATCTTTCTCTTATTCAGGACATATCCGATAGTATTTCTATGTTTAATGAACCATTTTGAAATCATTAAAAACATCCGAAATTGTTTCTAAAAAACTATGAATTTTAACAATCGATTTCTTTTATATATGTGACTTACGGACGAAATGTCACAAGTTTGATATAATTTATATTAAGACTGGTATTTCTTGCATAGATAGAATGAACGTAATGTCATATTAGTTCCCATAAACTATTTATTATCGATACTTAACCAAATGATTTAACTTGACGCTGATTTGTGTGCATTGCACTAAATCTATTATATTCACTTTTATATGTTTAATTTGTCAATAAAGCCTATCTGGTATTATATTTGGTGCATATTACTGTAATTTTCCAAAAATTCAGTCACGAGTTTCTGGGGAAATCCTTTATGTTGCATTAATAGAACATGAAAAATGCGTCTGCGAATGTATGCGTGTGTATCAATTCAATATTTAATCTGACGCCTAAATAACAGATTATCGAATAATTTTGTTCTGAAAACGAGAGTTGTAAATGACGGAAGATTCACCGAAAAGAAGACTTTTTCGAAATTCAACCCCTAAAATTATGAAACATCGAATTAAAATGTTGAAATAACATAAGTTTGAAATTGGAAAATTTGTTTTCAGACATTCAGGTAGAAATGAGGGCATAAATGTTATTATGTTAATCGTAAATATTTATTAAATAAAGAAGCAAAGGAAATAAAATTCTGTAATTATTTTTTTTATTCGCTGTTTTTATAATTCCTCAAAACAGGCAGGTAAAATCCTCTAACTGATTTACGTATTAAATTAGAACTACAAAAATGTTAATATAAATACTTGCTGTCCATCCTAGCTTCCCTGGGAAAAAAGAGATCATAGCTATTCTTGCCAGGGACCGCCAGGATGAACAGATAATATTTATATTATACGTTTTTCTCACACTAATTTAATACATTAATCACTTTTGACGTGTATTCTTACCTATTTTGAGAAATATTCAAAAATTAAAATTTTGTGATTATTAAAAATAGATCTGGGCAATTGTACTGATGACTATGATATTAAATATATTAATTAGGCAAAACGGAAGCTTGAAAATAAAAAACTAATTAACATTACAATAAAAAGAAATTTCCTATTATGTATATGTGTGTATATACATATCTATATATATATATATATATATATATATATATATATATATATATATATATATATATATATATATATATATATATATATATATATATATATATATATATATATATATATATATATATATATATATATATATATATATATATATATATATATATATATATATATATATATATATATATATATATATATATATATATATATATATATATATATAGGTAGGAACACAATTACAGCCATTTATTTTGAAGAGTAAAAGAATTATTTTTTTGGTTATTTTGAATATCCTTTTTAACGACTTATGCAAATATGTAATTTGGTTGTAAGATTATTTTCACAGATTTGTTATTATTCGGACTAGCCTCTTTTTTGAAAGCGTGTGGGCAATTTTCTCCATTTATAAATATAACCTAATTTTTTTCCATGGTATACTCGTGTCAAGTTTCATCTCGAACGAGTAAGGACGGGGACGAGTTTTGAACACACACAAACACATACACACGCATAGGCACACGCATACACGCACGCGTACCCACACATACACAGACTGATACACACGGACATACACTCACAGAAACACACCCACATACACGCACACAGATGCACACATGCGCAGACACACATACACACACACATACAGACACATACACACACATACAGACACGCCCTCGCATGCACGTACGCACGCACGCACATGGCTGGGACCACAGCGGGACGCATCAGAAAAATTATTGCGCAATATTTTTCTCCGCTAAAACCTATTTTCATTGCAAAAAGATAATTTTAAATGGCCTACAATATTACGAGACAAATCATAGTCTGTAACTTTAGAATAATATAATAGAAGATTAATGTACCATAGCAAAAATATTTTATGTACAACTGAAACAAATTATAACCAATAAAAAAAAAACTGAATACAGTCATTTATATTAAACCACGTTATATTTATCACGAAAATATCATACATAATGCATTATTTTCAAAAACAATTGCGCGAAAGCCTCGGGAAGGGTTGGCCTTCCCAATTTTATTTTCAATTACGACAAATGAAAATTACAAATTGTGGAGCGATAAATATTCACAATAAAATTAAAAGAAACCCAGTGTTTCATTTTAAGCCATGAACTCAGTGTGTTTGTAATAACGTCGTTTTAATATACCTTTCCTTTTTTGTACTGATGTGTGCAGCTTAGCAAAATTATTGATATTAACAGAAGAGAAAACAATTTCTTTTTATTGAAATGTTAATTAGTTTTTATTTTCAATCTTCTGTTTTGTCCTAATTAATAGCTATAGTATCATAATCATCAGTACAACTGCCCAGATCTATTTTTAATAATTACAAAATTTTAATTTTTGAATATATCTCAAAATAGGTAAGAATACATGTCAAAAGTGATTGATGTATTAAATTAGTGTGAGAAAAACGTTTAGTATGAATATTATGTGTTCATCCTGGCTTTCCTTGGCAAGAATAGCTATGATCTCCTCTTTTCCCAGGGAAGCTAGGATGGACAGCTGGTATTTATATTAACATTTTTGTAGTCCTAATTTAATACGTAAGTTAGTGAGAGGATTATGTTATTCAATTCGGTGTTTCATTCCCTTTTTTATAATTTTAGGGGTTGCATTTCGAAGAAGTCTTCTTTATTGATTACCATGAGATGTACATGTGCCAAATTTCAAATTTGTAGGCTTTATAGTTCCGCACGTTTCGTGGTGAATCAGTGGGTAAGCGGTGTTTTGCTTTATATATATATATATATATATATATATATATATATATATATACATAATTTTGGGGAAAATTACTTTCTAATCAAGAACTTTATATAAATTGGCCAATGCATAAAAGTGTTAAAACGAAACGTAAATACGGATCATTGAGTAAATATATAATTTCGTACTTTTACTATTGAGACCAAAAAATATACTTGAAATTACTGGTGAAATCAACGACACTGATCGCAAAATAAATAAATAAAACACACCCGAATCATAGTTTAAGCTAATAAAAAATGTTACATAAAATTTAAAGTACGTAATTTTAGATACGGTACTTCTACTTTACGTATCTACTCGAAATTATGCTAGTTAGTCATATTAGATAAAGAATGCAGCATTAATGAGAAGCCAAGGCAATATTTATAGAGAAATGAGGAGCGATACTCGTACGAGCATAGGACACTCCATACAATAAACGTTGTTTCAGTTGTAACACATAACCGTCGGAACTTTCTATTACCCCGTATCTGGTGCAAATCACAATAAATTTTAATTATAGCCCGCTAGTTATCGAGCATCGTTGAGGAAACCAGGCATCGATGAGATACTTACACAAACGAGACGATGCTTCAGGTCTGAACTTCACTACAATATCATCATTAGTACCACTCTAATTGACATTCGTTAGGAAAACGAATTGCATCCAGCATTTGACTGCATCGAAACGATTTGGTGATTGAACAGATTCATTTTTATTGTATTCAATTGACATTTTAGAGCGAATAGTGATGCGGTATTATTTACAGCACGACTACTAAAAGTGTGTAGTATGAATAATGATTAACTTTTGTTGAATATGATATTTTTTCAATGGAACAAACTAAATGATATGTAGCTTTACGGCATGACTACTAAAAGTCTGTAGTATGAATAATGATTAAGTTTTCTTAAATATGATATTTATCAATGGAACAAACTAAATGATAGGTAGCTTTAAGGGATGACTACTAAAAGTCTGTAGTATGAATAATGATTAAATTTTGTTAAATATGATATTTATCAAAGGAAAAAACTAAACGATATGTAGCTTTAACGCATGACTACTAAAAGTCTCTAGCATGAATAATGATTAGGTTTTGTTAAATATGATATTTATTAATGGAAAGAACTAAATGATATGTAGCTTTAAGGCAAGACTACTAAAAGTCTGTAGTATGAATAATGATTAAGTTTTGTTAAATATGATATTTATCAATGGAACAAACTAAATGATATGTACCTTTAAGGCATGACTACTAAAAGTCTGTAGTATGAATAATGATTAAGTTTTGTTAAATATGATATTTATCAATGGAAAAAACTAAACGATTTGTAGCTTTAACGCATGACTACTAAAAGTCTGTAGTATGATTAATGATTAGATTTTGTTAAATATGATATTTAACAATGGAAAGAACTAAATGATATGTAGCTTTAAGGGATGACTATTAAAAGTCTGTAGTATGAATAATGATTAAGTTTTGTTAAATATGATATTTATCAATGGAACAGACTAAATGATATGTAGCTTTACGGCATGACTACTAAAAGTCTGTACTATGAATAATGATTAAGTTTTGTTAAATATGATATTTATCAATGGAAAAGACTAAATGATATGTAGCTTTAAGGCATGACTACTAAAAGTCTGTAATATGAATAATGATTAGGTTTTGTTAAATATGATATTTATCAATGGAACAAACTAAATGATATGTAGCTTTAAGGGATGACTATTAAAAGTCTGTACTATGAATAATGATTAAGTTTTGTTAAATATGATATTTATCAATGGAAAAGACTAAATGATATGTAGCTTTAAGGCATGTCTACTAAAAGTCTGTAGTATGAATAATGATTAGGTTTTGTTAAATATGATATTTATCAATGGAACAAACTAAATGATATGTAGCTTTAAGGGATGACTATTAAAAGTCTGTAGTATGAATAATGATTAAGTTTTGTTAAATATGATATTTATCAATGGAACAGACTAAATGATATGTAGCTTTAAGGCATGACTACTAAAAGTCTGTAGTATGAATAATGATTAAGTTTTGTTAAATATGATATTTATCAATGGAACAGACTAAATGATATGTAGCTTTACGGCGTGACTACTAAAAGTCTGTAGTATGAATAATGATTAAGTTTTGTTAAATATGATATTTATCAATGGAACAAACTAAATGATATGTAGCTTTAAGGGATGACTATTAAAAGTCTATAGTATGAATAATGATTAAGTTTTGTTAAATATGATATTTATCAATGGAACAGACTAAATGATATGTAGCTTTAAGGCATGACTACTAAAAGTCTGTAGTGTGAATAATGATTAAGTTTTGTTAAATATGTTATTTATTAATGGAAAAAACCAAATGATACGTAGCTATATATATATATTGCGTTAAAACGGTAAATCAAGACTATTAAACCTTGTTAAAAGTTTACAATAAATCGATTTCAATTTACAATATGATTCTTTTACATGCGTATTCAAATATTATAGAATAAGGAGGTCAATATAAAATAAGAGATTAAGCCATAAAATGTGTATTATGAAGGAATAGTTGCAATCATGAAAGTTCCTAAGTTTATATTGTATAATATTTAAGCGAGTGAAAATATGGGAAAGCATTGCTGTAAGTTTCTGGTTGATTGAATATGGCGGTGGATATAATGATAATCCTTAAAAAATGATAGAATTCAGTTTGGTCGTAATACATTGGCAGACAAAACACAAGTGTGATGATATCAATTAAATGATGAACCTTTTAATGTTGTTACGGTATAGTTTTCTGAGTAATTCCAAATAAATCGAAAGTTAATATTGTACCAAAATTTAAACATAATTACGTCTATTTACAAAAGAACTGTTCTGAGCTCGCAGTAGCCATGTGATTAAAATATATTTTCGCAACACATAAAGGCATATATATATAAATATATATATATATATATATATATATATATATACATATATATATATATATATATATATATATATATATATATATATATATACCAGGGTCAAGCTGTATGGATACGTGCATACGCATGTGAGTGCGTCTGTGCATGCGTACGTTCAAGCGTTCGTGCGCGTGCATGTGTGTATACAGTTTTGAAAATATGTTTATTCGTTAAGGAAATCTGATGTAGTACTATTTCTATTTTCTCTAAGTTCTTTACCACGACCTAGGTTTCGTTGTATTACAACATCTTCAGGTGGGCTATTAGCAAAGAATAACAAGAAAAGTAGAAATAATACTACATCAAGTAGTTTCATTTAAATAGTGAATAATGAATTTCTACAAAATTAACGCCAAATATATTCAATAAGCAAACCTGATTAAACAACATATATTCTATATTTACATCGTCAGATATTTCCAATAATATGACCTATTTTGTTCATTAAATGAGTTCAACAATTTAAAAATTGATACGGAGTTCGGTCGGATAATTAACGAATAAAAATGTATTATAATACAGCCGATATTTATAAAAATAAATAAAAGAATTTAAGTTTGTTCTTGGTATTTGAGTGCTCAATATAATCTACTGTAGTCTTATAAAACCTGGTTTATTAATTTAGGGGGCAAATTCCATTTTCAAGCAAATTATAGAAAATGGTGCAAACCCTAAATAATCACATTTTCTCCCAAAACCTGTTTCAACTTTACGCATAATTTTATTCATAATTCAATTGTTTAAATGAATAGCGATGTTTCTTTGTCCAACAAGTTAATTTAATCCGTGCTATTTTAACTGAAATTCACATATCTACTTAGAATTAGTTATTTACTAAAATATAAACATATAACCGACTATACATGGAAAAACCAATATTGGACATAGAACAAAAATATACCTAGTTATTAATTATGACGATAGAAGTTGTTTAACGTAGAAATTATAAATATACTAGAAAGTTATAGCAAAGCTAAAATTTATTCGTGATATATTCTAATATAGTCCTAAGACCTATACTCAGGATAAGTTGCGAAAGTCTATTTGAAATCTGTGCAATTTCAATAACAAATTTTAATATAAACTCTTCCTAAAATTAATTTAATTGAGTCTTTGAAACG
The DNA here is from genome assembly GCA_039881145.1 of Druceiella hillmani. Classification (NCBI taxonomy): domain Eukaryota; kingdom Metazoa; phylum Arthropoda; class Insecta; order Lepidoptera; family Hepialidae; genus Druceiella; species Druceiella hillmani. The sequence continues at coordinate 14,775,650 of JAYKKI010000014.1, read as the reverse complement.
TTTTGAATTTTATTGTAAATTTGCAAACTTAATGAATGACGCTTTACTAACTATTACTAACTTTCGATTTAGGAAATTGATGGAAGTTTAAGACGTAAGTACAAAAGAGTTTTAAAAATATATGTAATACTTTTAATTAAAAACATATTTCTTATTTGTCTTCTGCCAAGAAACATATTTAATTATTTTCTTATTTTAAGAACTAAAAAAACATTTTGCTGAAATCTATCTTATTGAAAAAAAAAATTAATAGTTTTCTTGGGTTTTCCATGGAAAGACTTTATTGATGGGACATTACTTCCGTTGTTTTAATTTCTAAGTAGCTTAACTGTAACAACGATGAAACTTTTCCTTAAATCTAATACAAATAAATAAAATTGAAGTGTCTCTCAGTGATTTGCGAATTTTCATCTTCATATAATTTTTTTCCCGTTTCATATTTGGTAACTAAAACGAATCTAATATTTTAACATTTGTCTGTTTGTCATCCATTTGTATAATGGAATTTGAAAATTAGATGATGTTGATATTGAATTCTATGAAGCAAGTCTGTGTATTCCTATTATATGAGGCTACAGTAAAAACACGTATACATTACATAGCCAGTACCGTGCTCCTAATGCTGCTAAAATATGCATTCAAATACAATTAAATCTAAGAATTTTCCTGTAGATCATGTTTCCATCATATGGTTATTTTCCCCTTCGAATAGTACTTAATGAACCTTTTGGACGATGTCTACATTTTCCATAATAATCAATAAGGTGTCATATATAGGGACTGCCCTTTAATCAAATAAACTCAATTCTGCAATATGATATATATGGTGCAGTATCAGAATGCTTAATTAATTATAGATGTTCATACTTTATTTGGTTTTTATTTTTCTAACCTCGCTAAACAAATTCACACAAACGAAACTGTGGACACAGCTAGTTATCTAAATATTTTTGGTAATTGGAGGATATAAAGTAATAATTTGAATCAATTTCAGCGTTGTATCCTTAATATAATTAAAAAAAGAAAATTGCATAACTAGCTGCCATTAGACCACCGTGGCGAATATTCTCTTGAAGTTTTATTTTTGATACAGGTAAGTCGATTTTTCAAGAAAATGAAAGTATTATTTTAGCAGTCATCGCTAGGTAAAATGATACTTTACAGATTATATACCGTGGCATTTGATAGTTGAGAACCATTATTTTTCTCGTTCATATACAATCAAGTTAAAGTAGAAAAGTCTTGCAGGCTGTTTTAAATCTTGCTTAGGGTAAACTGGGAAAAAATAGTGACTAAATTTTGATCTACGCTTTCCTTCTTATAGCGTCGATAAAGTTGATGACTACTGAAAGTTATGACTACTAAAAGGGGTAGAAAAGGATGGAAAAAGTGTTGTAACGTTCCTTATGCTAAAATTTTTTTGATTTATGCCAAGAGTAAGTAAACAAAAAAAGTTTTTTTTGTAATAAACTAAAATAAAATGTATAGGTGTCCGCTTCGTATTGTGCAAACATTGTAGATGTACCTGAATAAATTAAACAACAAATTAAATATGTTCTTCTGAACTTAAATATTGTTACATGTGAAGAAAAAATTACAACGTTTGAACTTATACTACATTCTAAATTCTTAATACAGTTAATAAAGTACAGTAGACAGATTAATAAGTATCTATAAAATTGTTATGGATACAAGCTATAATTACACCGCGATCAGACGGGGTCTTGCATAAAGAGATTACGCAAGTAAACTCAATGACATTACGTTAGAGAAATATGCTTTTAGCATTTGAAAATTTTTATAGTTTGTCTCAATTTAACACAGATTTTTCTTTTTTCATAAATAATTTTGTAGCTTCTCCTCTTTCATTTCAGTACTTATATGTTGCTATTTGGGGCTGCACTTTTTATTCGTCTGTGAATATAGTTGTCTAGTGACTATAAAACAGTTATATACAAGAACTCCATTTGTGCACATGATCCATATTCCATTGAAATAATTTATTTTCAAATCAAATAGATGGTATCCTATCTTACTACATGTATTAACATTAAAGTTGGCGATATTTTTAAAATAAAATTTATATTTTTAAATTTTATAAAGAATGGTTATTTGTTTAATACTCTATAAATCTGTGTACACACGTGTACAAGAAATTCTCAATTGTGAAGTGAATATTACGTTGAGGAGTCCAGATGTCTCTGTCAAGCCAGAAAGAATAACCCGATTTGGAAAATAAGTTATCAACAGTACGGTTCTTATTTTCTGGATTTACATAAACATAATATTTCATAAAAAAAGTGTTTAGTAACTTGCTTAGTGACTTTGATTCTTCCTTAGTTTTGGGCTTTGTTGTAATATTCCAACTAGAACTCAGGGTTTCAACTATCAGAATTCCATAATGTACCTGGAAAACCCTCTTTTTTGCGGTACAACTTTGTGTAATAGCATAAAAATTGCAAAATACAGCTATTATTAAAGTCGCTGCTCATGGTGCTTTTAAGTGTATTTATGGGACATAAAGAGAGTGAGAAAGAAGTGTCGATATTTCGCACTTATTCCTAAACTTTCTCAAAAATAGCGGTATATTTAAATATATATATATATATATATATATATATATATATACATTTATATATACATACACACACACACACACACACACACATATATATATATATATTTATATATATATTTTTTTTTTCATACACATATATATAAATCCTTCAATCATATGAGCGTGTTTAGGAAAAATGCACGATACAAAAAGTTTTCTCTGGAAAATTAAAGTTTTATTTTCCATTTAAAATTAAAATTGGCGATGTAAATAGAATTAAAGCAAGGACATACCTACAGGTAAAAAAAAGAATAATATTCCATTATATTAAAATAGTTTTTATTTTTTAGGTGATATTTTTCTAGAAATACTTCTCTGGAAAAATATCACCACTATATAGTTATATATAGTAGCTTACAAATACATTTGCGTATAGCTATTTACTAGTTTGAATTTGTTCGAAATGTGTGTTACAAAAAGCGTAATCAAACTTCACTTCAATATCCTTTCGATAATAAATTTGTAACCGAGTGTTTATATTTCTTCGAGTATTGCCTATTATTTTGGTAATTTTTCATAGAATCAGTAATATTCTCAAGAAATAAATTTACGAATAAACTATTTTTTCTTCCTGGTTTTTGATTCAAAAACAACTAAAAGCCATAGCTATAATTGTCTAAGGATAAACTTTAAACAACATCGAGACTTTCCTTTGGTGAGAACAGCTCTAATTTAAGAACACTATAGATCGTGGAAAGTTATAATATTATGATAAATTATATGGTTATTATAAATATAAAACTTATGCATAAATAAGATTGATAGAAACTTATGCATAAATAGAGAGAGAAGGTGATATTCATTAATAAATATTTAATTAAGTTCTACCCAGCAAGGGTGAAACTTCAGTGTAAGATGGTGTAATTTTCATATTAAAATTATGCATTGACCACTTTTGTACCATAAACAAATTTACGAAAAAAAATTATTTATTTAAGTTTCCTATGAGAAACAGCGAATTAATAAAAGAATTTACTTTTTCAATGTTTCCTTTTTCTTAAATATCCTGTCTGATTTATAATTTATTTTAAGTTATTGTGTAAATTCTGTCATGAAAATTGCTAAGCATAATACTTATCAATTATAAAAACCCAACGAAAGTTACAAAATATATTTATTTGTCACCTTTATTTTATCTTTTATTGATTTTAAATGTATAATAACATAGACAACATCAGAGTAAAGCTAGGTATCGATTGCTAGTATGTCCTTTGTAACAGGTTCTACAATTGACAATGATAAGTTAAGTATCTCTCAAGTCCGTACAGATCACATAAAGTTTTAAGTTTTCCAGGAAAACGAGATATGCAACAATATAAATGAAATGATCCACTTCAGGTAAAACTTTCGAAGGTGCCTCTTGAAAGCTTACATTGGCAGTACTTAGTATGGAGTACTTAGTACGATTAAGTCTTAAGTTGTCTCATAAGTTAAGAATAAATGGGCGTTAATAGATATTTGATTTCGGAATAAGAAAATCGGAGGTAAACTTTAAAACATATGAAATACCTTGACAGGGATTATGAGCATGTAATTAATGAAAGAATGGAATTTTGAACATTTGTTTCTTGTGAACTTGTTCTTCTTTTAGAGGAAACTAGAGTAATAATTACATGAAATGCTTGGATATTGTTAGTAGAAACATTAACTTACTCTGATGGTTTATGTGATTTTAATATTGGAACGTGTATTTTTTTCGTTTTATCGATTTCCATTTTCTCGATTATTATTTTCTATACATTGTTAACATGTTTCCATCGTAATTGACATACTTTTGAGTTGGAGATGATGACAACATAACAAAACAACGAACAGTTACAATATTTCGTTTTTATACTTATCACTTACATTTAATTACGAGTTGGATCAAGCTTAATATATATTTTGAAGTATATCTCCAAATTGCTTGTTCCGAAATAAAGTATCTATAAACACACATTTACTTTTCAAGTTATGAAACAACTTAAAGCTTGCGATACTAAACACTTTCTTAATAAGAAACTTGAAACTCCCTTAATATCTGAAGTGGATTATTTTATTTGTATTGTTGTTTATCTTGTTTTCGTTTTATATTTTTGGACAATGTGAAGTTTTAGGTTGTTTATAGAGACTTGCATGATGCTTATTCTGATAACTTGTATAACATATTGGAATTTCACGTACATGCGACCAATGCTTGGCTGTGAACTGGGCTTTTACACAATTATGTATTTCTCTAAACTACAATTTTTCAAACATTAATAAGCTCATAAAATAGTGCTATCAGGTCAAAAATTAGAAATTTTTTTTTGATGGTACTGTTGTATTTGAAATAATGAAAGAACGTGCTAATTTTATTTACACCATGTTCGTGGATTATAATTTTGTAATTAAGGTACTTAATGTATAGATACTTTGACTTTTTTAGTATGATTAAGAGGAAATAGTTTATACATGTATATATACAAGTATGTATATATATATATATATATATATATATATATATAAATGCGTCCGTGCGATCGTGCGTGCGTGCATGCGACCGTGCGTGCTGCGTGGTATTGCCCTATCGACAGAGCAGTACCGTCGTCTTAAACAATGTGGTACCCTAAAAATTGATGACTCCGAAAAACTAATTGAAAGTGAAATGAACAACACTAATGAACAACACTAGCGATTCAAACAGTCGCTACTTCTGTTAAGCAGATGACCTTTTTAAAATTGTAGAAAAAGCACATACTAGCGTTAGATACCAAGCAACAAAAGGTAAGAACTATAGAAATGGAGACATTTTGTTGTATTTTTTTATTAAATATAGTAAAAATTCGGTCAAGTGTATGTTACACTAATGCGCGGAGGGCTCCGTACCATATAACAAAATTGCAAGATTTAAATTGCTCGCAATTTATTGCTATAATTAATGTCAATAATTACAATATCTATTTTACGCAAAGTTGCATTCATTTCTACGCCATAGTGTTAATTTTCGAAGAATATGTTTGTTTGTAGAGTTTTTTTCTAATTTCTCTCAAATTATTATAGAGGAAGACATGGTTTTCTTTGTCCTATAATATTTGAACGAATCGCTAATAGCACGAATTATTTTAGATTTTTCACTTCACAATTTGAATTTTTACTTTTCACAATTTTTTTGTATAGGACCAATTATTTTTAAAATTTTTATTATTGTCGTTTTACTGTAGGTAATAATTATGATGCATACTGTATATAATATAATCCATGCAAAAAATTATGAATTAGTTGAATTTCTAATCCAATATTCGGATTTTGTTCAACATTCAAATGAAACTGTCCATAATTTTTTATTTCTCGTAAACTTTCATTACACTGAATATTTACAGTAATGAATTGTTTTTAATTTTTTTCCTCTGCTTCGCTTTAAGGAAACTATGACCAATATATATTTTTTACACTTTCTATTGTTTTTGCTGTAGTTAAGGAAGCAGAATTGAAAAAAGGAATGCTGTAATGGTATGCATCGAATTATAAACTTACTCGTATACCCAACTTTGTGTGAAAAATGTCAGTTGAAAAAAAGATACCAAAACGCGGGTTAGTGGTGAGACTTATTCTATTAGACTGAATGAATTCCAGATGTCAGGTTGATTTAATTGATAAGCAACCTAAGTCAGATGGATGATTATCGATTTATAGTGATTTATCAAGGTTACCTTACTAAATTTATAATTTTTCGTTTGCTTCAAACAACATCTGCCAAAGAAGGAGTGCAATAACTTTTGGATAAATTTGGTTTGATGCCCTATAGCGTAGTGAATATGGACGTGAGTTTGCTAATGGAATAATTACAAATTTAGCAGAAATGTGGTCTGGACTGAAGCTTGTTCGTGGAAAACCTCGACGTTCTTAAACTCAAGGTTCGGTTGAGAGGTCTAATCAAGACGTCCGTAATTTTTTAGTAGCTTGGACTGCAGACAATAATTCTAAGAGGCAGTCAGAAGCACTTCGATTTACTCAAGGTAAAAAGAAACGTGCTCTCCATTCGATAATCAAGACCCGTCCATAGAACGCTATGTTCTGATTTCCACAAAAAAGTGATTAGCAGATTCATCTATTACTAAAGGAACTACTGATATCTACCTCTAAAAATTATGATCGACCAAAACAATGAAAATATTGGAGAAGTCATGGAAGTATTAGAGAAGACAAATGATAATGAAATCATATAAGAATCGGAAAACAAAGGTAATTTTAATTTAATCAAAACTTTTGTTATTTTTGAAAAGAAAACCTCAAGATCTCACAAGTGTAAACCTCAAGATCTCACAAGTACATGCAACTTTTGTGGAGAAAGCAACGAGAATGAGGGATTTGGAGTAAGTGTTATCAGTAAGTTCTGTTTGAGGCCAAGAAAAACAAGCACATTAATAGTTTTCGCTATCCAACTGAAAATTTCCTGCAGTTGAAAGTGATTCCAATGTTTTAATTAGAGTATCTGAAGTTGATCAGTGACACGCAGCCCCCAGAAATGTTTTAGCTGTTGTTGTGATGGACATGAATATATCCGGTTTTTATCAATTAGTGAACAAGGACGTAAAGATTTAAAATTTTAGAGAATATTTTTATTAATATTGTGGACGTTCCCTCATCTTCTTTACTTTGCTCAGCACCTAAGTTATCATCCGGAAGACAGCAAGAGTTTATAATGCAAATTATACTGTATTGGGAAAAATGCAAATGTCGTATATATACGACATATATCAATATATATATATATATATATATATATATATATATATATATATATATATATATATATATATCGAGAATAAAACCGAATTAGCAAAGTATGAAAAATTATTGAAAGAAGCATAAACATCTGTTTACCATTTTGTTTTCGAAAGAAAATTATCAGTTAAAGCTGGAATACACTCTCGCTAACACCTTTCAGACAAACTTAAATTTATATAATAACTATACACAAATATAATTATTAGTAATTTTCTTGCTTCCGTAGAAAAATATAAGCACATGATTTAATCAATTTATTATAATTTTATGTGTTTAATTACTCGTAATCAGTTGTAATTAAAGATAGATAATCTTTAATTGCATTTAAATCGACTAGTTTGATTTCAACTTACATTTTTTTTACGAAATTTTGCAAATAGTGTTTTTTCCGTATTTTTTTAAATGCTTCGTTTTTTTCGTAATTGATATTGACACGTCGATTGAATAGTTCGAGTATTTTTTTGCAATTTGTTTAAACCATTTAAAGCCATTAGTCTAAGAATTCACTGTATGAATATTGTGTGACGATAAATTAGGAATATAAAAGTGAGCTATATATAAAAATGAGTTGAATATTGCTATTCTGAGTAAAAGTTTAATTTGAAATAGATAGTTATTTAGTTCATAATATAGGTAAATATAAAGGAAAATCTCAAACCTTTCTAAACGACTGAAACAAAATTAAAACTACCATCTTATCACTCAGTCGAAAACACGTTACATTACGATAGTACGATAATTAGATTAGTTTTCTTTAAATTTTGAAAATGCTCTCTTAAATGATTTTATTTTATTTGTCTAAATGATAAATTAAATATTATTTTGGCTGACCGACAGTATTCTTGCGGGTTTATATTGAAGATATTAAGTATCATATTTCATATTTAATGCGCAAGGTAAACTCGTCGTCATTCTAATGTAATATTCGTTAAAATGTAGAACTTCTGACCATGAAATAGTTTATCTTTTTTATTATTATATGGCATTTTTACACAAAACATTGGATTGCAAATAAAACTGCATAAATAAAACACCGCAAAGAATAAAATAAAGAAAACACAAGTATTTAGTTCATAGTTTTCTGATACAATGTCATCTTGCAATATGAATAAATTTACAATATTAGCAATATATTCTAAGAAAAAATTGAGGAAACGTTTTTGGAATATCAACACTCCTTTCTCCCTCTCTCTCTCACGTTCATAAATACCCACACACACACGTACATAACCACACACCCACACGCGCATGCACATTTAAACACACACACACACGTACACAAACGCACATATATACACTCATACGGGCTATGAGCAATTTGGCGTTGACTTAATAAATCTAAAAATGGCATGTTTTGCAGAATTAGTTATACTCTGAAACGGTTTTGTATAACAAAAGTTCTATTTTCTACTTTTATTATTGTCTACTTTTGTTATTGTCTACTTTTTTCAATGTGTTTCGCTTTTAGGAGTTAAATGAAGTCGGTGCAGTTTTTTGTTAAAGTGATTCATTTGTGTTTATTATATTTTACGTTAATGAGAATTTCAGAAACTCACGAAGAATATAATAATACTTCATTTATTGACGTTAAAACAGACACGTACTATATTTAAAGTCTATAAATATATTCACGTATACCTACTTACATACATGGTAAAGTTTACGGGGAGGATAAAAAAGTAATGTTTCGTTAATTCTAAGTTGGGTTAATACTCTCCATAAACTTGTTATTGATTTTGGAAAGAATTTTTTTATCTCCTAAAAATATATTTCGAAAGCAAATTAGGAATTAATACTTCACCTGTAATAATTCAATAATTTTTTTTGCAATTTTTTTTTAAATTCCTCCTTTATGAATCATGCTAAAATATTTAATTTAAATTGTTGTTATTTATTTTGAGTACTTTCATTATAAGAAGTATTTGTATATTTTGAAATTTTGGGTGTAAGGCCATTGGTGAAATAATTTTTTTTTTAATTTTCTTAGTATTCTTTATAAAATACCTATTTTAAATTGAAAATAACTTATAATTTAATATTCAAGTCTAGTTTGGAAAGAAGTTTAAAGACAAGTTAAAACAATGTTGCTAACTATTTAAATATTACTTTTTAATATCTCCTTCCGGGATGTTAAGACGATTCTAACGAATTTACTTTATTTCTTCAAATCGGGTTGCTCGTTACGGCTCTACAGAATAATATTTGGACTCTATCCATATACATACACGTCTTAAACTGATAAAATATACACTTCTTGGCATGCCAAAATAAGGTAAAAATAATTTTACTTAAGGCCAGCTTTGTTTTCCTTTAAGTCGAATAAGAATTTTAATAGAAGAGCTTCATCTAATTTAACAACAAATAATTCGTTATCCAAGCCACTCGAACGAAAAGCTTTGACAGAAGTGGAAAGTCCAAGGCAATTTCAGGAATTTTAACTAATTATCATAACAGTGGTAAGAATAATGGCAAGAAGCAATTATTGTATTGCTATCTACTAATACAATAAATAGTTCTTGCCATTGTATATACCTGTATTTCACAAGTTTGGTACAAATTTGGTACACATTTTTGACAATTGTTTCACAAGTTTGGTACAAATTTGGTACACATTTTTGACAATCGTTTAACAAATTGTTTCACAAGTTTGGTACAAATTTGGTACACATTTTTGACAATTGTTTAAGAAATTGTTTCACAAGTTTGGTACAAATTTGGTACACATTTTTGACAATTGTTTAACAAATTGTTTCACAAGTTTGGTACAAATTTGGTACACATTTTTGACAATTGTTTAACAAATTGTTTCACAAGTTTGATACGCATTTTTGACAATTGTTTAACAAATTATTTCACAAGTTTGGTCCAAATTTGGTACACATTTTTGACAATTGTTTAACAAATTGTTTCACAAGTTTGGTACAAATTTGGTACACATTTTTGACAATTGTTTAACAAATTGTTCCACAAGTTTGGTACAAATTTGAACGTACTTACGGTTCTACCTATCTATGGAAATATTGGTTGTTTTATGTTTTTATACGAACCTGTATATTTTAAACTACATATTCGCTTAATCATATTCTTACATCAAGATATGTCAAACGTGTCCAATAATTTCAAACTCGATGAGTTTCTTTTTTATCGCAGAAGGTTCCAGCGGAAGGTGAAAATATTGGAATGTATCTGAACTCGAGCCACAACTTGTGAACATAGGATACAAATCTACTCACTATTCTGCTGCTAAAAGTAGTAATAATTAGCTACTATCCAGCTGAAAATTTAGTTTCACAAATGTCCTTTTCTGAATTAATTAATAATAAATATATATATATATATATATATATATATATATATATATATATATATATATATAGAAGTAACTTTATAATTTTATTATAAATAGGATATAAAAACAGTTTATTGAAAATAATACAATACTGCAAATATTAAATATCCTATATAATACCGAAAGTGGTAATAAATAGGGTATTGTGTTAATTTGTTTTTGGCATACGACAGCCACAAGATTTAATTTATAATTAAATTGAAACGTGTGTTGTATGTAAATTATAACACCAAACGTAAATTTATAATCGTCATAAGCCAACTAGAATCTATGAATCAAACACGCCCAGCTAAAGCAGGACATCTGAGAACGTCATGCCCTGCCCTCATTATAATGGGCCCAATTCAGAGCCTAATTTGAGAAAATAGACCCCAATTTACTTCAGTTTCGAAGACAAGTGTTTCATCAGTTTATTTTTTTAAAGAAAACAAGCCTTAAATATTGTTTGGGTTAGAAGATATTGACAATGTATATAGTCAGTTTTTGAGTAAGTAAAATATTTATATATAATCTAATATTCTTATTTATAATAAAAAGTTTAAAGTATATCTAATTTCATTCAAATTTTTATATTGGTCTAGGCACTAGAATATATGTTGTACGTAAAGACGCATATCCATTTTTACTTTCTAGTATTATATGCCCTATTATTGTTTTAGAATCGAATATAATCAAAAATTTAGTTCGGTTTTTTAATCGATAGCAATACTTCTTTATGCCACTGGAAAGTGAGAAAAAAAACTCATTTTATATACGATACTATTCGCAGTTTTTTAATGACTTTAAAAATTATACGAAATCGTAAACAAGTATTAATTACAATAAACATTTTTACACATCATGCAGAGACTAGATAAAAAAAAATTGTATTGATGCTAACATTCAAAAATTGAAATATACTCAGTCAACGCAAAATTAATAGATTTATTCACAATTTCCCGTAATATAGAGACATTCAAGTGTTATTGTAGAAATGAGAAATCCAAATCAGAACTCATTTAAACAAGGCGATTCTCGATTAGAAACTTGACACAATGTAATCATTATTTCCATAGCAATCGTCAATTACTGGGAGTATCAATTAGCAGTCTACGAAAGAACATCGAGTTGAATGAAAACATGACTGACTTATTTCGTTTGTTTCGTTTGTATTTAGACGGCTTTAGCCTCTTCATTGACATGAAGTACATATGTGATAATTAGTATCGGAATAAACAAAAGTTATGAGCGATTTTACTGAAAGAAAATTATTTTCAAGTATCAATTGTTTAATGGCTTTACCGTTATCGATATATTTCTTATGTGCTATCACTAGACATTATTCATATAAGAGTGGCTATACGGTAATTATACCAGGAAGACGAGAGAGAAAAGCATCTTTACGTCGAGTAATTCTCTGAATTACGAGGGTAGTCCAGCGATGCTTATGGATTATAATTATAATATTTAATTTATCAAATGTAATTAACACATAAAAATATTTATTAATATCAATTAGACCTATGTTTTACCGATATAAAAATGTCACTTTTATAATTTCCAAATATGAGCTCAAAGTAACGTAAAACAAATAGGCAACCAATTTTAGTTTAATACGTTTTCTAATATATTATATACGGTGGGATAATGAAGAAAAAATACGATCTCAATTCATTTTATAAGGCGTAGCTATCATAGTATATAAAATTGTTACTACCCTAATGTGTTACTTAATAGAAAAAGAGGATATGAGAATCAAAATTTATTTTAAAACAGGTTTGAAGAAACAGAATAAAGAAAGCGGACATAAAAAAAGTGGGACTCGAAACGACATAAGAGACAGGAAAAATATAGAAAACTACTGTTAATAATACTGTACATTGACGATGCGTTTAATATTATACACTATAAAATAGTACTCATAGAAGAAAGGATCTTGTTTAGGAAATAAAAAACATATTTGTATATTTACAGGAAATGTTCCGGGACGATACTGATTGATGATAAACAATTTGAACTTCAACTTTCTTAGTTTTCAAATAAAAAAAAAAATTTTTTTATATATTTAATATATATATGTATTTATACATATATATATATATGTACATATATATATACATATATTAATATATATATATATATATATATATATATATATATATATATATATATGTATATATAAATTACGCCGTTCACCTATTTTCACCAGTAGAACCGTCGTTTAGTAAATTATATGCATTTTATTCTGCATTGTATATTAATATTGTGTATTTTTATTTAAAGTAATTTTCTTAGTTACATTAACATATTTCAAAATGACGTGCGTAGGAAACAATATATATTGAGCGACTCAACAGTAAGTTATACTACAAAACATTACTGATCTGTAAGAACTTTATTGTTTCATAAAATGTATTCTAAAAGTTAAACTTTGAAAACGTTATATCATTTAATGCTAAAACTGAACTGTAACTGATTAAAACTTTAGACAAGTCAATTAGACGTAATTAAATTATTGTCAATGAAAAAAGCTTTACGATGAGATTTTTTTAAGCAAGTATTTTTTTTATTATTTAAATATGGTATCAAATTTTAAACACCAAAATGATAGTATTTTTTACATTAATCACGTGTCTTACATACAATCACACCGCAAACACACAATGCCAGGGTGCAAAACACGATCATAGTTTCTAAAAAATAAGTAAATATCATAAGGTATGCACTACATCTGTAGATATTTTTAATTTGTTGTAATTGGCAAACATACATTTACTAACACTGATAAGGGAAACCATGAAAAGTTAATATACAAAAGGAAGATAGCAAAATTATTATATTATTTGTAAAACTATGCAGTTTTCAGTGTTAATAACATTGATCTGAAATGTTCGTACATGTCGGTTTATTCAACATTAATTACGACAAAACCACAAGTACAGTTAAGGATTTCATCAAGGTACTTAAGTTACGAACTAAACCAATATGTATATATGACTGCGACATATTTGAATATATTTCAACAAACGTAGTTAAGGGTCCTTCGTCGAAAATTCCGGAAATCAATCGTTTTCAATACAACGACTCTCACTTAATTTCTACTAATATTGTTAAGTATAGGTATCACTGAATAGATACTTTATTCATTTATATTTTTTTATCAGTATTTTTTCCATCAAAAGCTTGAATATTTAAATAAATAGCCAAGACTGGTAAAAGAAGAAAAATAATCATGGTTTAGACGAGTCTTTGACGTTTGACGACATTAATACTTTGTATAAAATGTGTAAAATAAATTATACTAATATATTAGGCAAATGGCTTATTTCAAAATTATATTATTTATTTATGGATATATGGAATAAAAAAATACAATTAAATATAAAGGAATAATCAAATTTCTATCGTACTTTCTATATTTGTTAGTATGAAGCGCTCGAACGCGGCTTCATTCGTGAGTTAGATCTCGCTGTGATATGTTGATTCTGCGTTGCTTCGTTTATCGCTCCCACATTTCATTTTATCATTGATTGGCGTATTTATATTTTCGCACGGTGTGTATTGAGAGTGAAAGTAATTTTCATTATTGTGAGAATTAAATATATTTAATATTTTTATTGCCACCGCTCGTTATAAGTGTAGTAAACAACTTACATTATATTATTGTTAGCGGTGGTTCAAAGCTCGGCCTGGGTTCGAACCTTGTCTCAGTAAACAGAATTGTGTTATACCATAATGATGGCATTTTTAGGTTATTTATCCCAATTTTTTTCGTCTAAAAAAACAATAAACTTTTCTTTTAGACGCCGAAGATATATGGGTTTGTAAAGAAATGAAATACAGGCAAATAGAGCTATTACATTTCGCAGCAGGTTGGCTTGTTTTTCCCAAGTTTAAAATAAATTTCCATCATCCTATAATGTCATCCTGTGCGACTTATGCAACAAAGTTCTTACTACGCATGATATTACGTAGGTAAAGACAAAGAACTAAACCATTTAGTAAAGTGTCCTCTATGCAAAATTTTTCTTAAATTAGGTTCCTTAAGATTCGTTATCTTTATAAAACCATTGTTTTACTTCTGTACGTGAAGTTTACTGGAAACATACCTCTTATTCTAGCATTGCGATTGATATATGTGAAAAGAAATTATTTCAATCTAGGCACTATTTGTTTCCAAAGTAATATTAGGAAAAGGATTATTTTATCAAAATTATAATTTTTTAAGGACTAAGCTCATGCGTCGATATACTTTGCCGTTATATAGATTTTAATGTGGCGCATGAAAGGGAATTTCCAAATTTTTTACACTTGTAGCGGTTTCAAAAGTTTTTTAATTTGTTTGCAGAAATTAATTTCTGCAAGTACATTCTTTTATTATTCTGAGTAATTAATCAACATTTTTCGAAGCGTTAACAAAAATGTTTCTGGGACTTTTTTGCTAATATCTTTAGTGGAAAATATGTAATATTTACTTTGTTGGCGTTTTAATGAGCAAACTATGGAAACTGTTATGACTTTAATACAAAAACTAAAGAAAATCCTACTTTATATACATATAAATAAAAAGAAAAGTTACTTTAATACCAATCGCACTATAGGTATGGTATAGATTTAAATTTTTCTACATTATTCAAACTTACTATCTGCACCATTTTAGCCGTATAATGACTGACGGGCAAATGAACCACAGAGAGACATTTAATTCTATAAAGGCTTATGATACGAGTATGTTGAAAATTCACGGGTTTTTCGTAATAAAATAAATGGGGTATTGAATTTGAATTTCAATCACTCTGATTTTATCCCAGCGCGCAGCTGTTATGTGACAAAATATTCAAATTTTTATTTTATGTAATTGTTTTATAAATTATTGATTTTTTCAGGCTGGTAGTCGTTGAAAGTAATTTCCAAAATAAGGAAAATATATAATTGGTACCGACATTCAGTTCAGCTCATGTTGCCAAGCCCAACCTTGCTTGAGGGAATTCCGAGACAAGATATGTAATTAGAAGCAAGTTTATCCCATCATATATTCATATTCAAATATAAGAACAATATTTAATACACTGTATATTCTTTATTCGGTGTTGTGCGATATAACGCTTTAAAATTAGTTAGCTTGTACGAGACGTTTCATGTAAACTTTATATTATTTAATGGGTGTTCTGTGATACAACGTTTTAAAATTAGTTAGCTTGTACGAAACGTTTCATGTAAACTTTATATTATTTAATGGGTGTTCTGTGATACAACGTTTTATAATTAGTTAACTTTTACGACACGTTTCATGTAAACTTTATATTACTTAATGGGTGTTCTGTGATACAACGTTTTAAAATTAGTTAGCTTGTACGAGACGTTTCATGTAAACTTTATATTATTTAATGGGTGTTCTGTGATACAACGTTTTAAAATTAGTTAGCTTGTACGACACGTTTCATGTAAACTTTATATTATTTAATGGGTGTTCTGTGATACAACGTTTTAAAATTAGTTAGCTTATACAACAGGTTTAACAGGTTTTATGTAAAACTAATATATTAATTTAACGCAAAAAGGTATATTTTTCTGATTTCTCCAATTCGATGGCCTTCTTTATTATAATCTTAATCGTTTCCTTTGATATTTGCAGACTACCCTACTGCACAGTGTGAACCAAGTTGGACGCCGTATTGTGGACTTTCAGAATTTCTTTGAGCAAATACAATATATTTCAATCCACGGCAACATGAAATGCAGTTTATCGTATGTCACAATTGAGAAAAAGGAGGAAGGTCTACAGCTTACGATTCTTTTTAAATTGTGCTACATGTTTTTCTTATTACATACTGAGGACATCTATGAGCGAGGAAAGATTGATAGATGTAAATCAAGTGGCAGTTTTATATCTATTGTATCTAAATTCAGCCATTTACAAAGAGTTAATTGCTAAGATAAATATTCTAGGCCTCTCTTTGCAATTATATAGTTCGGTCCATGACAATATTTTAACTGGTGGGAATAAACTGCCGACCAAACAAATGGCTGAAGCTACAGAGAAAAGCTCACGTCAAGCGGTTTTCCGAAATAAATTTATGAGAACGGTTTATTATGATTAGCCGGAAAAAACCCTTACGCGATTGTAACGCATAAATGAAATATCGTGTACTTGAACCTCTATTAAGACGGCTAATTGCCTGCATGTAAATGCTATTAAAACTATAAAGGATCGTCTACCGTGATGGAGTCCACCATACTTTTAGAGGGGTTCAAAATTAATTTACCAAGGGACTTATATACGATAAACTTCTTTCGGATGGAAGTCCAGTATACATGAAATAATTTTAGATGCGAAATCACAGTTGAAAAAACTGAATGTAAAAAAATTTACTTTATAGTTAGTAATTTTAAGTTTCTTTTATTAGTTAATAACCGCAAAGCAGTTATTGCCATTACAAAGAATACCCAATATACCATACGATTACGTAGACTGGTATTAAAGGATTAATTACTATTGAAGATAATATATAGCTTTTCGACATTAGAGTCAAGATAATGGTATTTCAACCAATAAGGGTTTTTTAACCAATTAAAGTACTCAAACGACATCCTATCATCAGGTGTACCTCTTGTCAGAAACATACCGTATGGTTTTCGTTTGCATAACATATCGTTCATAAAATATGGCCGAGGTAATAAACAAATCGCCTAACCACAATATATCAACAAACGGTTGTTGAAAACCAAACCACTATATATCAACAAATGGGAGGGAAATTTGTTTATTGACACATTTTATTGTTTCTTAGACACATTTTATTGTTTTTTAGCTATGCTGGACGGAAAATTTGCAAATTGTTTAGTGGAAATAAATGGCCTTCTTCTGCCGCTAGCATAACAATAAAAGAAGGCTAGCCAGGGGTAACTGACCTTAAGTAAAAACACATGATATATATTGATAAAATCAAGGTAAGTTGCACACAGCCAAATAACGAAATTTGAGACGGTAAATTTTAGAAGAAAAACATGGAAAGCAAATTGATTAATTTTTATAAAGATAGTTCACAGCCTGTCTTGATAGATCTGCAGTATCGCAGGTCAATAAAATGTAAAATCCACAATAATCTAGATGTCGTGAGACGTAAAAATGAAAGTGCAATTAAAAATGTGATGTTAGAAAGGATTTTATTTTTATGTCATCTTTTACTACTATTTTTCATATCAATTCATCTACAAATAAATTTATTACGTACACTGGAAATTTGTAGTATTTTTCTATGGAGTCTAAAAAAATTAGTAATATTTATTAGGGTTGGGAAATAGCGTTACTACCGGTGTGTACCCGGGACACAAATTCTGACTACCCATCTCCGTCGTGAAGTATCCAGAGTATCAATTCTCGGGTAATTTGGAATTTATTAAATTAGTTAAACATTTTTGACTTCGTAAAAAGAGGAGAATCAATAATTTTTTCTTAACTTTCCATTTTAGTTTATTTGGTACCTTTAACGTACTCACCGAGATCGTATTATGACTTGTTTATATATATGTATATTTATATATATATATATATATATACTTATACGTATATATATATATATATATATATATATATATATATATATATATATATACGTATATATATATATAAATAACGCATGTAATGTAATTAACAAAATAAATATTAAAAAATTACTAAGATTATTTTATCCGCAATGATATTTTCGGTTGTTTAAAATTTTACACAACGCTGGCTTCAGCGCCATCTAATATTGATACTGTTATAGCGGCATCATATAAGTGATTAGTTTTTTTTGAAGACAACTAATTTTTCGAAAAGAAAGAGGAAGAGAAAAGATTTTGTGATTTTTCGTTTTAGTTATGAAATAAGTCTCACATCATATTATTAAATATAAGTTTAAATTAATTATTTGTAATTGTATCACGCGGCGCCCGGGTAATAAATAAAATATAAATAGGCTTTCAACTCTCTTTTATATTAAAATAGTGTTTCTCAAAAACGGGGTGAGTTACAAGAAAATTGTGCTGATTACCTTTTTTTCTCATTGACTTGTAGAAACCGACTGATTATAGGAATTATTAAGAAAAGAGCGTCATTTTCAGTAACGTTGTAATGCAATCATTTTAAATGTATTTACATCGAAGTTCTTAGAAAAATAAAAAAGATGAAGAAAATTTCAAATTTATGAGATTCTAACTAGTTTTTTAAAGTAAAAATATTTATAAATATTTTTTAAGCGACAATATTTTGTCAAATTTTTTTAGTAAAATGAATAAAAATTTTAGATATAAATTAATTATGAAAGGACGATGGAATATAAAAGGAATCTCCGTAAACTTTACAAATTTAAAGACTAGGTAATCAATATATTATTATACACATCGTTATGCCAAAAGGCATAAAAATATGTATGTTCCTGCAATTTTGATTATAATTTTAGAAAAGGATCTTCCGTACAATTTAGATATTATTCAGGTATTACTGAAATTTAATAATTATTTCAAGTTTTAATTCATCATTTAAAAATATAAAAGCTTAATCAAATATAAAAAAAAATTTCTAACGATTTCGCTCGAAACTATTTTGCCCGCACTTGTTGATGTCATCAGTACAATATTTCCTTTTCTGCCAAGTACCAAATGATTGTTACTCATGTCACATAATAATAAAATTCGAACAAGATGTTTGCTCGGTCGTGTCGGTTTGATGTTTCCGCATGGCGTTGGTATATGTCCAGTGTATGTCTGTCACAAGAAACTATTTTATCTACTATGAGTTTCTGTGAAAGTTTCTTTAACGAGCACATTCAATGCTGCCTGAATTTCTATGCTGAAACCTACCTGCTTTAATTTCGCTTACTTACCTGCTTTCTTTACTTTT
The DNA here is from genome assembly GCA_039881145.1 of Druceiella hillmani. Lineage (NCBI taxonomy): Eukaryota > Metazoa > Arthropoda > Insecta > Lepidoptera > Hepialidae > Druceiella > Druceiella hillmani. The sequence continues at coordinate 14,756,072 of JAYKKI010000014.1, read as the reverse complement.
TTCTTTACTTACCTGCTTTCTTTTTTTTCTTTTACTTTTACTTACCTGCTTTCATTTCGCTTCATGAAATTTTTCTAAAAAATTAAGTGTCTTATTATTGGATAAAGTTAATTTTTTTAGTAGAAAAGATGATACAAAATTTTTTTATGAGGCCAAATACAAACTCCTCGTTGTTATCTTTGACTAAAATCTTAATTTTTAAACCAAATACGGGTGATATAAACTTAGTTATGAATTAATTCACATTTCACTGTAAGAAATTGCTCTTTGATAAATAAAAACATTCGATTTCATATTGATTTTGATTAAGAAAGTGCAGAGATTAGGAAATATGTATAAAAACGTTTCAAATATTTTTATCGGATAAAAATTGGCATATGCTCACCTTAACGATTCCTGTGTAATACAAAGGTTTATTGTTATTACTAAAATAAATTATGCAACTGGAGAAGCCGATATCCTATTGGATAACTATAATTTTTTTGTATGGGACGTTCAATTCGTATAGAACATTATTATTTTTATCATATTTCTTTCGAACGCAAATATAATTTCTGGTTTGGACAATATTAATTCAATAATCGTACAATTCACTTGGAATTTTATTTATGAAAATGTTTCATTTTTAAATAAGTAATAATTTAAAATTAATATTTCTTTAAAATTTTTCTCAAAATAAAGTTGGGAATAATGTTAATCACTCAGAATTAAATGAGATGATGTCAGTTTTTGTCTTATAAAACTCTCGTAGAACTGTTATTCAGTAATTGTTCATTTTATTTTGAGAGATGCTAAAATTAAATTCATTAAATGAGGGAAAAAAATTGTTGAATTCATTTGTGTTGAAAATAAAACAAACGAATGCAATAGGAATTTCAAATTTTCTGTTTCATCACGGCATCTTCCATTTCTATGACAGGAAATAGGAAGTTCATTAGTTAATGTGTGATATTAAAAAAAATTATAGTATCTATAAATTATTGTGATTAATTAAAACCGATAATTAATTAACTTTAAGACCTCATGGCTATTGTAATAATATTGACATATTCTTTGGAAACGACTCACATTAATAATAATATTAACATAGGTATATGAGCGACTAGAAAACATAAACTTTTGAGATATTTTTTCTTACTCACCTTAAGCCAAAGTATCTATTACTCATATCGACCTTCTACCTAACTTCAACATAATGAAAAACATGGTAATACGTAAGGAAAATAGAATAGAAATTTGTTTCTACTAGAATCTGGCAATTTATCGACAGACTTTTTATCTTTTAGCGACAACAAACGGGCAGATATATAACCGTCATCATTATTAAATACCTAACGAACTCACGGTTAACAGTTAAATATTTGATTATTGCCTTTAATTACAAGCATTTCACGTTGTGCAATTTGTGGTTTTATTCTGCTAAAGGGAAAATTATCGCAATGGGGTTGACTGAAGCGTGAGGGGAAAAAAAGCGGGGCAAGATTTGTGACGTAAAATTGTCGTTATTTTCCGGACCCACACAGCAAAACACAATGGATCATTTACACGTCATTCATTCCGTCCATTTTAGAAAGCTTTCGATTGTACATATTTAATTTTATTTTGCCTTTGTTTGCTATTTCCATAAAAGGTTTATTTTTAAAGCTTCCATTTATAAATACACAAAAAATAACGTGCAGGAGATTATAATGAACTAAATAATAATCCCATTGAAACCTTTCCTTCTCTTCTCTGTAACTTTTACAACGTAGCGGCTTTTAATATACACAATAATTTTCTTTACATTTGAAATATTCAGGATGTACTATACAGGAAAAATACAATTTTCTCTTAAGAATATAAAACCATTCAATTGAATTTATTCATTGTTAACTTTTCTCTTCGAGATGTAATAAATGTTTTAAAAAATTTTCCTTAAAAGAGTTTTTCTTTAGTTACGCTCATTTGTTTGCCTGAAAAGAAAAATATACATTTTTTATTTTCAAAATCCAAAACAAAATAAATAATAAATTCCGGGATCCCTATCCCGTATACTTTCCTCTGAGTATATATTCGTAGATATGCTCGTCTTTTCGTAGATATGCAATCGTAATTTCGTTGAATATATCCCGAATATGCTCAGGGCAAAATTGGAAGGTGACTAATAAATATCCATATATTATATATGTTGGTCCGGGTTCTGGAAAGCACCTTAATCTCTATATAATATAATATCATATTCTAAGAAAGTTGCAAAAGTGATCCTAAACTATGGATATACCAAATTTTATACGACTGCTTGTCTTCATAAATCCGAAAATGAAAAAATAATTTTTTATTCTGCCATTAAGTACCATCTGAATCATACATCGGAATTTATATCGCTAATGTTCCTGAGACCGATTAATTTATTTCAGATTTTTTGAAATATTTAAAAAAAATCGATAATTATTTTTTCGAAATTTTGTTAAGTAAATTTTGTTTTAAATTTGTTTATTCGAGGTGAACCAAATCATAAAGACCTATCATTATTACGATTATTATTTTATTTGTCTCACAAACAGGAATATCACAATTGTAATAATTCCACTGAATACAACGAAATATATCATATCACTCGTGGTAACACAAGTAGAGTAGGCGTGGTGCGTTCAAATACTTGTAATGGTTGACATAAATCATTTTAAAATAAATTTTGATTGAAGTATGCTGATTTTAAGAAACAGTCAATAACATAATTATTCACTAACACATTTACAAAATATTGCTATCAGGCTAAAAAATAGCAAATACAAAAACTAAAACTCATTACATCAATGGTCAAAACAGAGGTAATATTTTTCCAAGTACCAACACCAAGAAAGGAAAAGGAAGACCATATTTATGTTCTAAGTATGAAAGTAAGCATCTTTGTAATATGCTCGTCTTTATCCCATGTCCACTAATTTGGATGGTAAACATTAATTTTTTCCAATGTATTTCTACACTAGAGCAAAACTTATGTTTTTAAGAAATACTTATAGAAAACAACAATAAATCTGTGGAGGCATTTAGTAATTTTAAATTTTACAAAAACAACCTAACCTCATAATAAAACTATTCAATTATCAACCGCGGGAAAATAAACATGATTAGGTGTATGGAAAGGTACCATGGGTATATTGCGCGTGTAATTACACCATAGCAACTACCGAATACCTATAACTGGAGGAATATGTTAATAGATGAGGCAATGCAAAGAAAGATCGTTGAGGAAAGATTTACATCCTTTGGATTGTTCAGAGTCGTTTCATATTATGTATTATTTATTTTGTTTGCATTCGAGGAGTTTTTAAGCCTTTGTTAAATTAGAGATGTGATATTTTTAGAACCAGTTGATCCTTATTACTATTTTTAATCTATACAACATTACGATTTTTAGAACAACGCGCAATGCAGACGACTGACTTTTACAGGCGGTGAGTCAGTTACCGACAACTGCTGATTTTCCTGTAACCTAATGTGCAGGTCAAGAAGCTCGCGCCGCCAAAAAATGTTTCCTCCCATCTTCGTCAGCGCGTGTTGAATCATATATTTTATTTTGTTCTCCGTTAGCGTATTTTAATTTTTAATTAAAATACGATAACGGAGAAGAAAATCATTTTTAATTGTTTATATAATTCGTTACAAATAAAATATATATGGCGTTTATTTTACAAACAGTTTTATTTGAGCAAATATCATCGTCAGGAATGATGGAAAACCCAAGAAAACCCTGTATATTTTAAAATCCAAAGACTTGAGAACCAACACATTACTAAGTTTGTTAAACTTTCCGAAGCAAACTTTTATAAAAACGTAAGGTCATTTTCAGGTATTTCTGAAACTTAATATTTATATATATATATAATACATTTTTATTCTAAATTTTAAAAAATCATTTCCAAATAATAGAGGTTCATAAAATAAGTAATTACATAATAGTTTGGCATGTTTATATCATCAGTATATTTTTTTTTCTGCAAGATATTACTTATGTCGAACAATGTTCAAATTAGGATAAGGTGTTCGCTTGGTTGATCATTTTTGTTTGATGTTTCAGCGTGACGCCCGATGTATGCCCGGGTACCCCCATGACATCATCCTTTTTCTATCTACTATAACTTTCTCAATTAATTGAAGGAGAGGTCTGTGAAAGTTTCTTTAACGAGCACATGCTATGCTGCCTGATCTACGATACTTACATTAAACTTTTCTAAACACTTAGCTGAATACTCTCACGAAACCATATACTCCCGAATGTGATCTCTGGCTAAAGTCTTAATTCTTAGGGATTAGGACTAATATAAACTTGGCTATAAATGAATTCAACCACACTATAAGAAACTGTTCTTTATTAAATGAAAATGTTGTCATTTTTGTTGGTATGGACTAGGAAAATGTATAGATGAGGAAATATAAACAAAGATAACCATTTCAAACATTTATGTGGAGTATAGATTGGAATAGTTTTACTTTGACGGTAGAAAAAAGTAATTTATTTGTCGGTAAGATAAATTATATGACTGGGGAAATAGTGATGCCCTGATGGCCAAATCTAACTTATCAGTATAGTATCCGTCAGGTGAAAATCGGTATATCATACTATTACTTCTGTTGTATTTCTTTCACACAGAAATCATTTTCTTGGTTATTACTCCATCACATAAAAGCGACTGACTTCGAATTTATTTTATGAAAATGTTTAATTTATCAAAAAATTAGAAATTATATTTCCTCAAAATAGCACTCGAAACCAAAGTGGATTGAATCTTAGCCACGCGTATTTATTTGAGGTAATGTTAATTTTGGTCTTATAAATACTCTCGTAGAATAACTACTTAAAATTTGTTTATTTTATTATAAGAGATATTAAAGTCATAGTTATTAGATGTAGAAAAAAAATCGTCGATTGTATTGGGCATAAAGTAGAAACAACGAATAAAATGATATTTTAAGTTTAAGGAAAGAACATTTTTCTATGATAATGTGTACATTTTAATGAATTTATAATACGTGTAACTTGTGTGATTAGTTAAGTTTATTTGAAAACTATTTAATTAATCTGATTTGAAAGCCTCATCGCTATTGTAATAGTATAGAAGGATCCTCTTGAAATCAATTTATCTTAATAATGAAATGAACATATATGAGCGTGTCCTAAATAGAAATATATGGGATATTTTTTCTCACTCAACAAAAAACATAGTATCTGTTACTTTTGTGGGATAAGAAACGGGTCGACATCCTGAAGGTAGTTAAACAGTTAGTTTAAAATTGAATGTTAGGTTATTCCATTTTATTACAAGTATTTCTTTTTAGTTCAAGTGTGCGAGGTGTGTTGTAAAAATATCGTTTTTCCCCGGGCCATATATCGAAACACAATTAATCATTTGCGAGTCATTCAGGTCATCCATGGTAGCAAGATTTCCATTGTTCACACTGAGCCATAAAAAGTTTATTTCTTAAATTTCCGTTTATACGTACAAAAATAATCAGGATTATTAAGGAGTAAATAAAATATAATGCCTGTAAAATATAATGAATGTAATTCATTCATTGGTAAATTTTCTGATTTTTAATCAAATTAACGTTTAAAAGTATGTTTTGAAAAGAATTTTTTATTTAGTTTAGCTTATCTAAAAAGTATAAAAAATTGTTTTTCCCAATTAAAAACGAAATAAACAGTAATTTTCGGTATCAATGTAATATCCACCACCACGATATCCACAACCTGCAATATCCGCTATTAAATAAACAGTAATTTTCGGTATCAATACAATATCCAATATCTATGCAATATCCACTAAGAGTATACCCGTAATCGGGACATACCGTTGTCGTGGGCATATATCGGGACATAAGGAATTATGAAATAATCGTTACGTTCAGAATATTTTCCGCTAAAAAATACATTCGCGAAGAAATTGTATGATGGCCATTACATATCCACGTATTACATATTTTAGTTCTCGTTATGGGAACCATCGTAATCTTCATGTTCAGTAACATAATACTACCTTCTAAGAAAATGCAAAAGAGTATGTGATGCTAAACTGTGGATTGATATACATGAAAACTTATAAAATATCCTTCCTCTGTAAGTCTGCAGTCCAAAAATATTTTCCTATTCTACGATTAAATACCTTCTAAATAATACATTGCAATTTTGCTATATAATACATTAATGTTTTGGACACTTATTAATTTATTTAATAATTTAAGGAATATCTGTTTGGAAAAATTCGATTATAACTTTTACCAGAATTTTGTTCAGTAAATTTGTCTTTCAAGACTCATAAATTTTTAATTCGAATTCAACCAAATAAAAAAGACTTACCGTTATTATTATTACGATTTTATTTGTCACACAAACACCAATGTCGTAATTGTGCCATTGTTGATGTAAATAATCTTAGAATAACTTTTTATTAATTTGTAATAAAGTAAAAGAATAGTTATATATAAATATTATTTAATAAAACAGACAACTAAATATGCTCTTTAGTTTGTCACAAAAAAATACTTTATTCAAAAAGTAGCACATTAACCCTTTGAAAATATATTTTGCAGTTTAACTAACAACGATAAAACATTTTCTTAAATCAATGTTGTAAAAATAAATTGAATAAAACTGAAGAGATAAGCTGATTAGTACAATTTTCCGTTTACATATTCGGTTACTAAAGCTAATATAATATTAAAAATATATTTATTCTCTCGGACAAATGGAGTTCTTGCTTCATCTTGACCTAACTAATGCTGCCGACATTATGATGTTGACATTGAGTTCCATGAAACACGTCTACAAACTTTTCTTTGTGGGTCTTTGAACACGTCTACAAACTTCTCTTTCTGGCCTATACGTATGCGTTGTGTAGCCCAAACTGTATTCCTAATGCTGTTTAAATATACGTTTAAATAAAGTGAAATCTAGGAATCTTCCTGCATTACTTTTTCCTTTGATCAGTATAATACATTTTTAGACGATATCTAAATTTTCAGATACATTCAATAAAACTTCATCTATGATACATAAGTAAGACGAATTCCGTAGGGCACTATCTATAATGCAGTATCAAAACAATTGACTAATTATATTTGTTTCGGGTTTTTGAAATAACTTCTCAAAACCAATCCGCAAGAATAAAATTTGTTAACAAATCTAGTTGTCCAAATATTTTTGGTGATTTCAGGATATCATGCAAGAATAGGAAATTAATTCAGTGGAAGACCCTTAAAATCAGCTATTATAAGATTATAGTGATGGATTTTTTCTAAAGGTTATATATATGAGTTTTATTTTTGAGTTGATTTATCCAAAAAATTAGAGTATAATTTTTAATAGTTCAAATCAATAGCAGCCGGTGTTGATATAGTGTTACTTTATAGATTAAATGCGATAGCGTTCGATATTTGAGAACCATTTTCTTTCGTTTAGTCCGTGTGCAATTAAAGCGTAAATGTCACTTGATTTTTGAAATCTTATTCAGTAGCAATTTTTGAAAAATACTACTAAAATTTTGATCTACACTTTCATTTTTACAATGCAGTTAAAGATTGAACATATATTAGTATCAACGAAGAAACGGATTTAAAAAGTTACGCAAATAAAAATTGAGTAACATTTTTAGCAAATAAAAATTTAGTAGCTTATTATTATCCACGGATACGCTTTAAAAAATATTGGAACTTTCCTTCGGTGGTAACAGCTCTAATACAGGAACACTGCAGATTATGGAAACTTGCGGAAATAGGAGAAATTTGTATGCTCGTGTGTTATTAAGATGAAAGATATTATTTAGTATCTACATAACTAACTTTTATCAAGCGATGTGCTAATTTAAGGCCAATAGAACATCATTTTTGTACAAAAATTATGTATAGACTGCTGTATTACAGTAAATGAATCTGTGGAGAAATTAAATTTATTTAGTTTTTTATGAATAAGAAAAACTTTTTGTTAAACATTTCTTTTTTTTAAATATAATTTTTAATAAATAACTTCTTTTAAATTGTCTTTGAAATTCTGCTGTAATATCTCCTAAGCGTAATACTTCTCAATAATAAAAACCCTATGAAGGTTATAAACTATATTTATTTCGTAACCTTCGTCAGATCTTTTATTGCTTGACAATCTCTAATCATGTGAAAACGCCAGATCAAAGCCAGGTATAGATCGTTCCTACATGGTATTGTAATAGGTCTTATAATTTACAAGGATAAGATGGGCACCACTCAAGACCTTATAGATTACTCGTACATAAGGGTTTACGTTATCCAGAAATATAAGAGGACAATACAGGCAAACGAGACAGGCAGCAATATAAATGAAATGATATATAAAACCCTTTATATAAAACTTTCAGAGATGCTTCCTGAAATTTACTTTTTTTCCTAGTTTTAAGCAGTTTCATATATTAAGAGTAAATAGGTATATATTGATACTTGACTTTGGAATAAGAAACTCGAAGACAGACTTCAATATATAAAATACCTCGATAGAGCTCATGAGTATGTAATAACTGAAAGAATGAAATACTCGATATTTATCAGTGTGAACTTATCTTTCTTTTATAGGGAATTTTTCAATTTATTAGACTAAAATTTCTATAAACTCGTTAGGTTTTCTTAGTGGAAATATTATATGATATAATGATGTTCTATGTGTTTTAATGTAGAAACATGTTTCATTTCATCTTCTCTATTATTGTTTTCAAAATATTGTTAACATGTTCCCGTCGTAACTATCATGCCAGGATTCATTGAGTTGGAGTTAATGACATCAACAAGAAAACACGGGACCTCACCGTTAAATATCCAATATTTCGTTCTTTTACTAGTGACATATATTTAAGTATGAACTCTATCGAGCTATTTTATATATTTTGAAGTATATCTTCAACTCCGCTTATTCTTAAGTCACGAAACACTTAAACCTTGGCAATACTAAGCACTCCCTTAATATAAGCGTTTAAGAAGTTTCTTAAAAAGTTTTATATGAATTGGATAATTTGCTCATCCCTTTTTCCTGTTAAATTTCTGGACAATGTAAAGCTTTAGGTTATCTAATAAATTTGAGTAATTCTTATGATTGTAACTTAAACAACCTATTACAGTATCACGTATTAGGGATCGATGCCTAGTTTTGTTCTCATGTTTTTAAATAATCATAAATTTCTCTAAATTCTACGAGTTTCCAGATATCACAGTATTCACGAAATAGAGCTGTCATGTTTCCTAATGAAAATTTCCCACAAGACCTAAAAACTTTGAATTTGCTTTTGATAATTCTATTATTGTTGATATACCGAAAGACAGTGTTAATATTGTTTAAAGAGTATCTGCGGACAATAATTTTTTAATTAAGCTACTGAATGTTTAGTTACTTTGATTTTTTAAATATAACTATATGTTATATTTTGATGAATAACCAAATTTCAAGGAACGATTAAGGAACAGTAACTAAATAACATAATAAAAAAAATCTAAAAAACATAATTTTTTTTTAATATTATCACTTAAATAAATACGGACATATTAGGAAAAGTTATAAAAATGTATGTTTTTATTGTTTATATATACGTTTTTATTATATTTCTCTTCTCTATATGATTTATTTAGTGTTTCTTAATTACTATTTGAAATTTGGTCACATCATCAAAATGCAACCCAATATGTATGTGTATATATATATATATAAATATAATATAAAGTAAAAAAATCCAATACAATAAAAAATATTAAAAAAAAATAGCTGACCATTTTATTGAAAAAAAATTAATTTTTTTTCAGTGAATCACTACAGAAACTTGTGTACCCTTTTTTAGTTTTATTCAAATGTATTAAATTTTAACTCAAATATTCTATTTGAAACTTTTGAAAGGTTGTTTTGTAGATTTTTTCAAATGCTTTTATGTCTGCCATAATTTATAAGAATTACGTAATGCATAAGAGATAATTTTTATATTCTATTTTACCTTAGTGACATTTTTCCAAGACTAGGAATTTCTTATACCGGAATGAGTGCTTGAGTCTCCATTGGCAATCAATTGTGAATAAATAAGATCATTTTCTGAAAGTAGTGTTTCAAATCCACTTGATATAATAGCTGCCTCCATTTTAATTGAAGAACTTACTTTTAAAAAATTTGTGATAGAGGCTTAATACCTTTATTGGACGACTGAGAATAAGTACTTATTTTTTATTTCTATATAAATAACTTTTTACTATGGAGACCTATGATTGCTGCAGCAACCTGTACCCTTTGCCTAGATAATTATTGCCATATGATCTTTTAGACCAACAACCATTCGTTAATACAGTGACTATTGGTACACCTTTTTAATCTACACGGTCAATGGATTTTGAATATTTTGCTTCTTCCCGTACCGCCTGAAACACATAACGGTCTGCTGCCTGTGTTCACCATTTGAAAATGGTATATTGACAAGAGTTATACAATCATAACATAAAACTGTATTTAAACCAATACCAATAGACTCTATACATATATATTTGATGGTTTAAGCCTTTCTTGAAATTAGTTTAAAGTTTGTTTAACCCTCTTAAAGTAGTTTTTTTGAAATTTCACGTTATAAACATTGCAAATATAAAAGTGATACACAAAAGTTAACAAAACTTACTAACAACGGGTTATTGACAAGTTAATAATATAGACAAACAAAAGATAATATGATTAGATCAGTTTCCTTTACATTTTGGAAACGTTCCCACACACACACACACACTCACACACACACACACACACACACACACACTCATAAGCACCGTGAGCAATTAGGCACCGACTTTATAAATTTCTAATAATGGCAATATTTTCATTCTTGGTGTTTAAGAGATCACATATTAATCAGAATCTCAAAAACTCATAAAGAATGCTTTTATAAGTCATTTATTTTAATTGAAACAGGCATTTGACATATTTAACGTCTGTAGATATATTCATTTATACCTACATATATTGAATATATTTGGCGTTAATTTTGTAGAAATTCATTATTCACAATTAAATGAAACTACATGATGTAGTATTATCTCTACTTTCTTTAATTTCTTTACCACGACCTTGGTTTCGTTGTATTACAACATCTTCAGGTGGGATATTAGCAAAGAATATTTGCTAATATCCCACCTGAAGATGTTGTAATATAACGAAACCTAGGTCGTGGTAAAGAAATTAAACAAAGAAGAGATAATACTACATCACGTAGTTTCATTTAATTGTGACCTAAATATATCCTTAAAGAATGTTACGAGGAGGTTGAGAAAGTCATGTTCCCGTTAATTCTAAGTTGAAATAACACGGTCCATAAACTTCAGGTCATGTCCCTAGAAAGGGCCGTTATTGATTAAGAAACAAAGTTAAACCCCTTAACAGTACACATATTTACAAAAGCATTTTAATTTATGTTTTCTGCTTGTTTCCGATGTATTTTTGAATTTTTTTAAACGCCTTCGTGAGAGATCACTATAAATCATTTCATTGAAATCATTGTTATGTATATTAAATATTTTCATTACCAAAAGCTTGTATGTATATTTGAAACAGTCTTTTTGAGGCTTTTCTTTTGTTTACTTATCACATTGGTGGTATAAAAACTTTTTTTTTGTCAGAATTTAATATTTAATATTAATTTTTAATTAAAACTAACTTATAGCTCAAGACTGAACACCAGGTTACAATTTCAATAAGGAGTATTGTATAATATTTAGACGCTGTTGTAAGTTTCTACGAGTTAATATCTTCAAATTGCCTGCTTGAAGATGTCATCATACAACGAAATCTAGGTAGTAGTTAATAATTTAAACAAATTAAATATAATACTACATCATGTAGTTTCATTTAGCTGTAAATATAAATTAAATGAAAATGAATTTCTACAAAATTGGCGCTAAATATATTCAATATTTGTATTTGTGGAAATAACATGAATATAACAGAAAATAAATTACTTCCAGATGGCATAATTATAATTAATGTAATAGCGTAATGTTCGAAATTAAAAACTAAGTTTTCTGGAATAATGTTTAATTTTATTTAGTGTCATAAATAGATATTATAATTTTCGGGTGACGAAAACCAATACTAAAAACTTTCAGTAACGTAAATTTAAAAATGTTTTCCTGACTAGTAAAAAAACATAAAAGAAGTTATAAGCCAACTGGCAATTCAGTTTCGCAACTGTCTTTTCCTAAGTAATTAGTAATATATTTATCTACATTTTTAGATATAAATTTATAATTGCAATACAAATGGTATATAAATAAAACAGTTTAAAAAATATGATACAATACAGTAAATAGCTATCACCGAATATTATCAACTTATATTGAGGACATTATATTAACCATTTGATAATACTGAAAGTAGTATTTTGACATTGTGTTAATTCGTTGTTGAAAATATGTATTTTCTACATAAAAGAAAAACGATTAAATCTGCAATATTCCATTAGAAAAAAAATTCTTTTTCAAGTGCAATTTCTTCCAAAATATTAGGAAAATTTCTCTCGTGGTTCTGTAGAGAGAAGTATGTCATCTCGATAAATGACATAGGACAGTTAACATAATTACTTCACAATTATATTAAAAAGTGTGCCATGTATATATTATAATACTATATATACATCTAAATAGATCGGAAAGGCTTATTTTTGACCTGACTAAGTTCTCAAAAATCAAACATCCAGCTAAAGCAGGATAACCGGCAACCCCACACTCGTTTGATGACATCAGTTTCCAAGACAGGTTTGTGACCAGTTCTTTTGGACAAAACAAATTTTAACATGTTGTTTGGCTTATAAAGTTAAAACAATATATATTTAGTTTTTGATTAAATAAAATATTTACAAACAATATTTTATTTCAGAATAAAATAAAATAAAAGTTTTTAGACCAATTGCGATGATTCCTTATATAACTAGAAAGTGGGAAAAAAGATCACTTAAAAGATATGATATTTGCAATCTTGTAATAATCACTTACTCAAAATCATAATACATTAATAATTACGATAACAATTTTCAAGGGTCGTGTAGACTCGTTGAACAAGAATTGTGGAGCTATATTAATATGTAGAGAATGAGATAGACTTTGTTAACAAAACAATCATTAGAAATATTTTCAGTTTCCACGTAATAGAGAAACAGTCAAGTGTTATAGCAGAAATAAGAAATCAAAATCAATATTCATTCACACAAGATAATTCTCGGTTAGAAAGTTGCTACAATGTTAATCATTTTTTCCATTACAATTGTCAATTACTGGGAGTATCAATTTACTACGGTGGAGCGTCGAGCTGGTTGACAACATGATTGACTCATTTCATTCGTGTTCAGACTGTTTTTGCATCCTCATTGACATGAAGGACATTAGCAGTTACGTTCAAATTAGTATCGGAATATATGATGGTATATATGGTTATATGATATATGATGGCGAAAATGGAATGTGATTTTTCTAAACGAAATTGTTTTTACAATATAATTTGTTTAATCGCTTTACCGTGACTTATATGTTACCGGCAGAGTTATCCATAAGAGTGTGAGTAGAGCAGTAATTATAGCGGAGAGAAGAGAGAGTAAAGAGCGTCTCTGCCTCAAGTAACTCAATGAGTTACGATTGTAGTTTAGTGATATTTACCATATTTTAGTTATTATATGCTGGAGCTATTACCATTGTAAATTAAGTCATTATTAAATAAAGAATATTTAATAACCTCAAATAAAACTCACGTTTCCCGTTACTTATATGTTACCGGCAGAGTTATCCATAAGAGTGTGAGTAGAGCGGTAATTATAGCGGAGAGAAGAGAGAGTAAAGAGCGTCTCTGTGTCAAGTAACTCAATGAGTTACGATTGTAGTTTAGTGATAATTACCATATTTTAGTTATTATATGCTGGAGCTATTACCATTGGAGCTATTACATTAAATAAATAATATTTAACAACCTTAAATAAAACTCACGTTTCCCGTTACTTATATGTTATCGGCAGAGTTATCCATAAGAGTGTGAGTAGAGCGGTAATTATAGCGGAGAGAAGAGAGAGTAAAGAGCGTCTCTGTGTCAAGTAACTCAATGAGTTACGATTGTAGTTTAGTGATAATTACCATATTTTAGTTATTATATGCTGGAGCTATTACCATTGGAGCTATTACATTAAATAAATAATATTTAACAACCTTAAATAAAACTCACGTTTCCCGTTACTTATATGTTATCGGCAGAGTTATCCATAAGAGTGTGAGTAGAGCGGTAATTATAGCGGAGGGAAGAGAGAGTAAAGAGCGTCTTTGCCTCAAGTAACTCAATGAGTTACGATTGTAGTTTAGTGATATTTACCATATTTTAGTTATTATATGCTGGAGCTTTTACCATTGTAAATGAATTCATCATTAAAGAAAGAATATTTAACAACCTCAAATAAAACTCACGTTTCCCGTTACTTATATGTTACCGGCAGAGTTATCCATAAGAGTGTGAGTAGAGCGGTAATTGTAGCGGAGAGAAGAGAGAGTAAAGAGCGTCTCTGCCTCAAGTAAATCAATGAGTTACGATTGTAGTTTAGTGATATTCACCATATTTTAGTTATTATATGCTGGAGCTATTACCATTGTAAATGAAGTCATTATTAAATAAAGAATATTTGAAAACCTCAAATAAAACTCACGTTTTATCAAAGAAAAATGTCTCTTTTATTATCTTAATATCAGAATCCTAGCAAAGGAAAACAAAACTGATACACACAACCAACCTTACCTTTATGTTTTTAAAAACAATATTACAAAATGCAAAGTTAAGAAAGTTACATTTCAGACACTCCTACTCTCAAAATGATCACATTGCCGTTTATTTGTTCTTGTAATATGTTGATTTTATCAACAGATGCATATAGAAAAAAAAATGCAATCCTACGTCTCTCAAAAAATATTTGATTGGATAATGAAGACAAATGAGATAGTTACGAAATATTTGCCAAATGTATACAAAATTAGTATGACCTCTATATTTTATGTAATAGAATCAAAGAACATGCGAAAACAAATTTGTTAGAAAAAAGATTGAGGAAATAAATTAAAAGAACAGGATTTAAAAAAAACGAACACATATAAACTGAAACTGAAGACGATGAGAGACAGAAAAAAATATATAAATAATACATTTAAAATTATACATTTAAAAAAATAATACATTTAAAATATAAATAATACATTTAAAATTATACATTGTGACATACTATTTACAGAACAAGAAATTAAGATTTGGGAATAAAAGATATATGAATATTTATAGAAAATATCCCGGGGCGGCATGCACTTAGTTATAAGGATTTGAACATTTTGTGAGTCGAGTCACGTCGACATTATATAACCTTAAAAAATACAAAATGTACGTAAATTACGTCGGTCACGTATTTTCACCTATTAGTTTCTAACCTATAATTACAAACTTGGATATATTTTCTTAGGTGTAAAACATAATGTACATGGAAATTTTGAAAACGCTACGATATATGAATTTTATATTTAGTATAATTGCTAAAGGTGCTTTAAACCGTTAAACAGTGTGTTATACTCCATTATAGGCAATTTTATTCTGTACTGTGTACGAATAATGTGTTGTTTTTTATTTCAAATAATTCGATTGGTTACATTAATATACATTTTTAAAGATAACATATCTACCGATTTCAGAAAATAACATATCTACCAATATTAGACTCTCTATTTGATTATATTATGAAAATTTCGTGATTTATATAACTTAGAAGATAAAATATAATTTAGAAGTTATTTTAAAAACGTACCATCATTTTATGTTTAATTAAAAACATAATCTATTAAAATTGCGAATCAAAAGACGTAATGAAATTATTGTTTACCTTATTGAATTAATACAAAAGGATTTAGAATGGGACAAACTTATAGATTCGTAAGTGAAACTATTTTTGTCTGAAGATGTTATGAAACTTAATACACACCAAAATAGTTGTGATTTAGAATACATGGATCTCGAGCATCTTACAGTCACTTCGCGATCACACAATGCTAGGATATAATGACAAGAATATGGTTTATGATAAACAAGAAAATATCATAAGCAAATATCATACGGATCTCAGAATACAGTCGTTGACTTTTTAAATGTAAATAATCATAAATTTCTCGCAGAAAGATTTGGCTTTTTAGTTCAGTAATATATGGGTCAATCATTTTACCAAGTAAATATACTATTTGGTGAGAAAGTAAGTCAAAAGTTTTTGTAAAATTTGTCCTGATTGTAAAATAAAAATTTAGTAAAACTGAAAAGAAAAACCATGAAATGTTAATATGAAGAAGGAGATAGCAAAATTATCTAATTAAACAAGAACATTGTGAATATTAGCGAATTATCTACTTGATATAAAATTTTTGCATATGTAAATTCTTCAATATTAATTAAGACAAAACAACAAGTCCAGTCAATAATTCCATCAAAGTATTAAGTACTAGTTACGAACTAAACCAATATGTATAAACGGATGTGCCATTTTTTAATATATTCACAAAAACATAGTAACTAAACATAAAATATATATTCAATTTCAGGATTTTTTTTATAAAGAAATTAAACTTAACTTTTTGTAAAAAAAATTAAAATTATAATATCCTTAAACTTGACACTTGCTGAGTTACCATGCTTTCTTAAGATATGAACTTTAAGTAATGAAATCTTAAAAAAATAATGATAATGGATTTTACAAGTTCAAAAAGAAAGGAAAATGAATGACGACGCTTGGGTAATAAATTTTTAAACACTGAACACTGACATTCGTAAATTTAATTTAATTGCTTTGTTTAAAATACAATTCTCATATCGACGAATTATGCATTCGAAAAACAAAGTCATCTAATTATATTTCTGAACATTTTATTAACATTCAAAACACTTTTAACTTTAATTCTTCTTCTTCTTGCAATTTAATTAATAAATAACGCAAATTTGCAAGACAACTTCCAGTCCTTATCGAAAGGATTTGATAATAATGGAAATCACTTAGGTGCGAAACCAAATCCACATTATTTTTCTTGGATAAACAAATGTAACGTGTATAGGTTAAGAAATTTTTCATAGCATTATTCACCCCAAAATTCAATATATAATATAGTGCAACTTTTAAGCGATATGTAAAGTCCAAACAACTTCAAAGTTAGGTGTCGTGAAGATATGCAAAACGCTCCATGGTCGTAAGGAAACATATTATATCAGAAAGCGTACAAATAATCGTTTCACAACACAAGTTTAATATTATACACCACATAAGGGATGGTTGCTTATTTCCTTAATGATATACGAATATTATATATAATAAAGGAAATGAGGACGCGAGGCTCTCGAACCAGTACTCATATGAACAGTACGCGAGTTGAAATTCAATACAAGGTAATCATTACTTCCATTTCAATGAAATCGCTAGAAAGGAAAGTTTGCACACAGCTCCGGCCGCGGGGAGCCAGCTCGACAATCTGACTGATTCGTTTTGATTGTGTTCAAGCGGCTTTTATGCCTTTATTACCATGAGTGCGGCAGCAGTGACGTGACGTTTTTACTGCCTTCCTGCTGCCGTGACGTCATATCGAAAATTATGAGTTACTTTGGAGAAAAGTGACTTTTTGAAAGGAAAGACGAAAGTGAAAAACTTTCTGACCTTTCGCTTTACTTATATATTCTCATATCATATAATTAAATATAGGTTTTAATTAATTTTTTCTAATTGTTTCAATTGTGCCACTGTGCGTCTGCAACTGTATTAGTAGCATATTGTAATAATTGCTACATTGAAATAGTGTTTCTCGAAAATGGGATCATTTATAAAACAATGGCATTGATCATATTTTCTCCTCATAAATTTACGGAAGCCAGCCTGCTAGAGGAATTTATAAAATTGCATAATTTGGTAAAGTTGCAATATAAATATTCTAAACATATTTACATTGATATTTACAAATAATCAAAATGGGGAAAAAAGGCGTAAATTGCAATGCGATAATATTGGGTGAAATTTTTTAGTAAAAGAATGAAAATGTATAGTGAAAGAATCAAGATTTAATTTATTTTATGTAAACTAAATGAAAAAGGGTGTTTTTCATAAAAAAAAATTATGGTCGAAAAATATATAGGGGAAGGACGATGGAATATATAAGCAACCCCTGTATATTTTAGAAATTGAAAGACTTGTGTGTCGAAATATTACCACAAAGCATGAAAATCTATTAGTTCTAGGAACTATGATTATAATATACCAAAATGAACTTTGGTAAAAATATATTTTTCAAGTATTACTGAAATTAAATAATTATTTCATATTTTAATTCATCATTTCAAAGTATTAAAGCTTCATAATTCATCATCATAATACATCATTTGAGACTATTTTGCCCGCACTTGTTTATATCTTCATTATAATATATTTATACTAGCTGACCCGTGCGAAGTCTTCGCAGTATATCGCCACCTAGCGTGTTCCAAGTATATAATTTGGCTAAGATATTTGATGTGTCGCCCACAGATGGCGCTCATGCCAATTGTTATAAAAATTAATTTTTTTATTAACAAAAATATTTTTTTCGAATTTTTTTATATTTTTCGCCCGAAGTAGAAAACATAAGCTGTAAGTGGGTATTTTTTTAATTTTTTTTGGTGCAGTAGTTAAAGAGATCGAGCCGCTCGACCAAAAAACACCTTTTAGAAATAATATATTTAGATTTCTGCGAAATAATACTCATGTTACACAATTTTAAAATTCGAACAAGGTGTTCGCCGCATTAGCCGCATTGTTAGGCAAAGCATAATTTCATTATTAGGATCTATATCTATGATAAAAAACTTTCTCGTGTTACATGCCCATATTATCTCTGGCTAAAGTCTTAATTTTTACACCAAATCCGGTTTATATGAACTTAGTTATAAATGAGTTCAAACTGCATCGTAAGAAGTTGTTTTTTTAAAAATAAAACATTCGCTCTTATATTGACTTAGATTAAGAAAATGTATAGATTAAGAAATATGAAGCAGTAAATAAACGTTTCAAATATTTTTTTGATCATGGATTTGCCAATCGTCACCTTAACGACTGCCGTCTAAGGTTATCTATTTTTATTACTAAAATAAATTATGCAATTGGAGAAGCAGATATCCAGTTGGACAACTCTAATTTGTCTGTAAGGGGCGTCTAATACCTATATCATATTATTAATTCTATTATATTTTTTTCAGACGCAAATCTATTTCTGGTGCAAATAATGATTCAGTCATAAAATTCACTTGGAATTCTATTTATGAAAATGTTTCAATTTTAAAAAAATAAAGAACTCTTAATTTATGGTTCTTTGAAATATTACTCAAAACAAAGTTGGGAATAGTCTTAGTCACACAGATTTATGCGAGGTGATGTTAGTTTTGTCTCATGAAAGCTTTCGCAGAACTGCCAATAAAAAATGATTAATTTTGTTATGAGAGATAATAAAATAATACAGATTAAATGCGGAAAACAATTTTGTCAGCGTGAATTTTATAGTAGTGTAGAAAATGGGAAATAAAGAATACGAAATGAATTTAAAATTTCCTGTTTCGTCAAGGCGTTTTTAATTCGTGTGGTAGGAAACAGAAAATTATTTCGTTAATGTGTGTCATTCATAGAAATTAAGGGATGTATAAACTTATGTAGTTAGTTAAGATCGATAACTCTTAAACTAATTTAACATTAAGCCTTCATCGCTATTCTAATATTTTTGACACATTTTTGGTAAACTACTCATAATCATAACGAAATATTCATATTTGAGCGAATAGCAAATGGAAACATTTGCGATATTTTTTTTTACTCAACATAAGACAGAATATCTGTTACTCATATCGATCTTCTATATAATTAATGGTAGAGTAAGATATCGGGAAAATATTAATTTTCCACGTGAAATAATAATTCATCGACAAGCTTTTTGTATTTGTGCGATAACAAATGGACAGATACCCTAACGGTACTCATTATTAAACACCTATTGGGTTCACGGTTTAACATTAAATATTCGATTTTTCAGATCATATATTTTTTCATTTCAAATATCTCGAAACGCTTGTAGACTATAAGAGGCTAAATATATCCATACGATACTCGACCACCTCCTAGATAAGACAATATATCGTTCTGTGCCAAAAAGTTGAAAGTTTACTTTTTATGCACATTGTTACTTTCTGTTCGACTGAGCTTAATTTATTACTTCATTCCAACCAACGGAAGTGTGTAAAGCGTATAGCAGCACAAATTGCTGAAAGTTATTACAATGCACAATATTCAACATTAATATTTGGCAAGGAAGTTAAAAAAAATAGTTTTCTAGTACATTTCAGTCATCACTATATAGTGACCCCTTTATAAATAGTATCTCAAGTCTTCATTTATTTTTCAACTCTGCCTTTAGCGATAGTGGCAAAGAAATTCTTTCTCTCGTGTTTATGAAATTCAAATAAAAGATTAAAATGACTCAACGGCTCATTTCCGTCCGTTCCAAGAAAAATCAATATTGAATTTATTTAAATAAAGTTTCAACAGATTTAAAATAATTGTTTTCAAATTTATCTTGAAATCAGGCCTTAGGACTCTATCGCAATATACAAATAATGAATCACTGCTTCGTACTAAACACGTCGTTTTCTATTGTTATACAACTAAATATATTTGTTGTCATTATCCAATATTAGTTTTTGAATGCAAATCTGCACTACTTCTAAAATAAAGTTAACACTTAGTTCTAAGTTAAGATATTAATCTCAAAAAAGATAGTGAATCTTTCAAAAAATACATTTACTATTTGAGTGAAATAAGATATCAAATAGTCACTAAAATGGTTAACGCTGTTTTGCACAGATTTTGTATTGAACACTAATTAATATGCACCTGATGTTAAAAGGTGCATATTAATTAGTGTTGGGTATGGTTGAAAACAAAATAAAAACCACGCCGATAGTGGGTTTTTCGCGAATAACTAGAAGATAGATAAAAATATCGAAAAAAGTGTCAAAGAAAATTATAGACGTAAAGTTCTACATAAAAACTGTTTATGAGCAAAACCGTATCTATTGTAGTTTTCGAAAAATTTACCGGTTTTATTTAGTTTAATACAAAAGAAATGCCAATAATAACTCCCGAAACTCTCCTTAATCAGTAAGATTGAGTGATCGAGATACGGAGTGTATATGCTTGCCACATCAGTTAGCAAGGCTATCCAAATGTTTATATTATACTTTATTATTTTCTCTAAATGCTCACGATGTGAGTCATTATAAAATTAAGTACTTTTAATTCAATATTTATTTAATGTAACATTTTGTTAAATGGTTTTTAGATTTCTTTAAATTTTTTTGGGAATAAACTTGCCTAAAATAATTAACTTATAGTATAAAATTCTTATTATTTATAAACTACGTCATAAAAGAATACGACTAGACCTAAATTCGGACATATATTTTACTAAACTTAAATGTACATTAAATAATGTATTACTTCATAATATAAGTATATGGTTTAAAGACCTGTTCAAAACGGAATTGACATTTTTTAAATGTCTGCGCAATATGTAAAGAAAATTTTTATTAGGTCCTTATTATTTTCATATCTTTGCCTCTAAACTTGATAAAATACGAGTTATGAAAATAAATCAAACAGCATTCAGATTAGGTACTTGAATAAAAAATTAAAATAACCTTCATCAGTTTACTAAACTGACAGGAAAATAATTTTTCCTATATTATTAATATTAAAAATTCGTTTTTAATTTTTTTTTTACTTAGAAAATGAACTTTCAAAAGTTGAAATGAACTTAATTTAACAAATAAAAGAAGAATAAGAGGAAAAAATGACACAAAAATTATTTTTTTTTTATTTTATACAAGAAAAAACATTAGGTTTAAAATTCCATTCTCATAGAACGAAACATATGGGATAGCTCATAGTTTCTTCTTCTGTTTTTAGACACGAATTAATGGTATTTTCTTTTCCATTCTCAACTCCCTTATCTTTATCTGCTTCATTTCCATTTCTCTCGTCTTCTCTTCTTTGTCATTATGTGTTGTATTTTGAATTGTTACAATTGCCAATTCACAAATACTTTTGCAGTTTTGTGCAACTATTCTTGAATACTGCACCATTAAACACTGTCCTTTTGCACCCGTATTTTTTATAGGAAATAATATATATTTTCTATGGAAAAAAATACGTCTTCTACCTCAATCCTCATATATATATTGGGTTGACAACTTATAAAACCGCCACTTTTTCTATCGATTTCTGGAATGTAGCTAGAAGCTTCTAGAATATTTCCTGAAGGGTATATGAGAAGTACAGCGTTCAAGCTTCTGTTCAGTTTGAATTTGAGTAATCGGCGAGTAAAGAATAAATGGAAAAATGGAAGTATCTTGAAGTGAACTTAGAGTACTCTGAACTATCTAGAAGTGAAGTGAATCAGATCCCAGATTAAGTTTGGGGTGTTTGGCAGAACTTTCAGGCTCTCAAATTGAAGTAAAAAAACAATTTCATGCTTTGAGAAAGAAGTGGAAATATTCTATTTGGCTACCACATGAGCTAACACCTTATGGAGCTACTGAGTTCACATCGTACCAATGAGAGGCAAAAGTGTCTGGTTACAAGAGATGACAGTGGAATGCTTGTGTTAATTTTTCGCATAAATGTCAGTTGCTAGGAGGTAGAGAAAAAGGTATACCAACACCAAAATAAAATATTGCACAAACGATATTTTTCAGTGTGTGGTAGGATTTAAATGGAGTTATACATGGAATTATTTACTGAGAATCCATCCAGCTAACAGCGCAGTTACAGCTAAGGTTTATTCTGAACAATTGAGTAAAGTTGCCACAAAACTTTTTTCCAATCAAAGCAAAATTTACTATTTATATGATAATGCTCGACCCAACAACGTAGCAGAATTAACGCGTGAAAAACTTTCAATTGGATTAATATTTAAATACATTTAAAATGTTATTTTTAAACATATTTAAATGTTTTTTTAATAAAAAGGCCAGCGTGATCTGACTCTTGGTTAGTCAGCTCTAATATCTGTAACACACAAGTGTACCATATTTTTAAAATAATAAATTAATTTTTTTTCAACTATCGCCTCATATCTGTTAACTCGGCTCAAAAACTACTTTTAATTGGATGGAGTGTGCTATCTTGCTTACCGTATTTTTCAGACATTTCACCATCTTATAACAATGTGTTTCGTTCTGTACATAATAATTTACACGAAGATGACAGTCATATCAAAATCGAACTCCACAAGTTTTACGGCCAAATGCCAAATATTTCTACAAGAAAGGGATTTTATCTCTGCCTACACGTTGACGACAAGTGTTAGATACCGATAGTGTTTATATAACTGACTATTGATTTTATTCACTACATATAAAAGTTGAAAAGATTGTGTACAGAGATGGCAGGTTTAGAAGTTGCCAACCTAATATATGTCTTAGAGGAAATGGAGGTTATAACGAAAGATTTAAAAAAAATGTACACAAAAATACTTAAAAACATGAATATAAATATTGAGACAAGTTACAAAATTTGTGTCTAATTTGCTTTCTAAAACTTATAATCGTTAAGGGCAAATTTGTTTTCCTTTAACAGCCCTTTTTAGAGAGTTGAACTGAAGTTTATGGCCAGTGTTGTCGCAAATTATGATCAAGGATAAAATTACTTTCTCAATATAATATATATATATATCACAAATATCATTTATTTATGTTGTATATCTGAATGCATTTATATGCATTAAACATCCAAATACCGCTTGAATAAATGAGGTATTATTATATGCTTTAAGTTCTGGAGATTTGATTAACAATGGTAAAAAATATGAGTAATTAGTTGGAACTTAATCATTACAGAGCATAATTAATTTAATTTATGACACTGATATTGTTAGAGATTTTCTAACTCTCCAACCAAGTTGCTCGTATTAGATATGAACGTATGTGTGTATGTTTGTGTTTATTTGGGTGCCATGTGCATGTGAAAAATATAGAGAAGGTTAAAGTAGTATCGATATTTGTCTAAAGTTTCTGTAAAAAAAACAGTATTATGCAAATATATCAAAACTGATAAACGACGTTGTTGCAGAAAACTTCGTTCGAAATGCTACTGTTTATTATACTTTGTGGTGCGTTTTTAAATATTTTACTTGAAGTAGATTTAATTTCTTGTTTCAAAATATAATACATTAATAAAAAGACATAAATAATTTAATTGTTAGTATTTTTATTTTTCAAAGAATGTTCGATTCGAATGACGACGTGTTTACCTTACTAGTTAGGTTTGGAGTAAAATATTTAATAGCCTCAAAAAAGCTTTGCAAAAATACGGTAGGTTATGTGTTTACGTAAATAATATTTCGGTATCAATTTGGCCAATGAAAGAAAATGAACATAAAGAAGAGTAACCTAATTAAATCATAGCTGCATTCCTAAAGAAGTAATTATATGTTGGATATTGTGAACGCATAAAGTTTTGCTCGTAAATTTTCTGCAATACAAAAGCAAAATATTGTTTGTCTGTAAATTTTTTTCTTTATTTTGCATTCTTTACTGACTACTCCATAGTAGTCAGTAAATAATGCTTATATATTTATATATATATATATATATATATATATATATATACATATATATATACACACACACTTGTAAGGTTATATATATATGGTCGTCGATTGACTGATAAAATTGCAAAGTTTTAATTTCGAAATCACAAGCAAGATGAAGCATTAAATACGTTAATTAAAACAATATGTATAAATGGAAAGAAACATAAATAACTCATAAATATACGTGTCGATATGAATTAATTGAACGCATTTGCATTATGGA
Organism: Druceiella hillmani; assembly: GCA_039881145.1. Lineage (NCBI taxonomy): Eukaryota > Metazoa > Arthropoda > Insecta > Lepidoptera > Hepialidae > Druceiella > Druceiella hillmani. The sequence goes on along the minus strand of JAYKKI010000014.1, from coordinate 14,731,132 downwards.
AGCAAGATAATTGCTTATTATTACTTTGTGTATAGCTATTTACTAATTAAATTGGTATAAAATGTGTTTTATCGAAACTGTAATTCAACTTATTATTTGGGTAATTTTGTTATGGAATCAGTGACGCGTTCAATATATAAGTATATGAATAAATTATTTTCATATTAATTTTCAAAGCTCAAAGCAAATAAAAATTATTTAGTAGTTTCATTAGAAAAATTTTATCCACGGATACGTTTTACACAATATTTGGACTTTTCTTCAATTATAATAGTTTTATTTTTTAATACTATAGAGTTGGGAAACTTGAATAATTGGGAGAAATTTGTAGTTATTATGTAATTATAAAACTTGTTGGTCGACATGGTTAAACGTATTCGTTAATATCTACATTTACCAAGCGATGTGGGAACTTTGGGCTTATACAATATAATTTTGTCACAATAATAATTTGTAAACCTCTATGTTACTGTCAATGAATGTACGGAAAAGGTACAATTTATTCAAGTTTTTCAGTGCCGGAGTAATCCAGGTATTGACCGCTAGTATATAGTTTTATAATATATTCTACAATTTACAAGGATACGATAAACATCACTAATGTCCATATAGATTACACAAAGTTTTACGTAGCACAGAATATAACGGTACAAAACTGGAAAACGAGACAGGTAATAAAAGAAATAAAATAATCCTATTCAGATAAAACTTCCCTCCTCTGGAGAGCTTACTTTGGTAGAGTAATTAATATTACTAAGTTTTAAGTTGTTTCATATTATATGTACATGGATGTTCATGGATACTTGATCTCAGAACAAGGAAATTGAAGATATACTTCCAAACATATAAAATAACTCGTAGGTCTCATGTGTATAAAATATGTGATGAGTAATAACTGAAAAAATGTAAATTTAATCTTTACCAGTGAAGTTATCTTTGTTTTATGGAAACTGGAGCAAACATTTTATAAAACATTTGTTTTCTGTTAGTGGGAATATTCGGATCCTTTGATGTTCTACGTACTTTTAATGTAGAAACGGGTTTCTAAATCTTCTAGATTTATTTTTGTTTTATCTGTTTCCATTTCCCTATACTTTTTTAAAATATTGTTATCATGAACATGTTAACAATGGACATTACAACTATCATACCAGGACCCATTGAGATGGAATTAATGACGCTAAGGAAAAACCAGCAGAACTCATAGTTGAAGATTTAGTATTTCATTCTTTATTGCTTATTCTGAAATAAAGTAGCTATGAATGCCCATTTATTTCTAAGTTTTGAGACCACTTAAACCTTGACAATACTATACACTCTGTTACTACAAGCTTTTAAAAGACGTCTTAAAAAGTTTTGTCTGAAGTGGATTATTTTATTTATGATGTTGCTTGTCTCGCTTCTCTGTTATATTTCTGGACAACATAAAGCTTTATGTTACCTATGTAGGTTTGCGAGATTATTGTTCTTGTAACTTGTACAATATATTCAAATATTACGTACTGGCGATCGATGCTTGGTTTTGCTCTTGTCTTTTTATATAATTATCCATTTTTCCATACTCCAAAATTTTCAGAAGCTACAGTACTCATAAAATTGAGCTATTAGGTTTTTAAAGAAAATTTATTACGAATTTTAAAAATTATTCATTTGTCTTTTGATGATAACTATAATATTTGGTATACCAAAGGAAAGTCCTAATATTGTTTAAAGCGTATCTGGAGAAAATAATATTGTAATTATACTGTTCAACGTTCAATTGCTTTGATTTTTTAAATATCGATAAGGGAAAATAGTTATTCACATACATTTATTGAATGAAATTAAAAAAAAGTTAAAAATATTTAAAAAATGTACAAAGAAGAATAAACATTATAATTTTATTGTTGAAACAAAATTATCAGTACAGCTGGAATGTTCTTTTGATAAAACACCTTTTAGGTAAACTTAAATTAGTAAATATATAAAAAAAATAAGATTATAAATAATTCTCCTACAATGTAGAAACATGCAAGTATATTATATATAACATACATTAATATTTTACAATTTTCTCCAGTTGATTCCTGCGAATATTCGCATTTCCTTCTTTATTTGTGTTTAACGCTACTAGTTTAAATTGAACTTCAACTTTATATAGGAAACTTTCCAAAAATTTTTGTGTTTTAGATTTTTTCAAATGCCTTTATCACCATTGCCATTTATATCGATATGTATATTTAATTGTTTAAGTCCTTTATCAAATTTGTTTAACAATTATTTAGCCCTTTTAAAACGGTTTCTTCGAGTCTTAACTGTAGGTGAATTGGGAATAAAAAAGTGATATACGAGTAAAAGTTAAATTTTAAACGGGTAATAAGTTCAGTTTGAAACGAATACCTTTATAGTATATGTAAGTAAACATAAAAATTTTATAGGAAAATCTCCAACTGTCTAAGCAATGATACAAAATCCAAACATTACAATTTTATCTGTCGTTCGAACAGTGAACGTTTTAGAAAGGGAAATGCAAAAGTATATTATAGTTAAATTATTTCTGCACGAACTCAAAGTACGATAATCTGATAAGTGATTTTATTCGAATAAATGATAAATTGAAATCTCATTTGTGCAAACTTATAACCTACAGTATTTTTACTGTATTATATTGAAGACATAAATATTTTACTCCAAATGTAACCAGTAAGATTGTAGTAATTTTCATTCATTATTCTTAGAAAAAATGGAACTTCTGACAATAAGATAATAAATATTTTTTTATTATTATGTAACATTTTTCATGCTCATATAAAACTGAATAAATAAACCGCTGCAAAGGACAGCGTAATGAAAACACTACAAAAACGTTTTCCTATATTGCTGTTAGAGAAAATTAAGGAAAGGCGTTAAATGTCGACACTCTTTTTTCCCTATTTTTCTCCCGTGCGTGAATGTACACACACATACATATGCAAAAAAGCACACACTTACGAACACACACACATGCACACACCCACATATACGCACGCACACGAACACACACACACATGCACATACCCACATATACGCACGCACACGAACACACACACACACAAATACACACACACACAAGTACAAGTACCGTAAGCAATTTGGCATAGACTGAAATTTCTAACAACAGCAATATTTTACAAATTATAGTTATGTTCGGAAGCGATATTGCACGGCAAAAAATCAAGTTAAGAACTCTTATTTACGATTATTGACTACGTTTTTCATTGTGTTTCACTTTCAGGGGTTAATTGGAGTCAGTGCAGTTTTTTTGGTAAAATTATTCATATATTTATTCTTCGTGTTCAGTATATTACATGTTAACCAGAACCTCAAAAACAATGCAACAATACCTCATTTATTGAAATCGAAACAGGCATTTCCCATATGCAATATTTATAAATATATTCAAATGTACATACATATGGAAGGTTGTGGGTATGTTGAAAAAGTAATGTTTCCGTTAATTCTAAGTTGGAATAATATTCTCCACAAATGCAACTAAAGACTGGAGATATTTGTAATAAAAAGCCAAAGTTTGGCGAATTCATTCAGATTTTTCAACTGGTTTAGGCGCTAGATCATACGTGGTATATACGTTCTTATTTTCTATTTTATTATAGTTTTAGAATAATTTTTATTCAAAATTGAAATATCGTTTTTTCGAGCAATTTTTTGCAGCAGTTCTTTATTCCACTTAAAAATGAAAAAAGTCATTTAAAAGTGATGCTATTTAAATTTTGTAATGATCACTTGTAAAGTTACAAAAAATATAATACATCATTAATTACAATAACAATTTTCACGCATCATACAGATATTAGACAAGCAAGAATTTTGTATTGATACTAACATTTACGAATTGAGATAACCTCAGTAAACGAAAAATGAATTTAATTTATTCACAATTTTCACATTCTAGAGAAACAGTCAAATGTTATCTCAGAAATATGGAAACCAAACTAATACTCATTTAAACAAGGTTATTCACGATCAAAAACTAATTATTATTTCTATGTAATTATTATTTCCATTACAGTCGTCAATTACTCAGAGTATCATCTGCAGTCCATGGCGGACCATCATGTCGGTTGTCAACCTGACTGACCTATTTTGTCATTCAGACAGCTTTTGCATCTTCATTGACATGAAATACATCAGCAGTTACGTTGTAATTATTATCGGAATATATGATGGTGGGACAGCAAAAGTGAAAAATGATTTTACTGAACAAAATCGTTTTTGAGTATAACTTATTTAGTTGTTATATCGTTACCGATATTTGGAGTGGATAAAGTGGAAATTATAGTGAAGAGGATAGAAATTATTAAATTAAAAACATTTATAATTATCAAATTAAACTCACATTTTGTGAGCAAGCAAATATTTATTTTTTACTTTAAAATCTGAGCCTTAGCAAAGTAATACAGAACAAACATGCAACCACTTTACGTCTATACCGCCATAAACAATATTACAATATGCAAGGTTAAGAAAGTGACATTTCAGACGTTCCTGCTCTCTGAATGATCACATTTTTTCTAGGTTGTTATATTTTCTGGATTTGAATAACAACTTCAACTAGAACAGGAAACGCCCTGTTGCTTGTAACAAACAATATTCAGTGGGAAAATAAAGCAAAAAATATTCTAAATCTATTTAACAAGGTGTGGTTACGTAACATTCTTTCCAGTTTAATAAAAAATAGAAAAAAAATTACACGGAAACACGAAATGGTTGGAAAAAGTATTGAAGAAATAAAATAAAAAAATACAATAGAAAAAAGGAAGCTGGGGTTGGAAATGAAGAGAGACGGAAAAAATATAAAAAACTTACCTTTGAATATCTGTGTATACCAAGAATATATTTCAATTTATACCTTGAAAAAAATATTCACAAGATGAAGGCATCAAGCTTTGCTAATAACATATGTGTGAGTATTTATGGAAAATATTACGGAGCAACATGCATGTAAGTTTAAGAACTTGAACTTCAAGCTAGTCAAGCCATGTACACTTTTTAAACCTTTAAAGAAAATCAAAAAATATATAAATTATGCCGTTCGCGTATTTTCAATCAAATATTTGTTTATAGTCAAACACTGTGTTCCACTGAATTATAAACGATTTTATTCTGTAATGTGTATGAATAATATGTTTTATTACTTAAAATAGTTTTATTGGTTTTATTAAAATATCTATATCTAGCGATATAGGACTCGACATTAAGTTACATCATGAAAATTTAGTGATTCCTAAGAACTTCGTTATTCCGCAAAATATGATGAAAATTTAGTGATTCGTAAGAACTTCGTTATTCCGCAAAATGTGATCTAGAAGTTATTTTGAAAACATAATACCATTTAATGCTTAGATAAAACATAATTGAATAAAACTGCCCAAGTCGTAATTAAATTATGGCCAATGCAAATAGCTTTAGGATGGGACAAATTTAAAAAAATATGTAAGCGTATATATATTTAGGTCCAAATATTGTGTGAAATTTGGCACACGACGGTTGTGTTTCAGAATATATGAAAATCGGTTATTTTACATACAATCACTTTGGAAACTACAATGCCAGGACAAAACGATACGAATACAATTTCTGAAAAATAAGTAAATATCATAAGGGGTATATTATGGGTCTCAAAATACTTTTGTTGACTATTTAAAAATAAATCCGAAATTTCACAAAAAAAGTTTAGCGTTTCACTTCTGAACAACATATATAAATAGTTTTACTAAGTATAGCATTCGGAAAGATATTACGTCAAAATTGTGGTAAAATTGGTCCTAATTGGCGTACAAGAATTTGCTAATACTAATAAAGGAAACCACGAAAAGTGAGTATACAAAATGGAGATACTAAAATTATCTACATAAATAATATAATTGTAAGTGTTAGTGAACTAGTTCCTTGATCTGAAATGTTCGTATATATCCATTCCTCAATATTAATTAAAATAAAACAACAAGTACGATCAATGATTCCATCAAAATGACTAAGTTATGAAATAAACCAAGATGTATGAACGAGACGTGCCATACTTTTTTCAACACTTGAGCTTAGCTTTTATTTAATTTTGACATCTAAGCCAAAGTTACATTTTTTTATTGACAAAAGTAGGTCCAATGAAATTTTTTGTAGCTTTACTCATCTCATGATACAGTACAACTTTTAAGTGACATGTAAAAACCGAATAACTTCAAAGATAGGTGATGTGAAAATACGCAAAAAGATCGTTGTAAGGAAACGTATTATGTCAGAAAGCGTACAAATAATCGCTTCACAGCACAAGTTTAATATCGTACATCAGATAAGAGATGGTTGCTTATTTCCTCAATGAAATATTATATATAATAAAGGAAATGAGGAAGCGAGGCTCTCGAACCGATACTCATATAAACAAGACTCGAGTTGAAATTCAATACAACGTAATCATTACTTCCATTTCAGTGAAGTCAATCAATGGGCAATCGTTAGAAAGGGAAGTTTGCACTCAGCTCCGAGTCGCGGCGAGCCGGTTCGACAATATGACTGATTCATTTTGATTGTGTTCAAGCGGCTTTTATGCCTTTGTCGACGTGAATGTGGGGAGCAGTGATGTGACGTTATTTACTGCCTGCCTGCCACAGTGACGTCATATCGAAAATGAACAGATTTTTTAGAGAAAATTGACTTTTTGAAAGGAAAGATGAAGGAGAAGAACTTTTTGATCTTTCGTTTTATTTATGAAATATTTGTATCGTAGATCATTAAGTTTAGATTTTATTTTTTTAATTGTGTCGCGCGATGCTCGGGTGTGATGTAGTAATTGGTGCGTGGAAATAATATTTCTAAAAAACTGTATGATTTATTAGAAAATTATGTTGATTATATTTTCTCCTCATGAACATACAGAAGCCGACCTGCTATACGAATTTTAAGAAGCAGCGTCATATTTCATTAAAGTTTAAATACAGTTATATAAAAGAACACTCATGACTAATAAAAAATATAAATGTTTTATACTGACAAGATCCTAAATGGGGTATTAAAACGTTATTATCAAGAGACCAAGGAAAGTGCCTATAGTGACCCAAGTTATTTGATTTGTTTTATATTTTCTTACCTGAGCTTTCAAATTAAAAATACGACATTTTACAGCAAATGTAAGAAAAATTATGAATTATCCAATTTGAACATTAATTAGATAAATGTTTTTATTGAATTTTTTTTGTTTATCACGATAAAAAACCAACGCGCGAACTACTTGTTGATAGTTACATTTATGTTAACTAATGGCTAATAGTGTATTGAATAAAAATATTTATAGAGTTAACCATCGTTTTTTGAAAACAGTTTCATTTTATGCTAATTTAATAATCTTTGTACGATTAAGTGATAAAAAGTACTTCGCCCAAAGACGTACAAATTACATTATCAGGAAAGTTGGGATCCACATTTCTCCTAAACACCTCTCAAAATTGCGTCTTATTTGCAAAGTATTATGATAATAAACGTTGCATCCGATGAATGTGATATGAAAGCATATCTTTCCCTCGTAGTGATGAACAACAAAATGTAGTATGCCTTCAATTATACGCACATTTAATGTCGAAAAATTTTCAATTTCAGTTAGTATTTTCCCCCTTTCGGTATATATACGACTCTGTAATGCTCCCGTAAACCAATCCCCTTATGGCTTCTTTAATGTAACGATATTTATAAACATTTATTAAGCGAAAATATTACATTTTGTGAAAATTGTTGACCAAATTTAATTATAATTTTGAAAATGAATGTAAACTACATATCGACCACATGATGTATCATATCGACTAACCGATAAATCACATATCGACTACATATACAACGAATGTTTACTTAATTCGTTTCATGTAATCTAAATGAAGAAACGTGTTTTTCATTGAAAGTTATGGTGGAAAAATATCACCGGACAGGACGATGGAGTAGAAAAGGAAACCCGGTATAATTTAGAAATGTAAAGACTTGAGAGTCAATATATTACTAGCAAGCATGAAAATCTGTAAGTTCTAACAATTTTGATTATAATTTATGGTGACGAATTTTGGTACAAAGTAACATATTTCAAGTATTATTAAAATTTATTAATTATTTAAGGTTTTAATTCACCATTTCAAAATATTAAAGTATCGTAAAATAAAAAAAAACATCATTATCTGGTTAGTAACGGTTTAGTTCGAGACCAGTAAATATTTTGCCTGCGCATGTTTATATCATAAGTACATTATTTTTTTCTTTCTACGAAATAAAACTCATATCGCACAATATTAAAAATCGAATAAGGTGTTCACCTATATTGTTGCTTGTATCGTTATGATATTTCTGCGTCGAGCTTGGTGATTCCTGGCGCAGCGGTATGACAAGAAACTCTTTATTTCATCTATTTTAACTTTCTTAGTTAATCAAAGGAGACGTTACTGAGAATTTCTTTAACAAGCACATTCTGCGCTTCCTGCACTATTGCAACACTTTTATTTTGCTTCATTGAAGTTTTCTAAAAAGTTATGTATTGTAAGTAAATTATTAGGCAAAACATAATTTTTTTTATATGAAAGATTTTACCAATGAAATGAAATTTTCTCGCGAGGCTAAATACGCCCGGATTTCTAGGCTAAATCTGGTTTAAAATCAAATTAATTATGAATAGATTTATACCATACCGCAAGAAATTGTCACTTGGTACATAAAAACATACGTTCCTATAGTGATTTATATAAAGAAAATGTATAATTAGGAAATATGTGTAAGTGTATAAATATTTGTAATATTTTTGTTTACCATATTTTTTATTTTTATTACTAAAATGATTTATACAACTGGGGCAGCGGTTATCTTGTTTATTCCTATGATAGATCGAATTCGTATAATTGATGTATTCCTTTCAAACGCAAATTTGTTTCCTGTTGTTACTCGATCGTTCAAAGAAATTCGCTTGGAATTTTATTCATGAAAATGTTTAATTTTTCCAAGAATAAGGCTCAAAATTTGTATATATTTGAAATATCACCCAACACAAAGTAGGGAATAAAGTCAGTTACGTAGATCTGCGTGAGGTGATGTTAATTTGTGTCTTATACTCTCCTAAAGCTGTCATAAGAAATTGTTTAATTTATCTTAACAGATGCTCATATCACATTGATTAAATGTAGATAAAAAATTTTAATTTAATTTGCGTAGAATTTTATAAATTAATTTGCGTAGGAAAAAAATGTATGCAAGGTACTTTCCATTTCGCGAAGGTGTTTTTCATTTGTATTGTAGGAAATAGCAAGTTTTCTAGTTAAAACGTGTCGTGCATCGAAATTATTGCATGTATAATAGGGTGGATCGCTCATGTTTTCATTTTCAGTAGTAAAAAAGTAAGCAAAAATTTTATTATTGATTAATCTCCTTCTACCCATGCATCATACATTTAATTTTTGAAATATTTTGCTATTCGTTTCGATACTATTTTTTGACTCAAAAGGGAAAAAAACACAAATTAAAAAAACACTTAAAATAAGAATTGACATTAATTATAAAATTATTATAATATTTAATCGATAAATACAAAAAAAAACATTTGAATAACATTCAATTCTTTTTTGCTTTCAAACTGTGGCAGTGGTTTCCGAGAACGATTTTTATTTTTTACCAAGGCTTCTCTTGAGCTTTCCTGACAATGAATGTCTTTACAGCTTGCAAAACAGTTTGTGTATGTCATGGCAGTCGCAGAAAAAGACCTTCATCATCACTTCCTGACTACTAAAGAATAAGACATTTATCTGAAACTTGACTTAATATAGGTGGATGATAATATGTTTGCTGTTAATATATCAAATCAATATAAGACGAAGCATTTACTTTTATTATTTACATTTCTTTGGCACTTTAAATATTTGAAGCTGTTTAGAGATCGGTGCTAATTTTGCCTTTAGAATGCGTTTGGCAGCGAGTTCTCTTACGTGTTTCTGTTCGCTAGATAGCACAGATAAAATTAAATTTTCCGGGTGTGCGAAAAAGGTATTATGTTTAATAACAGGATCGAATAAATTCTTTAATTCTTGTGGAAGATATCTAGAATAAAATACGAATTTCCAGAAACATATAATCGCAAAATCCTGTAGGCCTTTGCTAGCCATCTGGGATTTTTTTCCTGGGGAACGATAACTCAAATTAAGAGGATATTCATCTGTAATAATAGCAGTTGTGATATTGTAAAGGTATCGTTGGTCAGAACTGTGATCATTGACTTCTTAAATGTTTGGTAATATGCCCTATATATTTTCAAATAACACAACAAGGTGCTTTTTGCAGTTATCAAGTAATTTTCCGATAGTACCTTAATAACTCGAAGGTCCTGTTGTGGTCCCACCAAGTTTCAAAAATACGTGTTTTAAAGGCAATTCACTTAAGTGCAAAAGCCAGATGATCCACTGAAGAGATTAAATCGTTTTTCAAATAGCCGTACAACTCCACCTTATTTACCAGTGTTCGTAACTGTTACATCATAATCTATGGCTAAAATATTCTATTCAAATAATATGTTCAGTCGCCCGATTGTCTCATATATTGCAAACTATATCCCATTTGCGGTTCCCTGACTTGAAAGAGCATAACCGACATTAATCGAGCCTGGTCCCTTGAGTATTGAAATACGTTGTACTGATAATCGATATTGTTTTCCCCCTTTAGTTACAATTTTCAAAGTCTTATCCTTACGTCCATCAAAATAAAAAGCAGGAATATTATCAACTTGATCTTGATACGTGAGAGTTTCTAGTCGTAATTTCTGTCTTGCCCGTCATGCTCTTGACTTGACAACCACGTCATCATTATTTTCATAATCTTTCAAAACCGCAGAAACAACATCAGTAGCAGCTCTATCTGATATCTTGTACCGGTCACAAATGCTTCATGAATTCTTTAGGGACTGTATTTTTTGCTTTTTTGGTTCTTTTGGTATCAAGGAACAACGAGGGAAAGTTTCTTCTTCGCTACTATACTGAAATATCAAGATTTTTTGAGAAGGACCAGGTTTATAAACTTTTCATTGAATCATAATAAGTTTCCAATTTGTTTTTCCTCTCAATATATTTCCTCTTTCTTTTAGTACTCAATAAAACAATATTTGTCATCATCATTTATCTGTTTATTCTCTAATCGATTATGAAAGCTCGTTTTTCATTAGAAACCCACTCATCATTTAAAAAAGTACATAGTTCAAACTGTTTATACTTGCATGAACTCAAATCACACAGTTTCTCAGAGCTTTTGTGAAATTATTGCACTTTGCATGGTAGCTTTAAGTAATTGTAACATCCGATTATGTGACACAACATAAGCTTTTTGCCACAATTTTCAATATTTTTTGCTACGATCTAAGAAATCTCATTTATATGTGGCTCTTTTTTTGAATCGGACCGTATTTAATAAATTATAATATTTCATTACTTGTTTGTACGTGAGTAGTTGATTTTCAATCATTTCTTCAGAAGCACCAAAAGTAAACAATTTGTAACTTTTTGAGTACTATTTGAAATCTTCACATTGAATAATAATACTTATTCAATGTGACTATTAGAAATAAAAATAGAAACAAAAATTTGTTCGACCCACCCTAATGTGTAAATAAATGTGACTAATTAAGATCAATTAATTTAACATTAAGCCTTCGTCGCTATCGTAATACTATTTACACGTTCTTTGGAAAATGTTCATATTAATAATGATATGAACATATATGGGCGAATGTCAAAAAGAAATATTTGGAATATTTTTCTTTTCTCAACTTAAGATAAAATAGTTGTTCCTCTTATCGACCTTCCATATAACTTGCACATAATGAAAGGTATAGTTCCATTAGGAAATTTTTTTCATTTTCCACGACACTTTACTTACCAATCGACAAACTTTTCATATGTTTGCGATAGTAAACGGGCAGATATCCTGATGGTATTTGTAATTAAACACCTAACGGGTTTAAAGTTTGTAATTAAATATTCGATTGTTCTCTTTCATTGCGAGTGTTTCTTATTTTCATTCGAACGACCGAGCGAGGTGCGAGCGTTTCTTATGTTCGTTGCAATTGGTGATTTTGATTCGCTAAAGGAAAAAAAAACTATGGGGTTGACTGGAGCGTGGGGTGAAAAGAGGTAGGGAGCGAGGTGTGATGTAAAAATGTCGTTATTTTCCCGGGTCATACAGCGAAACACAATGGATTGTTTGCGAGTCATTCAGGCCACCTTGGTTAGCAAGCTTTCAATTGAATATATCGACAATTTTTTCTCCATTGTTCGCACTTTTGACTAAAGGTTTATTTTTAAAGTATTCATTTATTAATACACACAAAAATAATGTAAAAAGATTATATTAAACTAAGTAAAGGAATCTAGTTAAACTTTTCCCACTTAATATAAACTACAAAATAGCTGCTATTAATACATACTATAATTTTCTTTATTATTCATCTAAATTATTTTGGATGTATAATATTAAATATGAAAAAAATTATTTTCCGTTTTAGAATATAACGCCATTCAATTGAATTTACTACTTCGGAAATTTTCTTTTATGAATGTAATAAACTTGTAACAAATATTGATGTAATAAACTTTTAAAAAATAATTTTGAATAAGCAAAAAGTAAACGTTTAGTTTATAAAATCCAAAACAATATGAAAAGTAATTTCCGGTATTTCTAACCTATGTACTGACCTCTCAGAATATACTTGTATATGATTTATTAATTCCGTTGAGTATATCCTGATAAAATAATATGCTCAAGTAGAAATTTTAAGGTTCGATTTCTAAAATAAACCACCTTAACCTCCATATTCAATAACATAGTACCATATTTAAGACAATGAAAATAAGTATAAAATGCAAAACCATGGATTAACATATATTAAAATTTACCAAATACTTTGTCTATAAATCTACAATGACCAAAATATTTTTTTAATTTTACCATTAAATACCTTTTTAATTATTTAATTAAACATAGCATTAACATCCCTGGCATCAATTAATTTCTTCGAGAAATTAAGTAATATTTGTTTGAAAAAAAAAAATATTCTTACTACATTACACATTTTTTTTAATTATGTTTAGTTTTAATAACTCATAATTTTTTTTATTCTAGGTAAATCAAATGGAAAATATCTATTGCTATTATTATTATTATTTTATTTGCCACACAAACAGCAATCGCATTATTGTAACCATTCCACTAAAAAAAAACAAAATATATCATTTTGCTTGTGGTAATGCCAAAAGAGTAGGTATGATACCTTCAAATACTTGCAGTGGTCGACATAAATATTTTAAAATAAATTTTGACCTAAGCATGCTGATATAAAGGAACAGTCAATAGCATAATTATTAAGTAATATAGATAATTGTCAAATTATACAATTTAAATGATTAATTACGAAAAATTTTAAAATATTATCATAACCCTAAATAAGTAGCAAATAAAAAAACGAATACTGGTTATATTAAATCAATTGTCAAAATAGAGGTAAAACTTTTCAAAGTACCATCACCAAGAAAAGAAATAACCACTCAATTGTCAAACTAGAGGCAATACTTTTCAAAGTACCAACACCAAGAAAAGAGAAGACAAAACCAAGTCTTAGTTACAAAAAACATCGTTATATCATGTTCAACTTTATTTCACTATTAAGAATTTGACTGAGAAATATAATTTAAAAAACATTTATATTTTCCAAGGTAAGTATACACTTGAGCAAAATTTATGTTTTTAAAAAACAATTATAAAGAGGAAATATATAGTAAATGTGTAGAACCATTTAATAATTTCAAAATTTACAAAAAGCAAACTTACATTACAACCAAACCATTTAATTGTCAACCGGAAAGTAAACATGACTAGTTTTGAGGAAAAGCACCATGGTCATATTGGGTCTTTAATAACACCATTATTATATTATATTATATTATAAAACCGTTTATTCTAAACTACAAAGTTACAGGATATGTTGCAGTTCAGTGTGCCTTTTGGCATAGACCTCCTCCAGCATCTTCCGTTGTGTTCTATAGTGCGCCACCCTTCTCCAGTGGTATCTAGCCGTAAGTTTTAAATCACCTTCCCATCTTGTTAGTGGGCGTCCTCTATTTCTCTTACTGTCTCTGGGATAGCAGATACGATTATATTCCATTTATTTTGTATATTTCCGATAGTATGACCGGTTCACCTCCACTTATGTTGGTCTATTTGAGTAAGTATATCCACTAAATTAGATTTTTTCCTTATTATGCTACTTTCACTTTATTCCGTTTCCTTATTCCTGTCATGCTTATTTCTATGGCTCTCTAACAGCGTTCCATCTTCTCTTGGTGATGATTGGTGAGCGACCAAGTTTCACATCCGTAGGTGATTGCTGGCAGAATACAGGTGTCGAAGGCTTTCTTTTGATTTTAGAATTTCTTTCAAAGACCAATATTTCTTCCATCTGTTTGCTTTTCTTCTCTTGATTTCTTTTGTGGTTTGGTCTTCATGAGAAATTATTTGTTCTAGCTAACAGTACTCTTGAACATATTATAGAGGTTAAAGGTCGATTTTTATAGTTATCGGTTTGGAATTTGTGACCAATTTTATATTATCTTTGTTCATAGTTAAACCTACTTCTTCTTTTCGTCATTTAATGTTTTACTCATTTCTTCGAGTTATGTTGGATTTATTCAAACAGGACTATATCATCCTCAAATTGTAGGTAGTTCCTTTTTGCGCCATGTATATGTAGGCCGGAAGCATTCCAGTCCAGCTTGTGGAAGATACTTTCCAATACGGCGGAGAAAAATTTCGGTGATAGGGGTCCCCTGGTCTCACACCTTTGTTGATTTTAAACTTTTTTCCCAAGGTTTCTAGTTGTTTCCTCGCTTTTTTATTTGAATAGATGTTCCTGATAACTTCAACGTAATTTGAAGATATCCCTTGTTGTTCCAGGTTCTTCCATATGTCATTATGGGCTGTACAATCGAAAGTTTTGAAATAGTCAATAAATGTCATATACAGTTTTATATCTGTTGCATTTCTCTATTATTTGTTGTACTGTGTGTATCAGTGTGGAAATTTTTTGTAAGAAGCTGGCTTGTTCTCAGGGCTGATTTTCATAGAGTTTTTTACTTATTCTTCTAGGATAACATGGATAACTTTGGAAAACACCCAGTAGATGTTTGACATAAGACTTGCGAGTCTATAGTTACTTATGTTTTCTTTTTGTCCTCTTTTCAATATAAGGATGATGTTTTTTGGTAGCTCTGTGGTAGCAACTTTTCTTGGTAGCTCTATTTTAACTTTTCTTGGTAGCTCTATTCTTAAGGAGCTTCTTATCATAAGGAATTAAAGTAAAGGCCTTTTGGTAGCTTATTTTTATGAAGTCAATCTCGTTTTTATATTTGTTGTCAAGATATATCCAGGTCCATTTATTCTTCTTGTTTTTCTTAAACAAGCCATTGAGAAGCATTATGATGTGTTCTAATATGAAATTAACAAGCAATTCTCCATTTGGGCTTCTTCGTCCTTGTCCATACATTCCCAATACGTATTCTTCTTTACTTTGTTTTTTTCCAACTTGAGTGTTGAAGTCGCCCTTCAGTATAATGTGGTTTTACGAGTAGTTAGTTATCGTTTGAGAAAGTTCTTCATAGAATCCCTCTTTAACCAGTTGTATATAATATATAAGGGCTATAGAATAATATGTAGTCTCTGCGTTCCTCAATATTCTCCTAGTCTTCTCATCTCACTTATACCTAGGATATCCCATTTTATATCTTCGAGGGCTTTTTCTAGCTCGTGAAGGCTTTCGTCTGATCTAAGGGTTCTCGTCTAGACTAAATAGTCTTGCCATGTTAATTAATTTGTTTTTTCTTGTTAGAGGTTGATGGTTTAGATCTCCCGCGTGGACCAGCCGTGGTGGGAGGCTAATTATTGATTGGTTATGGTTGTGGCTATGTGTTGGTTTATTTATAATTTGTTTCCGGTGTTCCGAGGAAATATTTAATTTTTTCGTGTATTCAGTTGTGATTCGGATCTCGCTCTATTTGCGTAGTTTAGTATGTTAGGCCTATTGATATCATTCAAATTAGTTTTAGAGTAACGATTTATTTGGGTTACTCAAGGTTTTCATTATATTAACTGTCTTTAGGGAAATTTCTCTCTTCCTCTTCTCTCGGTTGCAGTATTCCGGGGTTGTTCACTAACAATTTATCATACTTTAGATAAGCGACGATTCCTTTCTTTGTCTTTTCTTCTATTTGAGGGTGAATTGCATTTTTCTAAGATCTCCTTCGAATAATATTTTTTTATGTTGATACCTGGCGGAAGGTTTGGCTTGTTTTTGAGTATTAGATGTTTTTGTCATAGCGTCGTGATGGAAATTATAATTTAATAGTTTTTATTTTCGATTTGTCACCCAATTCTATAAATATTGCTAATTCTTTTAAAGTAATCTACTGTAATCTACGTAATCTAAGTAATCTACTGTCTAAGTAATCTAGTTTTGATTCAGATTTACCCTATTCTTCCACTCCGAAGAAAACTAGGTCACTCTTTCGTTTGTCAATTTCTGCCGATTTAAGTTTATGTATGTGACTGAATGTATTATAAGTTCGGCTTGTTCCTCTAATTTTTCATCTAGTTTAAGTAGCAATAACTCCACATTTTTATCTATGGTGAGGGCATAAGTTATTCTCTTAGGAGATTTTAAGTTTTCTATAATAACTTTTTTATAATTGTGGATTTTAGATTTCGCAACGAGAAGTTGACACTATTTAGTAATATTTTTTTATTTTATTCCTCTGGACTCGTTGACATTTTTGTTGACAGTTTAATTGCCGGAACCACTCTCACTTATTAATTGTCACCTAATTTCAAGTCAGCTAATGTCCATGATATACTATAAATAGACAAAATTCGGAATGGATATAACCTACACATCCCCAGCTAGTCAATATAAAGTTCAATGAGGTGCCACACTGCCTAGTTGTCTACGCGGCCAATTGCGGCTCCGACAAGTTGGCGTTGAATAGGATACCAGCTCTCCGCTCTGTGTGTTTATCCACACAGGGTTTAATGTTGCACTTATCACTTCACTTGTAACTAAAAAATTAAGTATCCCACTTATTAACAAACGCATAACCTTTCTTTAATAGTTCTTCAATAACTAACTTTTTATTGTTATTTTAACAACACTAGTTTTATTTATTTATTTTTGTAAGTTTCTTATCTACTTTGCAATATTAGTTTTTAGCACAGTTCTTACACTTATTATTTGTACTTCAGTTGTTATTCTTATAAAAATCGAAATACAGTCGTGAAAACAACTTACTACTCGTCACTGATATTTGGAATGGCAGGTTTTTTGCACTATTTCGCAATAAAATGCAGGAGCAAAAAAAATGAAGGAGCCGAAAAAGCATCTGACCTTTATAGCACCGGTACTGGAATACTCCCACATATGGAAAAATTACACCATAGCGACTATCAATATCTATCACGCGGTAGAAATATTTTAATAGATGGGACGATTCTTAAGTAGAAAACTAACGTATATCAGGTAACAATTACTTCAATCACAAAGAATATGACTGGGGGAAAATTACAGAAAAATTCGTCCGACAAATCAGAGCTGTTTTAAAATTTATCGGGTTTATTTCGATTGCATTCAAGTCGTTTTTAAGCCTTTGTTGAATTTAAGATGTTATATTATTTAAAACTAAGCTATCCTTTTTTGAACCTATGTAATCAGAATTTTTTTAGATCAACGCGCAATGCATACGACTGACATTTGTAAGCTATGAGTAGACAGCCCACTATAACCGACTTAACATAAACTCTATTTGTTTGTCAAGAAGATCGCGCCGCCGACTAAATGTTTCCGATATTTGTCAGCGCGCGTTGAATAATATATTCTGTCATTTCCTCCATTGTTGTATTTTAATTCAAAACCTTCAACTCATTAGTCATACACATGAAATTTTAACTAAAGGAAAAAAAGCCTTAAACCCTATAAAAAACGAACAAATTAAAGTTACAATAATACTTACTAATTGTTCATATATATTGCTAGAGAGTCAGAAACCACGGTAAAATTAAAGGTATTCGGTAGACGTTGCCATTCGGAGCGGTGAGTTTCGTGAGGTTTCATTACTCATATAGTTCCTATTTGTTATAGAACCATATGAGCAATGTAAATAATATAAGAAAAAAATATCAATGGGGAACAAATATTTTATATAAGTTATCTACAAATACCGCTTTCCTATTTGCACTTTGATTTGCTAAGCATAAATGTAGAGAATAAAAAAAGTTAAAATTAATGAAGCGCCAAATAATAAATTATTAATACATACTTAGAAAATGAATAATTTCTCAAGTTTCTCTTTATTTATTTATATAATAGAGTTAAATTTTCATTTTATTATATACCCAGGGGTATATAATAAAATTAAAATTTAAATCTATTATATAAATAAATAAAGAGAAACTTGAGAAATTATTAGTTTTACATAACATATACATATATGAACTAGAGACGGCATATATATTCTTTCTCGTATGGCATATATAGGTATATATGCCATACGAGAAAGAATATATATTGAATAATGAATTAGGGAAATTTTTATTAATAAATACACTAAAATATAAAATAAGTGTAAAAATAAGTGTATAAAATAAGTGCTGAAATAAACGTATGACATAAAAAATGTTATCGGAATATGATACGGATGCATAAGTTGAAATATAGTTAAGTGCGTTTATCTTTTTCCAATGATAGAAAAAAAATTAGATAAATTTTTAATATTTCAAAAGCTCTACTTAACAATGTATAATTTATGTATTTTAGTTGTTAGAGGATTTTTATCGATATTTTTAAGCTTTGAAAGGGCAGCGGGCCTTTTTTGAAATATTCCGCCAATTTGTCAATTTCGGAATTTTAGAATTTGGCTAAGTGTTTTTGTGCTGAGTGTCGTCCTAATCAAGTAAGAAATTCGGTTTCTACAGTGTGTTGTACACACATAAACATATACGTATATATATATATATATATATATATATATATATATATATATCGATTGTGGGAAGGGTTGACTTTCACGATTTCTTTTCTAATTACCAATGAAAATGGCAGTTCATGGAGCGATATATATTCATAATAAAGTTAAAAAAGAATTAATTGCTCGTCTGGAGCTATAAACACAGTGTGTTTGTAATAACATCAGTAGCATATGTCTGCTCTTTTTTTGCATGTACGACTTATTTAAATCGTTACTATTAAAAGAAGGATAGAGAATTTTTATTCATTTATTTACACACATGCATTTATCTATATGTTACAGGTGATCGTTCGTAACGAAAGGAAATTAATGATTAAGCAAAATTTAAGCTTTACATGAATGCGAAAGTTTATGAGAACTACAGAGAAAACGACGACACATTTCGCCTAATTTATATTCACTTATCGCAAACTAACCACGCTCTGGTGCGATCACATTCAGGGGGCTTAAGGGTTGAATGCCGCGTGAAACTGAAGAGTTCCGATATAATTTGATTCTAGAATAAATTTTGATATAATTTGAATCTATACCAAATTTTTAAGATTTTCTAAACGCTGAAAATAAATCGTCAGGTACAAAATGTGCCAAATAGTATAGGGCATAAGATTTTTCGTTTTTAATATCTGGAAAACAAATTCCATAAGCACACCGACTATTCTAAGTTACTGTTTAGGAATGAAAATCTAATAGGAAATAGGAATATCCAAGAGGAAATGTCTAAGAAATAGACAAGGGAAATAACCTCGCTTTCACATATACGGATATCATAGGATCAACCTTTGTACACATTTCAACCTTTCTAAACTCTCACTAAGAAACCAAAGTAAATACATGGATTAAATTATAAGTCCGTAGTATCTGAAAAGTTTCGTGATGAATCCGCAAGTGAGTATGTACTTTTATATTTACAATGTAAACTTTAAATCTATTTAATGATGAAGATTTAATTCAGAATAACCTTGATTAAATATTTAAAATAAATCGACCTTAACTCATAATCAATTCGCGGATATTCGGTTTCATTAAACGGTAGGATGTCGTAATAAATATCACTGCTTTATATTTTCATTTGGGCTTATAAAGTATTTATATTGTTTGGCTCATAAAACACTAATCATAACGTGCCACGAATAATTCGCTACTTTGAGCTCTGGTTGTCAAAATAATAGTTTATTTGTGATATGTTTGTGTTTATGTTTTAATCGGTTTTATCACGGAAAAACTAACCATGTTTTTTTTGGGATATGAAATGTTAAAAATGCAGAATATGTTATAAAAGCTGTTGGGTTTCTGAGAAAATTCAATTACACAACATTCAATATTTTTCTCTAAGAAAATTATCATAAATTTTGAAGCTAGTTTCTTACTATAATTAAGTAACTCTTGTCTTCAGACAAATCCTAAATAACTGAAAAATAAATGTCTCAGAAATTAAAATCAAATATTATTTGCGATGTAGTACTAGGGTTTATCAATAAAACATATTTTATCAAGAAGAAAAAATACTTATTTCTGTAAAATGAAGTCAACGACGCCAACAGTCATACTATGAGTAGCAAATTTATACTAAATGATGGCTAAGCAAAGGTAGGTTTTTTATAGCCTAGTTTTTTTAATAACAATTTAAAGGTTTTCTATATAATGTAACGTCATTGATCAATGCTAGTTTTTAAATAATAAGGTGTTAACAGAACTGGAAAATAGGTTTTTAGGCATTCATACGTGCGTGTGTGCAGGGGAAAATGTAGCTGATCGTTAGTATGAAAAAGTCTATTTCGATAACTTAAAGTTTTGGCAATCACTAGTAGGATTCCCACTGCGGGTGTTTGGTAAACATTTAGAAATCGCACGCACGGTTTGTAGAAAAATTTACAGTGAATATAAAGAAAAAACAAAAATACATTGCCTGCATTACCTTCCGTAATAGTAAAAAGATCGTGTATATTTAAAAAAATATGACATATTGAAACGTCACTATATGCTTTTCTATAACCTTTGTGTGGGTTTCTAAAAATCTATATTTTCATAATTTTAAGTTTTGTACTTTCGAATAAAAAGAATAGGTATTTCCAAGATATTTCTACAGATATAATAACCAAAATTATGTACTTTTTGTTTCGAGAATATTTTGAAATGAAAAAAAACGTGTATTTAATATGCTCTTCTAAAATTGTATGATTTATCATTATACCTAATATTAATTATACACCATATAGTTTTACAATGAATTACATGGAAAACATTATTGCAGTTTTTACTAACTGTCACGATTAATTTACATACAATTTGCATTGTTTTAGTCAAATAATTCGACATCGGTTAGTAAAAATTAGTTATTTAAAAGTTGACAAAATATCTACAAATTTTGTGAAACTCATTTTTTGTATTTATTGTAACTAAAAATATTTTCAAACTTTACAAATTGCCTAATGCTACGGTCTTCATAAAATATAGCTTTTAAATTAGGATTAGAGGGATTTTAGAAGGTTATAATTTGAATCAATTTTAATATGTTATATCATGCTAATTTTATGGCATTTCCAAATTTTTCCAATTTCCAATTTGTTTTTAACAAAAGTTTCTAATTTATGGCTTTTCTACTGTAGTATGTATGACTAATTCCGCTGATGTGCAGTGCGACGTTGAAACTATGCTAATATTAATACCGAAAATCTTCACTTTACAATTTTGACCATTTACTTATCAGATTGTACTTGACTATTTATCAAGGTAATATGTTCGAACTGTAAGTCCGCGGACAACACTTTTATGATTATAGTTTATTTATGAATAATCACTTTAGATTGCATAATTTCCTCTGAGTTAGCACCAAACAATTGGTTATCGAGGACGCATGAAGGTAAAGCTTTGACAAAAACGGAAAATCTAAGACAACTTCAGAAAATTAAATTAATTACCACCAACCTACTAATATAGTTGTAGGTTCTTGCCATTATAAGAGTATATATTTACACACACTTACCTGCTTATATCTTAGTTGTTTCGTGCCTTTGGACGTATTTGTGCATTTTTATCTACACCTTTGCTTAATTATTTTCTTACTTACGTCAAGATGAGTCAAACATGTCAAATGAATTCAAAATCGATGAATTTCCTCTTTATTGCCAACTACTCTATAGGAAGGAAATAAAATGAGTTCATTTGACCACAGGCCACTACTTATGAACAAATGATGAGTCAGATAAACCAAATGAACACAAAGTCTGTGAATCCACTACTAATCTCTGCAATCAGACCCTGGTCCATAAGACTCGTCAAGACAAAACGAACGAGTCCACATAGGATGAACAAACTCCTTACCATTAAATTGTTCTTATCACCATCTTTCGGTTTCATCATCTTCATCTCTCCACCAAACGAGCTTTAATTCCATGAATCTCTTCCTCATCATTGAGGAGTTTAGTCTACTAACCACTGGCTTCATAATTACAACATCAGTAACTAAAGAACTTATAAAGGGATGTACTAAAGTACTTACAAAATTAGTTCAAACTAGGTCACAAATTTTTCAAAAGTGACTGTCTTTGATAAAAATATCTTTGATATTTACAAAGGTCCCATCCAAAATTACTTCCTTTGAAACGAAGAAAAGGAATCAAGAAAATCGGTGGACGCATTTCCAAGTTACGGTTATACATAAATAAGAAAAATACAAACTCGTGGAAATGAGAACCTATTCCTTTTTTCAAGTCAGTTAATAACACAAAATGTATAAAAAAGTCAATTAAAAAAGATTTTTTTATAAAGATTTAATACAACTATTTTAAGCATAACGTAGCATATAAAAAAGGAAGAAATTTTTAACCCGAGTTGAATTCTTTCTAATCGTTGAAAGTATCGATATTAAAAAAAATTTAAAGAGGTAATTTTATGTAAAGGTTTTTTAATTAAAAGTACCAACATTTGGCAAATTAATGTAAACTACTTACCCGTAGTGAATATGTATTTAATTTGTTCCGTGTAAAATAAAGTACGTAAAATACCTTATATAAGCACTTTTAGTTGAACAAATATCATCGGTAAGGACGATGAAAAACCCAAGGATTTCCTTGGGTGTATATTTTAGAAACTAAAAACTTGAGAGTCAATTATGGACACCTAGAAGTACCAGGAATGTTGATTATAATTTTTCAAAGCAGAATTTTTCATGCATTACTAAAATTAATAATTATTACGGGCTTTCATGAAATGTTGAACATCACTTAAAAATATTAAAGCTTCATAAAAAAAAGGGTGCGTGTACTTATGTACGCGCGTGAGAAGTTATACTTCTTTGGCATCATTAAATAATACATATGGATAGATAACCTCAATTATATTGGAGCACTTGAGAAAGTCTATAAACACAATCTTTTCACTAATATTTACGAATAGTAAATATATTAATCAAAATATTGAATTTAAATCACTACTGAATATAATTTATCAGCACATATATAAATCGCACTTATATGAAACTAAAACACGTGTGTGAATATAGATACTAGAAACATATAGATAAATACTACGAATATGAAAACAGTGAACAGAGGCGACGGTGGTGCTAATAGCTTTTGTTTCGAGACTGCAACCGCTGCAACTTCATGCTGTAACTTTTGTGTGACGAATCTTAAAATTTCACTCTCATCATTTTTTCATAACGCGCCTAAAGAAGTATAACTTCAAAAACCTAACGGTTTTGTAAGTTTATATCATCAGTATAAAATAAGATTCTGCAAAATATTATTCACGTCGCATAATATCAAAATTGGAATAAGGTTTTCGCCGGGTTGCGTCATATCGGTTTGATGTTTCCGTGTGGCGCACGCTATATGTCAAGTGTACATCTGTAACTCTTCATTCTATTTACTATAACTTTCTCATTTAATTAGAGGCGGTGTCTGGGAATGTTTCTTTAACGAGCACAAACTATGGTGCATGGTCTTCTACGACAATTTCCTTAAACTTTTCTAAATACTTGGTCGAATACGCTCACGAAGGGCTCACTGGGCGTGGAATATTGTCTCTGAATAAAGTCTTAATTCTTAAGCCAAATTTGGTGTAATATGTACTTAGTTATAACTTACACTATAAGGAATTCTTCTTTGATAATTAAAAACGTACTCTTTTATGTTGGCGAAGATTTTATAAAATATAGGTAAGTATATAACCGATATAAATATGTTCGGTACGTACAGATTTGAATATCCATCCCCTTAATGATTACTGTATAAAAAGTTATTTATCTTTGACTGTAAAACAAAATATGTAATTGGGGAAACAATTATACTGGTGGCCAACTCTAGCTGATATGTATGGTAGATTTAATTCATGTGTTATATCGTTATTTCTGGTGTATTTCGCATAAAGCGTGAAGCAATTCTCTTGAAATATTATTTTTGTAAAACTCAGACCCTATACTTTTTTTGAAATATAATCAGAAACAAATTTGGAAAGGGTCTTAATCACTCATATTTATGTAAGTTAATGTTAATTTTATATACCACGACCTAGGTTTCGTTGCATTACAACATCTTCAGGTCGGCTATTAGCAAAGATAATTTTGCTAATAGCCAACCTGAAAATGTTGTAATACAACGAAACCTAGGTCGTGGTAAAGAACTTAAAGAAAGTAGAAATAATACTACATCACGTAGTTTCATTTAAGTGTTAATAGGGGATTTCTATAAAATTAACGCTAAATATATTCAAAATCATATTTATTAGATGTAGAAAAAAATTCCTCGATGGTATTGCGCAAAAAGCAGAAAAATTAACAAAAAGAAAATTTTAAAGTTTCCCATTTAGTGAAACTTATATCCCTTCGTATGGTAGGAAATAGCATTTTCTTTCGTTAATGTGTGCCATTTATTGAAATTATAGTATGAATAAAGTAGCGTGATTAATTAAAATTGATAACTATTTAATTAATCTAACTTTAAAACTTCATCGCTGTGCTAATGTTAATGACAAATTGTTTTGAAGTCAACTCATCTTAATAATGGTATGAACATAGGTGAGAAGATTGTAAATAGAAATATATGGAATATTTTTTTTTCTCAAGACAAAACATTTGTTACTCTTGTCGGCCTTCCACATAACTCCTACATAATCCCCTTGATTATGACGTAATTTTATATAAACAGAATTTTTCATGGAAATTTAATAATTTAAAGGAAAATTTTCTTTATTCGTGCGATATGAAACTGGCAGGCATCCTGAAGGTAGGCATTATTAAACACGTGAAGGATTTACGGCTTAAATTAAATATTCGGTTATTCCATTTTATTGCGTGTATTTTTCACTTTGAAATTTGTGATTTTCACTCGTTCTCATGGAAACGAAATAGTGATGAGGTTGAACAGAACATAGGGTGAGAAGAGGCGCGGTGCGAGGTGTGATGTAAAATGTTGTTACTTTTCCGGGTCACGCAGCAAAATACAATGGACCATTTGCGAGTCATTCAGGCCACCCAGGTTAGTAAGCTTTTCACTGAATATATTTACAATTTTTTCGCTTTGCAATCACTTATCGTAAAATGTTTATTTTTAAATTCAGTTTATAAGTGTTCAGAAAAAATAATGTGTACAGAATTATGATGAACTAAATAGATATTCACTGAGACATTTCCTTCTTCACGACATAACGGCTATTAATAAAACGTAGCGGCTGTTACTAACATGTCATATTTTTTAAATTAAATATTTAGGATGTAATAAACATGATTTTTTTTCAGTAATAAATATTTAAGTTAGGGATGCACATGTTACTATAGATTTCCGTTAAAAATTCGAGTATTAATTTTTAGATGATTGCAATCCCCTATATATATTAGGTTAGCAAGTAAGTTTTTAGCCACAACTTTGGGACTTTTCCAGAAAGATTCTCAAAACTTCTAGAAAATTTTACTGTAGGGTATAAATAGGCAAAAGTGCAGTCAGTTGACAATAGTCAGCGCCGAAACTCTAAGAGAATTACACAAAAGATTAAATACGGATTCTATTACTTCAAGAATTTATCTGGGTCACGATGTAAAGACTGCCATAAATAATATGTCATGCGATGGGCCCGTCTACGATATCTTATGCAATAGTAAAGAGTTGGTTCAGAAAGTTCAGGAATGAGGACTACGACCTTGAGGACGGACCCCGTAATCCCATTCTGTTGAATTGAACGTTCAACTATTACGACGACTAATTGAAAATGATCCTCGATTGATGACTGGTTAATTGGCAGATGACCTACAGTGCAGTCATGGCACCATAGGAATACATTTGCACGAATTGAGAAAAGTTTTGAAATATGGTGTATGGATACCGCACGAGTTGCCATCGTATCACCTTTAGTGCAGAGTTGATATTTCTCAACAGTTATTGACATTGAAACGTAACTTCGATTGGCTAAATCAGTAACCGGTGATGAGAAGTGGGTTACATACATTAACCATACATGCAAACGTCAATGGCTGGGTGTCGGAGCAACAGGGGTTTTAGCATCCAAACCTGAAATAAGTGCCAAAAAGGTTATGCTCAGCTGTTGGTGGAATTTCAAAGGCATTATTTATTGAGAGTTGCTTCCAGAGGGATCTGCAATTAATGCAGATATTTACTGTAAACAATTAGGCCGATTAGCTAACAAATTGAGTAATCAATAGGATTGAGTTTATTTTCTACATGATAATACTAGACGTTCTCTTGTTAAATTAGAGGAGCTTGGCTGGGTTCTATTCACTCATCTACTATATTCGCCGAACATTGAGCCCTCTGATTACCATTTATTCAGGTCTATATGTAACCATTTACGTTAAAGAAGATCTCTAAAACGACCTCGAACAGTTTTTTTAATCAAAGTCCCCGGAATTTTACAAGAAAGTCATGTTGTCACTGCCAAATAGATGGTAGCAAGTAGTAAATAATAATGGTGCATAATTAAATTGAATTCAGCGTAAAATATACATTTTTTAATCAAAATTTTTGACAGCAACTCGAAGTTAAAATCTTTACAGCCAAAGGAATATAAATATTGCTAGACAAATGATAAAAAACATCCTTAATTAATATTTGCTATGCACACAGCCAAGCGCCAGTTTAAATAAGTAACTTGGGATAACCGATGCGAATGACTGTGTGAGAAGAGAGAATTTTGTCAAGACAAAATAGTTCGTATGAGCCAATATGATTCATGCAGGCAGAAGGTCAAAAATATCTGTCTTAATACATATTATAAAATTCCGCTTGTAAAGTCAAAATTGTAATTATTTTGAAAACAATGACCTTTTGAATCAAAGAGAAAAATATATTTATATATATACCTATAGATTTAATGAGAGTAATGATGTATATATAAATAATATATTTTGTCACATTTTGTATGCCTCCACACTTATTCTATCACTTGAAATTAAAAAAATCCGTGCTTAAAACAATCTTTCAAAAAAATAATGTATATATATAAGTATATATATATATATATATATATATATATATATATATATATATATATACATGTACATATATGTGATAAAATAAATATAATACATTACCTTTGGTATATAAAAGAAGAATCGTAAAAGCCAATGTATTGTTTAAGTAAAAATACAATTTCTTAAATTTTACAATGAATGTCTCAAAATATGTTTAACATTACCGCAGATAATGGAAAAGCTCCTACGGCATAAGAAATAAAATAACCACGAGTTATTATAGAAGTTAACAAAAAAATGTAACAAAAATATTTAATGTGTCTTACTTTACGGGAAGTACTTCTACATTACACGTATACGTGTAATATTACTAATTATCAATCGAAGATTCGTAGCGCAGCATTAATTAAATTAATGAAAACGAAACATAGTACTTACACGAACATAAGAAGTTATACTTGTAAATCCAAATAACACTATATGCAGTAAATATTATTTATGTTGTTATAGATAACTTACTTTAACCAAGTATCTGACGCTCAAGTCACAACGTATTTAAATTATAATCCGCTAGCCATCGAGCATCGTTAAGAAAGCGGGCATTTTGAGGTAATACATAAAAATAAGACAACGCTCGGATCTGAAACTAACTGCAATGTCATCATTGTTACCATTGTAATTGGAATTCGTCAGAAAATTTGCATACATCCTTTGACTGCATCGAGATGACTCGATTACTGGAGATTTGATCGTTTTCAGCGACATTTTCAGTAAGCTAAAAGAAACACGATATTACTTGAAATACAGTGACTGAAACTGTATTATAGGGAAAATTATTCCTTTTTTAAACATGTTTTTATTTTATTTGGGTTATTATTTATTTTCAATGTAACAAACTATATTGTATTTTATATTTTTGGTTTAAGTAAAATAAATCTTACTAATACTTATTTTACCTACATTAGTAGTAACATTGAAAAAAATGGTTCGAGGTAGCACTTACACAAGTATTATGAATTTTTACATAAATATTCAAATACGAGGATGAGTCAAATATTAACTGGACTTTGCTTTTTGACGGTCCCTAGGTGAAATGAATAACATTATGTCTCGATATATGGTGGCTGCCAACTGCTTGATGAAGTGAAACTGGCCTATCGACGTAAATAGCGAGACATCCCTATTCGAAGTGCGATTCTGATCCATGACCATGCTCCGCCACACACAGCTGCATTAACCCAAGAAAAATTGTACGAAAATCATTGAAAAACACTGAAATATTCGCCCTACAGTGCCGATCTATCACATGTTTAGGCCACTCAAAGAATAAGTGGGAGGCCATCACTTTGATGATGACTAAGGAGTAGAAAAGTTCGTGTGCAATCGGTTAAAGACTCATTCTTTGAAGACGAAACTAATAAACTTCCGATTCGGTGGGAAAAATGTGTGAATAAAGTAGAAGATTATTCATAAAAATGCGTTATATTCAAAATGATATTTACTATACCAATAAATGTTCTAAAGCAAAAGTTCGTTAATATTTGATTTATTTTCGTATTAAAGAGTATGGATCAAAAAGAGATTTGCTTAATCTAAGAAGTACATTTAAAAAAAAAATAGTAGTAATTAGGAAAATTATTTAGTTTATTTTTCATGTGAGCGAGTACAAAATAGTCTCAATCGATTATACGGAAATTTGTCTATGCTTAATTAAAAAAGTGACGAGAGTATTGACTAATAAATATTGATTTATACACAGTCTCACTCTCTTACAAAGCTTATTTCGGCGTTGTGTATAATTTCATTCATTATTCAATTGACTAAATGGATTGCGATATTTTCTTTGTTTAACAAGTTAATTCAGTCAATGTATTTTGGGACATTTTTCACTTTCTTAATTGCGATATTTATCTTAACTTTGAACGACTTGTTCACTTTATTTTATAAATTATTGGTTAATTGGCCTTATTCAAAATTTACTAAGAAAATATTGGATAAGGCTAATAACCATATCTAGTTATATATTATGACAATAAAAAATTACCTGTAATAATGGAAAGTGTAGAAATTATACAGAAACTTGAAACTAAAATTTGTTCTTAATACAGTCCTAAGACTTATTTTTAAGATAAGCTTAGGACGGAATATTCGGAATATGTTAGTAATTTAATGTAATTACCTTCTATAATGAATTTCATTGAACCATTGAGAAGTTTTTAATCTTTATCGTACATTTATAAACATGAAAGGGTACATCTCTTTTGTCATTACTGAATGCTGAGTAAAGACATCAATGAAAATTAGATAGTATCTCAAGTTACAAAGGATTGCCAATATATATACATATATATATATATATATATATATATATATATATAGTATTATCATAATTATTGACCTATTTTTTATATTTCCTCTAATAGGGACTGCATTACTTTCTTGTATTAAGATTTAAGAAAAAATTCAGTTGATATTCTTATATCTTTACTTTTTCACACCTTAATTTAAAAGGCAATATTTTGAACCATTGAATGTTTTAATTACTAAGCACATTAACTAAAAACGGAGAAACATTTTTTCAAATTAATAAAATTGGAAAGATAAATAAAAGAATTTTCTTTCCCGTTTTCATGTTCGATTGCCAAAATCAATTTGGTGTTTACTCGTATTTTCATCGTAATATATCAGATGGTTCCGAAATTATGATGATATTGATATTGTATTCCGCTGAACAAGTCTAAACAATCTCATCTTGTGAAACTGTATTAACTAAACGTTAAACAATGCTTGCCCAATACTGTGTTCCTAACGCTCCTCAATTATACTTATAAATACAATGAAATCTAGGAGTCCTCCTGCATGAGACCATATCACCTATTTTCTTGTTTACCATCTAATACATTTTTAGAGGATATCTCTATTTTTGATTATACTTATTAGCTCAACACCTATGATGCAGTAGCAAAACAAATTCCATAAAACCGTGTATATGTCCATAGTTTATTATATTTTTTCAACAACTTCTCAAAAGAAATCCACACGAAATCTACACAAAATGTGAAAACAGTTAGCTATCAAAATATTTTTGATAATTTCAAGAATTTTAGTAAGAATTGGAATACAATTCAGGTACGTACCCTTGACGTAATTGATTAATGAAATTGCGAAATTAGCTATAGTTCAATCACCGTGATGAACCTTCTGTAAAAATTTCATTTTGAATTATTTATTTTGGTTTATCGAATAAGTTACACTAAAATTTTACTGGGTTAAATTAATAGCAGGCGACATTAGACATAGTGATACTTTGTAAATGAAATACGATGACATCGGATAATCGAGAATCATTATTTCTTTCTGTTAAAAAAATATTGACTAAATTTTTATCTGCATTATCCTTTTCATGGTGTTCGTAGGCGTTGGACATGTAACGAGGAAGGCAAGGTTACAAAAAGAGTATCGTGCCATCCCTCACGCTATGATGTTCATTTATTTCTGCGGCGAATGAGCAAATAAAAAAAAACAAATATTCACTTATCACCTATAGAGCGTTTTCAAGTTAAAACGTAATGTAGAGAAAATAATTTAACAATTATATAAAAGAATAAAATGGGTGCTCTATAACTGCACATATTTGCCTGTGATTGTTTAAAGCAAACCAAATACCAGTGCTATTTCATTACAAGCTCTCGTTCAAAGTGTAAACTTGGGAAACAAATGAAAACAATGCAAATTCTCTTTAATTACATTGCTATAAGAGAACTAGTTCCATTCGCACAGAACTCAACAAAATCATCTTATGGCTTGCAATTTAATGCTTTAAAAAAATTTATCATCAAAAAAAAGGCAAAGAACTATTTTTGGCCCCGCGATTGGTTATCTAGCAGAGCAAAGCTTGAAGCATTCAATCGTTTGTTAGTAGAAATGCGAGAGGACGATATCAATGGTTAAAAAATTATTTGCGCATGCTTCCACAGAAATTTAATAAACTGTTTCTTTAAAGTCGAAAGCGTCATAGAAAAGCATGCTATTAATAAGCGAAATGCTATTCAAACTAAAGTAAAATAGGAAATTACACCGAGATATCTAACTGTCGGAGATTCTTTATTCACGTTAGAAGAATTTCATACAATTGGAAAATCGACTTTATCGCATTTACACCTGAGCTTGTGTTGCAATATTCACAGTTTTAAAAGATTTTATGAGGGCACAGAAAATAATTGTTGAATAAAATTTGTTTTTCCATCGTTGTAACAAACTTAATAAAATAAAATTCAATTATATTTAAGTCCAAATATTTAATAAATTAGATTTGTTAAGCATGGAACTCAATGAAATTAAGATTTGTTGCATAAAGCACGACAATAGTTTAAAAAAATTCCCATGTTTTACTCAACAAATCTAAGTAAATACCTTGGTGGAATTCGATGGAGTATTTAAGCGAATTATTGATCATGGAATGAGTGGTAGGAACAAGAAGTATTATGGGTTATGTAATTGTAGTAGGAATTGCGCAAAAAGTCATGGGTTGAGTGTTTGTAGTAAGAAGCTTCTTGGGTAGAGCGGTTGGGTGTTTAAAGTTGGAAGTATGAGCTGCGTATTTGAAGCAGAAAGTGTGCAATAAATCCTCGGCTGAATCTTTGGTGTTGCAAGTATTATCGATTGAGTGTTTTGAGCAGAAACTGTCATGGATTACGCATTTGAAATAGCAAGTGTGGAATATGTTTTCTTCTGCTCTGCTATTTATTGCAGAAGATATACGTTCAAAACGATTTAGAGCATCAGTAACTGATTCTTCTCTTTTTTCACTATGCTGAATACTCATAAGATGAGCTGAATCATTCTCTTTCAGTATGCGAGTGTAGAGGCAATCTCCTGGGCGCCACTACGTTAGGATAGAGTATGAAATATCATCTGTATGAGCTTGTTTAATATGTTGGGATGATGCTTCTGACTCGTATCTAAAATATAAATAATGATAAGTTTTCTGTTCATACTAACTATTAAGGTCTTCATTTATCAGATTCCTTGTTATGAAGAAAGGAAAGGAATTGAACATGGCTTCGACCTAAATGGAATTTTTAAGTACGTTTTGGAACGAAGGATATAAAACATATAAATGATTTTACACCTGACTATAATTCAGATTACTGCAATTAGAAGAGTGACCTAGGTATTGTACTCGTATTGTTGGCATTTGTTGATGATGAGTATAGTTCCTACGTGAACAATGGAATTGATGGATAAGTTTCTAATAAACGTTAAACGATCGGACTTGATAAAAGCGTTGGATACAAATACTCTTAATTGACCGGAATATTCAATTATACTGGGAAACCTTGCTTTTTTTTAAAGTCTTATCTTATGAAACTACATGGAACAGTACAAACTCATAAAGAAAATAAGTCTTATGTACAGTTTATCGAGAGATAGAAGAATTGGTGACAAGCCTTTGGAATTTTAGTAACAAGATTTCGTGTTTTTCTGAATGCTATAAATAGAAAACCTAGTATAATTGACATAATTACGTTAACTGCTAGCGTTTTACTCAATTCATTTAGAAAATTTTGTACTTCAAGTAACGTTTTATCGTTTTTAAAGATACACAACAAAATGCTGTGATACCAGGAACATAAAACAGCAACTGTATATAGCTTTGAATAATTTACCACCAACATGCAAATCTTCATGTACAGTTTTTCAAAACAACAGAAACAATACCACGGTAAGACCATATGGTCAACATAAGTTATATATATTTTAATAGTTAATTACCAATCCGGGAGCGATAATATCACCTTTGTCTCCCATAAATGAAGGCATTTCGGGAGACTACAACACTTCAAGGGCATCAGTTCGGAAACGCTTTGAAATATTGATTTTTTTTAAATTTGAGTAGTGCGCAAACCTTAAGTTTTTATTCTTTGTTTTCATCTTTAATTTTTGTATCGTCAAATTATGGCTATTCACATTATTCGATAAATTTGCATAATTATTATTTCTGGAAATATTATTTTCGTAGAGGGTATACGAGATCACCTATCTCGGATTCTATAGATATTCGTTACTCGGATAAAGAGTCACGAAAAGCTAATCTTCTTCGTCTCCCCAGAGGGTCATTTTCGATTTACTTGCACTAGTGTGCACCTTCGTTGCACCTACGTTAACTAATCGATACTAGCATGCTCGTTTGCAAACCTCTTCAGAGTTTATTAACTCTTCCGTTCGCATGTCAGGTAGCGTACTCAATATTAGCATCTAATAAGAATACTCAATATATACATGTGGTAGTAGAAAGCAATTGCAAAATTAAAGCATGTTTTGTGATACTTACGAACGCATACGCATGTGTACCAAATTTTCTTATAACCAGTATTTTTTTGAAAACATGTGACGCAAGAAAATAATTAAATTTTAAGAGTCAAAAATTTGAAATTAAAATTATGAACTTTCATTTTATACCCAGATATTAAGTTTGAATTTTTGGAAGAAATTACTAACGATTTATGTCACTTCCTTTTAAATAGTAATCTAGACATATCCAAACCTACATTGTCTTATTTATATCAACCTAAATATTGTCATACCTAAAACGACGTCATCTGTTGCTAAAAGTTAGTTATGTAGAAGTTATTATAAAAATAATACTCAAGTTTTATTTTTATAATAACTGCAATAATTTTCTAACTTTATAAATTTTCTGATGCCTACGGTGAATATAATATGAAGATATCAAACAGGAATTTTACGAGATGATAATAAGAGTCATCCGGAACACATTGTATCGCTTTTTATTTAATGCATAATGTCATACTTTTCTTAATATAGCCATTCAAAATTTTTTTTGAGTCACCCCATTTGTCTTTTATTTTGTATATCCTCTTATCGTTGTATTTTCGATTATCAATGCAGAATGAAAAATGGCTTATAGAAAAAAAAATGAAGCACGAATTTATCCCAACCCATTTTTCCAAAAATTAATTATGTATTCATTTTCACAGATGTAATCATTCTTGACCTTGTGTAATAAATGGTTATAAAAATTGGCATACGTGTCCTAGCTAGGTTTTAAAAGGCATAAGATTAAATTTTTCGAATTACCTTTACAGACATATTTCAGCA
Organism: Druceiella hillmani; assembly: GCA_039881145.1. Lineage (NCBI taxonomy): Eukaryota > Metazoa > Arthropoda > Insecta > Lepidoptera > Hepialidae > Druceiella > Druceiella hillmani. The sequence continues at coordinate 14,696,485 of JAYKKI010000014.1, read as the reverse complement.
CACATTTAAATCTTGATGTTGTTAATATCCTGGAAAATCGAGAAGTGGAGCTGGTCTACAACCTATCGATGCAGTTTTGGTTAACAAGCTTCCTTAATAAAATAGAGTCTGTCTACTTTTATGATTAATTTATATTTTCATATGCTTTCTTTACCCATATATATGTATTTTAAATTTTTGTAATGTTTTGAAAAATATGTATGTGATAAAATATTTATGGTACCTCATTTCAATAAAATATAATTGTCAATAAAATTTGAATACGAAGTCAAAAATGACATGATGATAGAAAAATTACACCGTCAAAACAAACATGACTCTGAATTTATTACAACCAAATAACTCGTATGGAGTATCATAAAAAATATTAATAACGACTCTGCTCATGCGGAATATCATCGAACAAAATTCTACCATCACTAGGACGGCGAATGATTTGTAGATATTTTTAGCCGGATGGGAAAACTTATATTGATGTAGTACATCTAGGATGGTATTTTGTTATCAAGATACGTATGTGCGTAAGAAAGTGGACAGGAACTCCTCAATGGTGAGAAGATCATCACACTATGGTGTCCAAATAATTTTCTTTAAAGCCGAACCGAACAATCCGATTTTAATAAATAATGTATCGTTAAAGTCGAAGAAAAGACACTTCAGAGGCTTTAAGAAATTGGACTAAAAATATATTTATGCATAAAAGTCTTGCATTAAAATGTTGAATATTAAAAAAAAAATTAAATAAAACTATTTATCTGGACACATATCATGAGAGTTATCAACGATGGATTGCACTTTTTGTCTTTCTTGTCAACTAGCACTTTTTTGGGTTTAAATTTTTTTAGAATTATCTAATACATTAACATTACAAACCTCGCGTCTTTTGGTACATGTGACTGAATCACACTGAATGATTTCAAAAGGTTGAAAACTCGAGCTAGACGGAATATTTTGCCACATGCTTCTCTTTTTTTACGGTTGTTACAACTTTTGGTAGACAAATTTATGGAGGCATACTTCAGTGTTCAACTTTAATATTCCACCACATAAAAAGGCGTTACAAAATATCAACCAGAAAATGATCTAATTTATTGTAAATTTTACTTTACAATGGCTTAAGGGATTATAAATATTCTTAAATTTACTTAATTATAAAAACTTACAACTACAAAAAAATCATATGAATAAACGCTGCTCAATATATTACTATGTTAAATACTTACATGGAAGTCGTGACCTTCAACAAGTTTCTGGCAAAACACAATTTTAGTGTCATTATGCACTCGATGACAAACCGAATGAGAGGATCGGTTGGCGTAAGCGTGTATGTTGCTCTGTTTAGTACTTTGCTCCAACTCACTACGAGAGGTGAAGTGAAGCGACTCCGTCAGATGAAACAAAAATCTTTATGAGAAGCACTTCTTTAAAATTCTAAAACATTTTTGTTTTTAGACATGTCTTCACTGTTTTACATTTTTCTTTCATTTTGCTGCAATGTCTATTTAAATCCGTTAAGGGAATGGTAAACTTCTCAATTGGTATGTGAGACCGACACAAGCATATGTGAAACTCTGTATGTAGGTAATAAATTCATTATCCTCAGTCGTTTTTATTTGCTGTTGCGGTATCTAAGGTTTAATGAAAAAACCCACGTATTTCTCTTACTACTGTGGGCAAACTGGTTCCCCTTAGAGAGTTGTTTAATAGTTCGACTCAGTTTTTTTATAATTGACGAAAGCTAGAAGCCCTCAGGGTTCGTGGTAGTTTTACGCAATATATTCCATCCAAATCAAATAAGTACGGCATAAAAATGTACGCCCTATCTGATATTATAGACACAAAATATGAAAGTGTATATTGTAATAAAACCTATAGGTGCCTATTAACTTGATAACTCATAAATTCCATTTGTTTTTTGACTTAGCATATGCATCCCTAATATTGTGTGTAATATTACTTATGGCAATTATTTTAACAGTATTCCCTCGGTGAATGAATTCGAAGTCAAATATAAGATCAGAGTGATCGGCGTGATCCGGAAAAATAAAAGGGAACTACCCAAACAATTTACCGATATAAGAGAACGAGAGGAGATATTCAGTTTGTTCGTCACAGAGATAAATGCACTCTCGTGTCTTATGTGCGTAAAAAACTAAGAATATTTTGTTTGTATATAGATGCCTAATAATATCAAAATCAACAGTGAAACTGGTAAGCCAGAATTTTTGATAACTATAACCCTGTCAAAATGTGGGATTGATACGGTGGCAAAATGTGCGAGACTTATAAAGTTGAAAGAGACACAAATAGATGTATAGTTTGATTAATTTAGCGGGTATAGATTCGTACATTTTATACTTACAAAATAATCCTAGTAAGAATGTCAACAGTAGAACATTTTGGAAGCCTTGTCTTCTCATAAATTCACATCTCAGGAGGCGTGCTGTCAACATGTGTTTGCTAAAGACATTAAAGTTTGGATTCGCTGAAATATGCAAATTTAGTAGTATAGAGTCTTCAGCAATAACTAGTTATGATAAAATTGATCGTTGTGCACATTGCACCGTCAAAAAATATCTAAGACGAAGTCGTTATAATATTTCCTGACTGCTATGATGAGATTTCTCCTAAAAACCAACGAAAGATATATGTTTATTATTCCGTTGTAGTGTTTAAAATTTAATACTTTATTTTTGTTCTTTAGAAGAAGAAAATTCTTTTTGTTAACATTTTTGTGACTTAAGAAAATATTAATATTATTGTAAGGTTGTAATAAAAGATCTTAAGTTATTAATAAGATAATATATTGCCAAGAAATTATTTTAATTTTCTTTATTGCATTCTCTTGTTTAAAAAATATAATTGAGCTGTAGATATTCTTGAAAAAATAACATTATATTGGGTTTCAAACCTTCGGTCCGTCACGCTGTCTCCCATACAGGTGTGATAGAATAGGTATTGTAAAATTTGACGCAAGTATATGAAGGTAAAAATTTTATGTGTGTTTAAGTATACTCTTAACTTACAATCATTTACCCGTTTCAAAAAGACCTTTTACTAATATATAATTTCTATATTCTCAATTGATTTGCAGTGAAATCATAAAGAGGAAGCTTTAAAGAAGTTAAATAAAAGATGAACAAGTCGCAACAAAAGTTTGAACTATTTAATATACTCAGTCAATGTGAACTACTGTAAACATAAAAGCATTTCAAAAAATCTGCAATAAGAATATTACTTAGAACGCTTTCTCAGAAAATTTAAAATTTTAATTTCATTTTAAAATTACAACAGTGGGAATGAATGAAACTAACTGGAGTATATGCTTCATATGTAGGGATTAACTTAATATATTTGTGATAAAGTAATTTGATTCGATACAGATATTTCCACAGAGTGTTAAGAGAATTGCTTGCAATTATATTTGTATTAGCATGTATTTGTATATTGTATACTATAAGTATTAACTAATTTACCTGTGCATAAAAGGTGTTTTAAAGAAAGAGCGTTCCAACTTTACTAATAATTATCTTTCGACAATAATTTGGTAAAGTAATTTTTAAATTTATTTTAATATTTCATTTTGATTTGGTATTTTTTTGACCGAATCAATAATATGTTCATTAATTAAAAACACCAATAAATTATTCGTTCTTATTGAATTTTAATAAATCAAAATCAACAAACAAAAATTATTATCCACCGATACGCTTCAAACAATATTGGTGATAATATTATTATCAAAAAACAAATCAACAAATTTTCAAGACAAATATGTTTATTTTGTAACATTCATTGGAGATTTTATTGCCTTATTACTTATAATCATGTATAAAGCACCAGAGTAAAGCCATGAATCTATTACTAGTACGTGACATTGTAATAATTTTTGCAATATACAATTATAAGACAAAAACCCTCAAGAATATATTGATTATATAATGCTTTACTTTGTCGAGAAATATAACGAAAGGTGCATAAAAAGAGAATTTATTGTAATCCTTTAAGTTTCTTTTTTGTATTAAGTGTCGAAAATTACAAATTTTATTTAAAGCCTTGTTTTTTTGAAGTTTTCCCAAAATTATTGGATCAGGAATTTAAGCAAACTAATGATCCAAGGAGTAAGGTTCAAAAAACTGTGCTTTCAGACTGGTGCTTTTTGTTGCAGCTATTAACTACAGCTCAATGGGTCCTGAGATTTATTCAATATTTTGCAAATTAAAATGAAGAAGTAGTTAAATGAAAAGAACATGCGATCTAACAACATGTGGTTCTACATCAAACACATAAAGAGCATCAGGATGTCTTAATATTTCCACCAGCAAAGATCAGTAATTTTATAAAAATTTTACCCTAGTTTTCTATGAAAGCAAGGTAACTCACAGCTAATGATCCAATATTTCATTTCTTTCTTGCCACATATTTATACTATGTTCTATCGAGGTATATTATATATTGTAAAGTAGATCTTCAACTTTGTTTTTCTGAAATAAATTATCTATAAACTCTCATATACTCTTAAGTTACGAAAAAAATTAAACTTTGAACGTATTAAGAAGTCTGTTAATGTTAACTTTCAAAATGTACCTTAAAAGTTTGACCTAAAGTAGATTATTTTATTTATGTTTTTATCTGTTTGGTTTTCCTGTATTATCCTGTTATATTTCTGGGCCAAGTAAAGTTTTCTGTAATATATTATTTGAGTGATTCTTGTATTAGCATTGTAACTTGTAAACTATGTTATAATACCAAGGAGCAGGTATAAGCAGGTATAAGTGATCGATACCTGGCTTTGCTTTTACATGATTACAAATTGTAAGGCAATAAAAGGTCCTATCAAAGTAAGAAAATAAATGTATTCTGTAACCTTCATTGTCTTTTTTTAATTAGGAAACATTTTTCTTAAAAGTAATCACGGCAGAATTTATTCGACAATTGAAAATAAATCCTATACTAGAAAGGAAATTTAGGAAAAGAAAACAACGTTTAAAAAATCGCTTGCTGCATTTTTTAGGGAAAACTTTAATAAATTGTATTTTATCTATTAACTCATTTATTTGAAAGCAGCGGTTTAGAAATAATTTAATTCGAAAATTACATTGTTTTAGCCTGAGGTCCGACATCGCTCGGTAAATGTAACTTATGTTGAAATTCACCAACACCTTTAATATTTATAACGTTCAAGTTTTCTATTTATAATAACTACAAATTTCACCTAATTACCAGTTTTCAGACGCTACGATGTTCCTAAAATTGAGCTATTCATTTTCTCAATAAAGATACACTACAGGTCTTAAAAATTGTTAATTTATTTTTGGTAATACTGTTATTACTAGAGCTAAGTGCCAATGTTACGCCAGTGGGTAAGCTGGACGTATGTTTTTAAAAATAGCCCCTTTATTACATCTAGTATAATTTTCCCAATTAATCAAAATATATACCTGTGCAAGCTTCTTTAATATTGGATTGGAAATTTAAAAAAAGGAACACAGAATGCAACTTCCACTTTTTTGATAGTTTCATTTTGCTTCATTAAAGTTTTATAAAAATAGGAGTTATATATCAGGAAAAACTTATTGTCAGAAAAAATCAGTTATGAGGCAAACTTCAATTACTTCATAAGGGAGGTAGATAACTAGGATACAAAATATTCTCTTATGAATTTAGAGCCAAATTTGCTCTCATATGAACTAATTTAAGAATGGATTCACTCCACACCATAACAAGTCTGTCTTGGGCGAATAAAAGCATGTATTTTTATATTGATATAAATTAGGGAAATGCGTAATGAGGTAAAGGTAAGTGTATTATCAAATGTTATTATATATGTAAAGTGTAATATTCCCACCTTTCAATTTTTTATATAAACAAGGCTATTATTATAGTCAGCAAAAAATTATGTAATTTTGTAACAACTATTTCGATACCAAAGGTAATTTGATTCTATGGTTGGACTTATTCATATATTATATTAATATTTCCGTTATATTTCTTTCATTTGTACATAAAACTATTTCTTTGTTTATTACTCAATCGCATAAAGAAGTTCACCTAGAATATTATTTAAGAAAATATTAAATTTCTCAAAAACAGAGTCCTCTGAATCATTAATCCTTAGTAGCATCACCAAAAACAAAATTAAATAGAAACTAGTACACACAGATTTATGTGAGTTGTTGTTAATTTTTGTCTTAAACAACCCTTGTAGGACTTTCATTTAAAAACTGTTTATTTTAATTTATGAGATTCTAAAATCATATCGATTTTAAAATCATTTTGAAAATCATGACGACACAGACAAAAACGATACGTTAATTCAATTGAGTAGAAAACGGGATAAAATTAATGCAAAGAGAAATTTTACTATTCCTAATTCATGAAGGTATTTTCCATGCATATGGTAGGAAATATCAATTTCCCTTGTTAATGTGTGCCACTTATTGAAATTATAATATGTTTAAACTAGTGTGGTAACTCAGACTGTAAATATTTAATTTTAAGTTTTCATCGGTATTCTAATATTATCGTCAAAGTTTATGAAAAACGATTTATATTAGTATTTTATATGGAGACAATTGGGATATTTTTTCTACTCACTTTGAGACTAATTATTTACTACTCATATCGGCCTACCACACAACTTCCACAAAATAAGAGGCATGGTATAACGTTGGGAAAATAGAATTTTCCACGAGAATATAATATAGTATATTTATCGACAAGCTTCACATTTGTGCAATAGCAAACGAGTAGGCACCCTGACATTATTAAGCACGTAAAGGGATCACGGTTCAAAATGAAATATTCGATTTCCCATTTTATTTCCAGTATTTCTCACTTTGCAATTTGTGATTTTCATTCGTTACAATTGAAACGAAATCGCGATGGGGTTGACCGGAATGTGGGTGAGAAGAGGCGAAGTGCGAGGTGTGGATGTAACATAAAAATGTCGTTATTTTCCCGGGCCAAACGGTGAAGCACAATGGATTATTTGCGAGTCATTCAGGTCACCCATAGTAGCAAGCTTTTTATTGAATATTTACAATTTTTTCACTTTTGTTCGCATCCCTCATAAAAGGTTTATTTATAAAGCTTTCTTTTATAAACAAAGATTATAATACAGTACACAGGATAATGATGAACTAAATGAATATCTGATGAAAACTTTTCTTCTTCATATAAAATTTGCAACATAGCGGTTGTTAATATTCATTTTCCTTTTAAATATTTCGAATGTATTAAATCCGAAAAAGCGTTCTTTTCTTCTAGAACATAATGCCATTCAATTCGTTGTTAAGTTTTCTCGTGTGGAATGAAGTGAACTTTCGACAGTAAGTTTCCCGAAAAAAACATTTTCTTTATATTCGCTCATTTAGTTTTATATAAATAAAATAATAATATATTTCTAGCATTCAAAATAAAATAAAAAGTAATTTATATTATCAATTATATTACCTAAGCCCTAACCTCTCTCAATATACTTGTGCATATAATCGTATATGTTATTGAAATGTCGTTTAGAATATTTCCAGACAAAAGTATATACTCAGGATAAAACCGTAAGATGACTATTTCACGCATTACATATTTTGATGCGGGTTCCGAAAAGCCATAAACCTACTTCTAAGAAAGTACAAAACAGTACATAATGTTAGACTATGGATTGATGAATACTAAAACTTAGAAATTATTCCTTCCCTCTCGATTGATAAAAATATTTTTTTTATCTACCATCAGGTACCATCGAAATTATATATTGGAATTTAATTAAATATTTAATATTTTGGAACTGAATGATTTACATTATAATTTAAGAAATATACGAGTATGGTTTAAACAAATTTAATATTCGTTTTTATTAGAAAATTGTTAAATAAACTGTGCTTTACTAACTTATAATTTTGTTTAATTTGAGACCAAAAATTATCTATTGATATTTTATTTATCACACAAACGGCAATGTCATGATTGTAATAATTCCATCAAACAAAATGAAATATATTATTTCACTTTTGGTAATACTAAGAGTGTGCATCTACACTGTGTGCAGTTACAGTTAACACAAATAATTTTATAATAAATTTGAATCTTATTTGATGGAACAGTCAATAATAAAAATATTTATTAACAGAGACCATTAAATAGTTAAAATATAAATCAATAATGGCACAAAATTGTAAGTATTGTTATTATGTTAAAGCTACAACAATCCGAACAAATTAAAGTTATATTAAAACTTACTAATTATCCATTAACGAATATATTAATTTATTGTCTCAAATTAAATCCTAATTTTGTTTAATAAAGAACTAAAAGTGGTCGATAGTGAGTATCAGACGAAAAGACGAACTACGCAAAGTTTTTATTTCCTATGTCTTTTTTGTTAAACAAAAAACTAATAATAACATAAAAAGTATACTAGGGGCAAATATATTGCATTTAATTTATGCAAACACCCACTTTGGAATAGGCATTTTGATTTACAAAAAGAATTTATAAATTATAAAAATAAAATTAAAAATTAATGGAAACTTAATTATAATATGTAATCGAATCAAAAACTTACTTTGTTATATATAAAAGTAGAGAACCAGCTCCTAGCAAAAACTTGATAAAGATTAATTTTGGTATACGAGGTTATTTCTATGGTATTTATGTGGTATAAATAAAAACTAATGCCATATGAGAAAATTTTTTGATTATTGGATTAACTTAATTGACTAATTATTAACCGGGATTTTCGGTAATGAATGCCCTAAAATGAACAAATAAATGTATTATTATTTGTGAAATATTACAATATTTATCAAAATAAAGTGACTTTATATGGACACGAATACGACGCATAAATTGTAATATAGTTAAGGGCTTTATTCTTTTTCTTTAATGATAAAAAGAAATAAGGGAACTTTTATTATCTTAAAAGTTATTTTTAAAATTATCTAACCACATAATGACATCTGTTGAACTAAATTTCTTGTAGCACTTCTAATGTTTGTATTATCATTAAATTCGGTATTTGTATATAGATAACAATATAGTAATTAAAAATATGCAGATGACCGAATTATTTAATATTTTGCACATGTATAAAGTCATGAATATTTTCAATATTACCATGTAATCGTAAATATATTTGATGTACTTACAATGAGCACAGAATATTGCCCAGTATTATTAAAGGTTTTATTCTAATTTTTAGACTAATATACCGTTCACATTTAAAGGAAACTACGTGATGTAGTATTATTTCTACTTTCTTTAATTTCTTTATCACGACCTAGGTTTCGTTGTATTACAACATCTTCAGGTGGGATATTAGCAAAGATTCGTCGTCGATAAAGAAATTAAAGAAAGTAGAAATAATACTACATCACGTAGTTTCATTTAATTGTGAATAATGAATTTCTACAAAATTAACGCCAAACATATTCAATAACATACCATTGTAAATATTATATTACGTACATTGTGAGAAATCACTGTCAAAAAAAAAGAAATAAACACATTAATTTATATTATACCTTATTAGTTTTAACACAGAAATGTCGTTTAAATTTCATTATTTTCCAACACAATTGCGCGATAGCCTCGGGAAGGGTAGCACTCGCAATTTTATTTTTAATTGCGGCAAACGAAAATTACAAGTTGCGGAGCGATAAATATTCACAATAAAATTGAAAAACGGAATGTTTCATTTTAATCTATGAACTCAGCGTGTTTGTAATAACGTCGCTTTAATGTGTTTACTCTTTTATAAATGATTTCATAACATGGAGGAGGTGGTCAATTGCTATGTATCTGTTTATATGTGTACCTCATATCTCCTGCATCTCCCAGTCAGTTTGTATGATTTGTTTTTCAGTCTAAATCTTATATTCTCAGTATGGACCTATAAAAATATGGTTAAAATCTGATTGGAAGATATACCATAAAATTCCCCAAAATCGAAGATTATAGGTGCCGCAATCTAGTGTTGGGTGATATAGGTCCCAGCAATTTGAAAATGGTTCCTTTTTTAAATGGTAAACTTCCAGTATGGTTCCATGAAAATTTTGTTACAATTAAATGATGGAAATCTAGGATAAATAATGTAGATTCACAATACTGAACAGCACAGTTGCCTAGATCGAGTTTCGATAATGTAGGTGTAATAATAATTTAATAAGACGCGACATAAATTTTCTCTTTGGCAAAATCAGATTACAATGTGGTAGTCCGAAGGTGGTGACCGGAATTCTTCCATAACGAGGAGTAAGTCGAGTTTGATACAGTTTGACTCGTCTTACTGTTATAAGAAAGTACTAGGATAAGTAGGTAGATAAGTATATACGGTATATACAATATAATTCCATACTTTCTTCCATAAATGTTAATGATGATGATTACTGCCTGCCTAAGTCTTGAAGATCGAAACCATGAGATTAGATGCTGTTTCTAAATTAGTATTTTGAGTCTCAAGCAGAGTCTTTACTACTAATCGCCAGATTGCAACTGCTCAGTCTTGGTCCTGTGACAATATTATCTGCTTCATTCGCGAGACTTGAGAATATTTTACTTTAAAATTAGTATTTTGTGTCTCCAACAAACACTCTGTTATTAAACTCTGGGTTCTTAATTCTGAGTCCTCATGCTGCGAGGCTACTGCATAGATTTCAATCAGAGATTCTATTATTGAATTCAGGATTCCCGTTTTTCAACCAGATGCTACATTAATAGAGCTTGTTTTGTGTTCGTTAACTCATATGTATATTCGGTATTAGTCAAACAATTCGATTGATTATTTTTATATTTGAATGTCTCCAGCACAATATCATAAAAATTTATTAGAATTAGACCATGGACATTGAAGGGGTACTATATAATTCCTCAATAATATAAAGCGCAGGTAAGATGATAAATTTTGAAACGACCAAGGATAGGGTAAATGCACCTTATAGCGAAATCAGGGTACAATAAAAGGGCCGGGAGGTGGTTATAGGAACTTTTCACTGATGAGATGTCAACTCTTCGAGTATGGACTCCTTTCACTTGTGTTTACGTATGGAATAAAATAAGGAAGTAAATATTTACGTAAGTACATACATATACTATAAATGCACGAAGCGACTAAAGTATTATTCGGTAAGTGGACAAGTAAGTATAAGTATAACCAAATACATGACTACATACTACGTAGAAAAGAGAGGGAACATAGAGATATATAACAAAATATACCAACTAACCTTATTAGGCGTACAAATAGTATATAAAAATATATCAAAGCTTGAAGCACTGACTACGGTGAAGACAAAAGTGGGAATGCGATTTATGCATTCCATCAAGTGAAACGTAGCACTCATTTGTGTATATAGACGTAGCACCAACAATCTCAAGTTATAGTAGTATTGTCTAAATTAATATATGTTTGGAAATTATGTTGTATCACAAAACTTCCAAATGAGTACTTTTAATTTCTATATTTCATATTTTTCAGTGCTCTTCTTTTCCGGTGATTATTTGAATTCGAGTATATGTTTTTGTAACATTATTTTATTGCTATATACGGATTACAAAAATCTTTAGTATTAAATGAAATATAGATTAAGGGTAGTTGTGTCCATTGTATTGTATATTTTAGTCCAATTTCTATTTTATTAGAATTAATGGCAATATTTTAAATTTAGATGAAAACGATGATAAATACGTATATATATATATATATATATATATAAATATATATATATATATATATACATATATATACATATTTATACATGCCACCCATTAAGTAAACACATAGATTAGCATCTCTTTTAAGATTATCATTTAGGCTCACGTTTTTCTGTTGTAAAAATTTATGTTTTAATATTAAAAATATATTTATTTTTGTCATGTTTTATAAATTGATTTGAAAAAAAAGGCATTAATAAAGTAAATTATAACCTTCGTGTTACCAATATAAACGTGTATTACTTGATTGAAAATATCTACTCATACTTTTAATGAAAACATTTTGAAATTGATCACTTGCAACTAGATTGAACTATTCCAATACCCATAAGGTCAGGCAAAGGCGCTTTGTCAACATCTCTTTCAATAAAATATTTCGCCCACCAGACTATCCCTCCAGGTCAAAGGTTGTTGTTTGCAGGAAACGTGTATTTGTTATTTCCAATACCAAGTGTTGTTATATATATATATATATATATATATATATATATATATATATATATATATATATATATATATATACACATATATAGATACATATATATATATATATATATACTGGCTGCTCATCGGTGCTTTTTCCGAGTAAAAGTGGAATTTTGTTTTATTTTCTTCTTGTGTATAATTGCCTACGTTTGATGAATTACTTACATTGCACAAATAGTCCCATCCCAGTGGCCATTTTCACACTTTTTGTTGAATTTTGAAATATTTTTACTTGACTAACACCTAGAAACCTAAAGAAATATACGAATTAGGCTTCGAGTTTCTAGACTTTATAATTCTGGAGATTTTATAATCAGTTTGTTGGCTGGTTTTAATAATCAAATTTAAATCTGGATTAATTCAAATTTATCAAATGTAATTAATAACGCATTCGCGGAGATTTACTTTAATTAGGAAACAAATTGTATGATGTCCTTATAATGTATATAGGTTTATTTTGTAATTTTGGGCTTATGAATGATTAACATTGTTAAGCTCTCTTACATTTATAACTCTCAACTTTTATATATCATAACCTCTTTACATTTATAACAAAAACCAAAATTTCGATGAGATAATAATTTGTGTCTTGTTTATGGCTTCTTCTTTGGCTTTTGACTTATTAACATAAGAACATTTTATGAAAATGATTTCACTAGTTTTTGAAAAAGGCGAAATTTTGAGTATTGAATCTAGAAATAAAATTAAAAATATTTGAGGTTGATTTGAGCACATACATTTAATGTATTTTCGACTCTATTAATATAATATGGTAAAAATATGCAGATATATATATATATATATATATATATATATATATATAATGTTCTGCTTTATATGATGAAGACCTAAACATATACTATAAATGATTAGTAAAGTTAATGGAAACGACCATAAAGTAATCAAAGTTAATAAAAACATTACAAAAAGTATTTAAAGTATGGTACTTTTTAGGCAATACTTAAATTTTATATGTATACGTGCAATATTAGCAATTATTACTCGCAGATATAACCATTGATGAGAATTTAACACAGTATTGATAAAGATATGGGTAGTAATACTCGTACGACTAAAGATCATTCCATTCCATAAAAATTGTTTTCGTTTTAACAATGTACGATCCCAGGAATCTTAGTATTATGCAGTATATGGTGCTCAAAACACAATACATTTTAATTACAACGCAACAGCCATCGAACATTGTTGAAGATGCGAGCATTTTCAGGTGGTACTTGTAAAAACGAGACGATACTTGGGCCTGAAACTCACTGCGATAACATCAATTGTACCACTTTAACCATTTTAATTTGCATGTTTTGCATTCGCTGGGAAAATGAATTTGTATTCAGCGTTTTGCTGCATCTAGGGGACTCGATGGTAGGACAGATTGATTTTTATCGCATTCAGCGACATTTGAAGTACGACTACTCAAACTCTGTTGAAATTGATTACCTTTTAGACATATTGTGATTTGTCTTGGGGTATTAATTATTTCCAATGTATGAAACCAAATTAAGTATAACATTTTTCCTTATGCAAAATGAAAGATTCATTACCTATTTTCTTTAGTAACATCAGTAGCAATATCGGAAAATTCGTCCTAGGTAACATTTTCAGGAATTTTATGTATTTTCACTTAAATATTTCAAATATTAGAAAATATAGATCGAAAAATGAAATCTCGCACCAGTATTTAAAGAAAGTTCCTAATTGCATATTGCGAGTGGGCGGGTACGAAATAGATGAAAATAGGATAGCATCGCTACAAGGTATCAGATATTATCGGGGCGGATATCATCATAATCCATAAAAAATAACAAAATTAAGAACAATCAAGTGTCACTATCCCAATATTATTATCTCATTCTTGTCTTGTGGGTAATTTCAAAGAAATCAAAATTAAATATCGTAAAAAATTTATAATAAATATATTTTCATACTCTTGCAAGGGCAATGGTAGTTTTGCTTGAAACTGGAATGATTTTTCATAACACAGAACGACATTTTGATATTTATTTTTAAAAATAGAACAATAAAAACAGACAACCATATACCGTGAGTATTAAATTCATACTAAACTATTGCTACACAAAAACATAAAGCATGGCAATTACCTCTTTCTTTAACCTTTTGAGTAAACAATTTAGAATGGTAATGTCATGTTTACAAATCATAACGTCGTTGTCCAATATCAAATGTTATATTGTAAAGTGTTAACAAAACTAAAAAATATATTATCTTTCCCTCTATATGAAATTACATTTGAATAGTTCTTAATATATTTAAATAAAACTGCATGCATTCGTAAATGCTGCATGTGTGCATGCGTGAATGCGTGCGTGCTTGAATGAATTAAGACAACCTGTTTATTTTTTAAAGAAACCTGGTTAAAAAAAAGTATATTTATGTTGTCGGAGATTTTTAATCAAAATTATATTTTCTTTCTCAAATAACTTCGTTTTTGCCTCATTGCGGATTAAATGCGGCGAGCCCAGCAAAAATTTTAAAATTATATTTGCAAAAATGCGACTTATTGTTGGTTTAAGAGTAACATTCGAAAACGATGGTTGGTTGATAATTGAATAATGAAAATAAACCTTTTCGGATACTTATTGAAGAAGAATATTTTTAAACAAACCGTAAAATCCCACAATCACATAAAAATAATATGACATAGTTTTTATGACTCAATGCCCAATATTATTTACCATAGACTTATAAAACCTGTTAATGTATTTTACCAAATATTTCTGTATGTAATTATAGAAAATGATGAAAGTATTAGCTAGTGGAGATTAATTATAAAAAAGACCCAATTTCGCAGAAAAAATATTTCGATTTTACATATAGTTTAATTCTTATTAAAGTATGTGTAGTGGTTTTGAGACGTTTTGAACCTTTATTATAAACTTGTATACTTGAACATATGTCTCTTTAATATTGTTACTAACTCTAGAGTTAAGAAGTTAATAGAAGATCGAAATATTAGTTTCAAAGTATCATATATTTACAAAGGAAATATATTTAATATCTTTCTAATTTCTAACATATTTTTTGTTTTTCTTTTGTCAGAATCTACAGTGTATTACTCTCATAATGACAATATATTTTACGATCATATCTCTATTTTAGAAGGGGCAATATATAAAAGGAGTAATTATTATATCAATGTATTAGTAGTTGTCCTTTCAAGGGGCTTAAAAAAAATTAATAGGGGTTTTAGAAAAAAACTTTAATCTTTTAAGAGTTTTTCACGGAAGCACTACACTGAAGAAAAAATTTTTAGACCCTTCGAATATGTTAATTTTTAAGCAACTTAACTATAGCAACATGGGAACATTTTCTTAAATCAATGCAGGTAATAAAACTATAAACTATAAAGTATTTTCCCTTTTGCATATTCCTTCACCAAATAACATATTGAATTTGTAAAAATTTAATGATGCATGATATTTCTATAAACCATTTAAAAATTTTATTTACTTCGCTTCTTGAGCAATTTCATAATTCCGGGTGAACAGAATGTACCCTGTAGCTTTGATTTATTTACGAGTGTCAAAATATGCGGCATGAATAGCCAGAAAACGAAGTGATCCTATATGGGTTCCTTTTTTCTTTTTGAGATACGTAACTCTAAAAATATTTTGTTTGTTTGCAAAAACGGATTTAGCTCAAAAATTGCTAAAGAAATTGAAATAAATTTTACATAAATAATAAATAGTAACCATGGGACTGACGTAATTTTTGTTTCATTGTAATATGTCAAATGGCTCCAAAATAATGATGACGTTGGCATTTTATTCTCTGAAGTATGTCTAAATAATCTTCTTTATGATCTACATGTACATATTGTATAGCCTATACCATATACCTAATATTAGTGAAATATTCATTCGTACACTCCGAAATCAAAAAAATTCCTGTATGGAAGTACAAAATTAGTATACTCTTTGATCAGCACTTAACATTTGTTCAGGCGATATCTACCTTTTGATTATGTTCCATAAAAGTCCTATTAAAGTATTTATTCAATAGTACTTAAAGAAAATTCCATAAGATGCGGGCATTAAGCTTCAAAACAAACATAAATTCACACCTACTAAGTTTTTTACATAGCTAGTTGCTTGAATTTTAAATGAGCATTGGGATCCAATTTAGCTGCGTATTCTTAAAATATTTGCAGAAATAAATCATAAAAGCAGCTGTCAATTGATATGAGGTAGAGGAGAGACTTAATTTATAAAATTATAACAATATTTTACTAACCCAAATAGTTGGATTACAATCTAGCACCATTAATTTTTCTCCTTCGTTCAGCATAAATTAAAATATAAAGGTGCTTGTTCTTCAAAATCTTGCTCAGAGCAATATCTAGAAAAATATTGACCCACAATTTCATTATCTTAGTGTCGATGAAAGTTAGAGTATTAAATGGTATAGAACAAAGCAAGAACGCAAACAAAATGTCTTGTTATCTTTCTTGATTCTATTAGATTAGGGTCATAATAATACTTTTTGATAGTGTTAAATAGCTAAATTTGTAGATTGTCAGTTTCGGATATTAAAACTACTAAATACCTTCAAATAAATGAAAAATCAATTTAATTCATTTATATGAACTTAAAAATGACCGTAATTGAAGGAAAATTTAAAACTTCTAAGCTTGTTCCACATTATAATCCTATATATTTTTAATACGATCCACCAGATAGTTTTAAATAAAGTGATTATGAAAGCAAGTCACAATTATACTAAGGTTTTGTACTTAAAAATTACTTATGTACAACCAATGACATAATACTATGTGCTCTAAAATTTGTCATCAAAAATTTAAATAATTTATCTCAATTGAACACAGATTTCATTTTATATATATGATTTTATTAACTCCCTATTGGTGAAAAATGCATCAAATTTACTTTTTGTTCCTAAATTTCAGCTATATGTTTTTTTAAATTGAATAATAATCCTAAATTTTGAATGACTGAAAAAAGCATGTGTAGTTTTTTTATATGCTATAATGTTTTGTAATAAATTAAATGGTACACTTAAATTATGTTAAGAATATTTATCTCGACGAAATTAAGCATAACGTAAAAATTAATCAGTTATTTTACAGCAAATGTGTTGAAATCGAAAACATTTATTTTCAAAGAATTCCCTTAAATCTCGTAATAGTTTCCTACACCGATCTAAAGTTGGAATGTGAGTTAATTTTTTTCTTTCTATGTAAGAGGTAAATTCAAAAGCAAATAAATTTATTTCGAATGTATTTATTTCTATTATAAAAAATCTTACATAACGCATATAAATAAAAGCTTGGTTTCCTTTCGAGAAACTATAGTTTCCCAAAGAAAATCATGAAATTTCTCAATTTAGTAAAAAAAACGTCATAGTTTCTTAGTTTACGCTCATAATATCATTATAAATACTTTCGAATAAAGTTAGGTGATGTATAAAATAAAATGGTCTACAATCATCCTTATTGTAAAGGCTTACACTTTTTCATGATAGGTTACCAATAAATAAACTTGGTACTATAAACTAGTACTAATTTTTATAAAACAGAATTAGTTATTATTTACTTATAATATTTAAAAGTGTACTTGGTGATTCACTTGAGATAACAAATTAATCTCAATAAACTTGCAAGAAAAACAATCTGCATATGAGACATAAATCCTCTGACGAATAGATGCAACAACGGACAGGCTTGCCACACTAGTAGGAATCCTTTAGATACATTTTATCAAGCATCCCTAAGGTATCAGGTTTAGAATACGATTCGTAGGTATTTTTGTTCATAAAGCGATGTCCTGTGGTTATACTTTTTTTTTGTCTATACCTTTTTAGAAACACTCTGTGCTTGATAAAAATGTAGTAGTTGTTTTTAAGCAATGTTGGGAATCAAGAAAAATATTTATTATTTCGGATAGATGTCTGTATAAGTATATTTGTTCGTAAATCAACTTACTTTAGTACCGCGTTATCTATATTCGGCTCATATCGTACAAATGTGTACGGACATGACCGGCTCGTGGGGCCCTAAGGCATGGAAATCATTCGTAATTAAGCGCACACGTAAGTCTACCTTACTTCTAAGCATTGCGGAATTTTCAAGCGGTGATATTTGTTAAGCGATTCAAATTTTCATTTTTCGAACTTTAACGAGTTACTTAGACATACCGCTTTGAAAAAGTTCTGTTATACTCTTTAATACCAATTAACCCTGTGTTAGCCTAAAGCTGCGGCATTGGTTGGTAAAAGTTAGTTACGTGAAAATTAACGAATATATGCAAATTTATTAACACTCAAATGTTGTATTTGTTATAACTACAAATATCTCTTAAGTGCAAAAGTTTTTTAACACTATAATGCTCATGAAATAGAGATGTTCCTTTATGAAAATTAACCATAAGTGCTATCAATTTCTTAAGATGTATTTTGATAATATTGTCATCATCCTGGCTAAGTCCTGATTGTTTCATCATGTCACTTTACAATAATTTAGTAAGTGGGGCTAAATTTTGGTCTCTTCTGGCTGTTAAAAATAAATTAAAAAATCTAGTTTGTTATGTTTTTGAGTGCATTATTAATTCCATCAAAAAATTATTAAAATAATATGGAAAAAAATATTCAAAGAAATTACCAAATTTAAAATGGAATATTAAAATCCCAGTTTCAACACTTATAACTAAGAAATTGTACATTTTTTAAAAACTACATTTTTAGTTAAATATTGCAAAGTTCGTTATTAGCCATTTTATAACATGATACTTATATTTATTTAGTTTAGAACTGAATTTCATTGAACTTGAAATCTATGTTATTTTAAAATATTGTACCATGAAAATCATTCATTCCATTGTCTTCTTATCTAGACATCCTGAGATGTGTCTTTATATTAAGGTAGAAATTTATGACTATTAGTTTCGTCTTGAAAGTAATATAATGTGGACGGCATACAGATTTGCAAGGGTTTCGGACCTGAAAACATTAATATACCTAAGTTGCTTCATGGGCTCAATCTTTAGTTTCTTAAATTTTAATCTCAAGTGCATGTACCTTGGTTGCTCGAAGACATAGTATTCTTCATGTATGATTAAACTTGCAAAAATAATTGACGGTATTGTTAGTAATAAGCTAATTTTCATGCAAATGGCACATTGCTTTAAAATAAGTAAAATGAAGAATCTCAAAAAAATCTATCTCATTTATTTGATATCTCAATGGTAAACAAATACAAGTGCCTCGTAAAACCTATGCCTTTTTAAGTCGATATACATATATATATATATATATATATATATATATATATATATATATATATATATATATATGTGTGTGTGTGTGTGTGTGTGTGTGTGTGCGCGCGTGTGTGTGCGTGTGTGTGTGTGTGTGTGTGTGAAAGGAGTCAAAATTGTAACAAACAATGCATGTGACACAAACGGGATTATTTACAACAACATTTCAATATTCGTTGTAATAATTAGATCCAGAAATTTAAGCAAACAAATCATAGCAGGAGAATATGATATAAAAACAGTATCAGTGTAATTAAATTCGGCTCAATCCAGGTCATGGCATGATAACTTCCAAAGGTTACGTGGTATAAAGGTTTTGCAAACTATAATAGGGAAGAAAGATGATTTCAAATATAAAAATCTAAAATTTCATTCTTTCAGTTATCGCGTGTTTGCGAGAACAAGTTATGTTTAGGAATTATACATGTTATGAAGTACATCTTCAACTTCGTTATTGCAAAGTATCTATAAACGCTCATTTACTATTAAGTTGTGGAACAACTTAAATCTTGACCTCACTAAGCACTCCGTTAATATAAGCTTTCAAGAGACATCCTAGGAAACTTTATCTGAAGCGGATAATATAATTTATATTGTCGCTGATCTCATCTCATTCTTGTATTGTCCTGTTATATTGGTAGACAATATTAAGCTTTATGTAATCTATATAAACTTGAGTAATACTTATCTTATACTTATAACTTGTACAACTTATTAGGTACTATTACAATATCATATACATCAACGACCGATGCCTGGCTTTGCTCTAGTATGTTCATATGTTTATAAATTAAAAAGCAATACAATTTTCAAGGTAGGTTATAAAATACAAATATTATTTTATTCTTATTTTTTAGAAAAAATCTGGGCAGTATTTATTGGAGATTTAAAGAAATTTTTTTGAAGGGATGTTTTATAGAAAAAAATGAGAATAAGAAATAAATTTGATAAATTTTATTTCACCCATTGATTCATTATTGGTAAAGCTGCGGTTAATTTATAATTTTGACACAAAAATTACTTTGTCTTTTTCTGAAACTCTGATATTGCTTGGCAAAATTTATATGCCAAGCAATATCGTAAAATTTAATGAAAACCTTGTATCTTAAAAACATTGAAATCTTGTATTCATGATTAAAATAAAGTGATAATATTTTTAAAAAGGTGAGTAAATTTCTAGTTGTTTTGAGGTGTTAAAAATAAAAAGAAGACTATTCATGTATTTATTTACTATATATAAAACTGCCCAGCAAAATGTAAAATAATGAAAACACGAGCATTTGATTAGAAATTTTCTGCCACCATATCGTTTTCCAATGTGAATAAATTTGCTAATGTTAGAGAAATACTTCATGATGAACTTGGAATTGACTCCAAAAATCTCTAACAATTGCAGTATTTTGCAAATTTATTTATGTTGGGAAACGATATCATACCGCAAAAATTATTACACACATGATAAAATTTGTGAAATATATCTACTTTTAGAATTTTTATATCGGTATCTACTGGCAAGTAATACTAATATTATGGTTGCCTGTTTCTCTCTCTCTCTCTCTCTCGCGAATAAACACACTAACAGACACGGTGCAAGTATTTGGTGAGGTTTTAGCTAAAAGTAAAATAGATTATGTACCAAGCACCAGCCTTTCTCTCTCATTCCCACGTACAAGATTATCCATAAAGAGATATACAAGAGCTACGTTGAACTTGGTACGGGCTCGAAAAATCCCTAAACATCTGGTAATTCCATGCCGTCCAAAATTGATGATAGAACGCAATTTACTTCATTTTTGATGATAGACGCATGATTAGTTTTTAACCGGGAAAACCAGTTATAACATATTGTTTGGCTTGTAAAATGTTAACGAAATAAATGTATTAATAAATAAAATATTTTTAAACCATCTTTAATTTTTATTTTAGAAAGAAAATTAAAAAAATCTGCTATGAAATTTGAAATATACCGAATTTCGCCCAGGTGTTAGTTACTGTTAGTTTAGGTGCTAGACTATACGCTGGATTTAGAGACACATATTTTTGATTTCTAATTTTTTAGGCTCTTTTAGTGTTTAAGAAAAGATTTAATTAAAAATGTAAACTACGGTTTTTTAGAGAATACATTTTCTTACGCTACTTTAAAATAAAAGAAAAAGATTTATATTGTAACAAAGGCATTTTAAAAAAGGTGGTATTTGCAATTTTATAATAATCGCATGTAAAATTACAAAAAATCATAACAAAATATTAATAATATTAAAATCTTTCACATATCATGCAGAGACTACACAAGAGAGAATTTCTGAGTGACACTCACGATAAGATTAAATTGGAGCGATATTCAAAATTAGTTTTGTTGATACATTATTTATCTGTTCAGTGTGTAACGTTTTGTCCATTCATGACATTCACTAACTAAAATAAACTACGAACACAAAATTAACTTCAATTTATTTTAAATTTCCAAGTAATGCCATAGAATGTTATCGGAAACATGAAAATTTTAACTCGATTCTTACTTAAATATTGCGATTCTTGATTTGAAACTTGATACGATATAGTCATTACTTCCATTATATGTGCCAATTATTGGGAGTATCAATTAGCAATCTACGACGAACGTCGAGTCGCTTCGACAATGTAATTGAATCATTTCGATTGTTTCCAGTAGCTTTTGTGTTTTTGTTGACGTGGAATATAATAGTGCTTACTTTGTACTTAGTGTAAGAATGTATTATAGTGGGATGTTGAAATTAAAAAGTAATTTTGATGAAGAACTTATTTTTTTAAATATTACTCCTTTAACGTATTACCATTGTCATTATGTTTCTTGCACGTTACTTCAAATGTTTTCTATAAAAGTGTGGACAGAGCGGTAAGTATAACGAGAAGAAGAGAAAGGGAGAGCGCCTCAGTGACAGAACTCTGTGAGTAACGCTTGTAGCTCAGTGTAGCATACCCATCAAATTTACCATATTTTAGTTATTTTTGATAATTTTAAAGTTTTTAAATGCTGGAATTACTAAAATTTCAAAATAAGCGTATTGTTCAATTAAAAATATAAATTATTTCAACGCGCCCATAAACCCATATTCGTGCAACTCATACATACACACTCATAAACCCATATACACGAAACACAAAATCTATCTACACAAAGAGTTGTGTAGATAGATTTTTTGTTGCATATATATGGGAGTAGTATAACCCAGAGGTTACGGTCTGACCTTAGAACCCATTCTCAATGAGTTAAAATGAAAATTAGTTTATTCACTGTATACCTGTCATCCTCCTGGATCCAAAAGATATCCTCCTGTAGAAACATTTACTTGATGAACATTGTGTACTGGTCCAGATTTCCCCGGGTCCTTCACAACTGATTGTTATTATTATTATTATTATCTTCACAACTTATTGTTTTTATTATAGTAGCGCCATATCCCAGCTTGGCATAAAATTTATACAGAAACATATAGTCCTTTGATATCTTTGATGCTGCGCCGATGTCAAATCTGCGTATGCCGCATTGATAACCATATTAAACTGTAAATTTAGTTTAAATGCTAATTTAAACTAAATTTAAATACAGACCAGTTTCTGCCTGTAATTAGTTTCTGTTTAGGTAAGTTTGTATACTTTTATATGTCTCCTTAATTAATAGTCTGGTAATATATACAGTTATTATGGCTTTTGATTTATGGTATGATTTTTCTGGGAACGTGATATTTACATTTTAGTTTCGAAATTCAACAAAAAAATTAAGAGGAACATTTAAAAACTGGGTTTTTATCTTATTTAACTAACTTTTTTCAAAGAAAAAGAAAATTATTACAACCTACTAGTCCACAATTATTGTTAATCTGATTAGTTTTTATAATAAATATATTTTTTGAAAATAGTTTTCCTGGTATATTTGTATCGTAAACAATACGACGATATTTTTATCATAAGCAATACGATTGAAAACAAGAAAAAACCGTATATGTTTTAGAAACTATAAAAAATTAGAGTATTATATGTTACTATATCATAAAAACCTTTTTTTAAACAAAAAATTTAAATAAAAATAATTTAACTAATGCTTTGGCCGGATGTCAGTAAATTTGCCGCTCGTATTAATTTCTGACACGGTGAAAATAAACTTTATTTCATTTAAGATAACTTTCCCAATTCAACCAAATATACATCTGAGAAAATGTTTTTAAAGCTTAAGAAAAACTTCTATGGCAATTTCGTTTTGCTCTGTATATATATATATATATATATATATATATATATATATATATATATATATCGGACAAGTATAAAAGTATATTTTAAGTCAAATTTTGTCTATATGACCTAGTATATATATAATAAATAAAACATGTTTTTATTTCGTACACATTTGAAAATGTAAATAAACCGATAAATATTTGAAACATTTTTGTTATAAATAGATTAGAGTATTTCCACCTTAACAATTTCTGCGTAATAATGTAATTTGTTTTCGGTTCAATAAAACAAATTGGGCCAATTGGTAATCAGTTATTATGCAGTTCAATGCAAACTTGTTTGAATGTCGCACTTTTTCTTTATTGGTGAATAAAGGCGATTCACTTTTATTTTAATATAATTCACACATCGGACTATTTCTCTTATATTTCTTTCAGTTATATGAAAATGTATTTCTTGCGTACTACTCAAATATATAAACTAATACACTTGAAATACAATTCTGCTATTTATGAAAATGGTTAATTTAAAAAAAAATTCTTGTACTTGAATCTATGAACTTGGAGTCTATATTCCTTTGGAATATCACCAGAATCAAAGAAAAAAAAAATTTGGTAAGTTTCTTAGTCACGTAAATTTATGAGTTGATTTTAATTTTTTTCGTAAAAAAACTCTTGTAGAAACACCACTTGAAAGATATTTAATTTTTTTAAGAGATTTTAAAATAAAATTGGTTTAAAGTAGAAAAAAATAAGTGGATAATTAAAAAAATCTTAAAATGCTCTTTGCGTTAAAAATATTTGAACGCAAAGAGCATTTTAAGATTTCCCTATCTGTGAACGTATATTTTGTTTATTCGGTATGGTTCATTAAAACATGAATATCATCGAAATAATAGTATATATAAATTAGTGTGATTAACTAAGACCATTAAATATTTAATAAATTAGGTTTTAATTATTCATCACCATTGGAATGTTATTTGTATATTTTGTGGAAATCGACTCATCTCAATAATTATATAAATAGATGTGATCGGGTTCCAAATTGAAACATGCAGGGTAGTTTTCCTGTATCACTGCAATACGAAACTTGTTTTGCTCTTGCCGGTCTCCTACATTATTTCCATGTAATGAAATTCATGATATTACTTTAGGAAAATAGTGTTTTCCCTGAGAATCTAATTTTTTACCAACCAAGTTTTTATATCTGTGCGATAAGTTTTGAACACATAACGAGCTCATAGCTTAAAATTAAATATTTGGTTATTCCGTTTTATTGCGAGGATTTCTCACTTTGCAATTTGTGATTTTCGTTCGTTATAATGGAAACGAAATCGCGATGGGGTTTGCCGGGGCGTAGGGTGAGAAGAGGCAGCGCGCGAGGGGTGACTTAAAAATGTCGTTATTTTCCTGGGCCCCGCAGTGAAACACAATGGATCATTTGTGAGTCATTGAGGCCACCAATGGTACCAATCTTTCGATTGAATATATTTACGATTTTTTCGCCTTGTTCACATTACCAATGAAAGATTTATTTTTAAAACTTATTTTTATGTTGAACATACAAAATATAATGTTTAAAAGATTAGGATGGAATAAATAAAAAAAAATCAATGTCACTTTTCTTCTTCAAATAAATATTACAACGTAACAGCTATTTAAAAATTTGAGAGCCACATAATCATATTTTTACATTTAATACAAAATTGTCCTATGGACGAATCATAAAAATTTACTCATCAGTTTACTCATTGTCATATTTTATAGTTTTTATAACTTAATAACCATTGGAAGTTCGTTTCTCAAAAATATTTCTTTCTTAGTTTTTCTAATTTGGTTATTGAAAAACTTAAAGATATATTTAATTTTTTCGAATTCATACAACAATATATATATATATATATATATATATATGTATATATATACATATATATATATACATATATGTATATATATATATATATATATATATATATATATATATATATATATATATGTGTGTGTGTGTGCATATATATATATATATATATATATATATATATGCAATATCGCCATTCACTGATCAAAACGAAATACATAATTTAATAATTTTTTGTGGTAATACCAAAGCAGCAGGCGTAGCACGTTCAAATATTATTATGCTATAAATAGTTTGGAAACAAATTTTGACTTAATTATGGTTAAATTTAAATAAAATAACTAACTTTACAAGAAAAGCATTCATTAATAAGTAGTCAACCATAGTAAAATAAACACGAATAGTGTCGTGAAAAAGCCTTTAACTGCATGAGAATAAGCATCAAATTATAATGTTTCTGGAGAGATAACAAAACGATGTTCGAGTTGAAAGCTGACAAATATCGCATACTTCCATTGTAATGAATATATCTGGGAAAATAATTATTATGGTCGAATGGTATAGAAATGTTTTTCAATACCTAGAATTTATTTTCATTGCGTTCCACAAATTGCTGTAAGTTTGTTGGAATGAATTATGAAATATTTTTCGTAGTGTAATTTAGAACTCACTTATATTACTTTGAACTTACTATTACTTTGAACCTGCGTAATAATCATTTTTACATTAATTATCAATGCAGGCCATCAACTTTTGTAGGCTCTGAGTAGGCTATTAATAACTGGGGACTTATCGGGGAAGGTCAGTGGCCGACTTTTCATTGGTCAACGTAAAAGGCGGAAAGCCGTATTTTCTAGTAGTCGTATTTTCTATCCTTTTCTCAATTAGCGCAAAAGTCTTTCAGGGTCGCTCCGATTTTTTACGGAACCAATTTTTCGAAGCATTTGTTTTAAATGTTAAATATTCCATGTAACATTTTCTCTATTCTTACTGGAACAATTTCTGTTGATTATTACGGAAGTACTTAGAGGTGTCATATTCCATGGTATAGGTCACAAAATATTATTGAAATTTTATATAAATGTTTGTATTAAATTTTATTCTAGAATCTATCGTAACAGAAGTGTTGATTAGTCTCGTCCTGCTGGAACCATGTGTTTTGGTTGAAGGATGGACTATTCTGTAGTTCTACTCTGAAAAAGTAATTTAACATCTGGGCATATCTCTCCGAATCCACAGTTACAGTTTGGCCACGTTGAAATAAGGCCCTATGATTGCAGATGCAGACATGGCACACCAGACTATTACTTTAAGCTTATGTAAAGGCTCTTGATGCATTTGTCTTGGGTTGTGGACATCCCAGTAACGAAAGTTCTGCTTATTCACATATCCTCCAATGTGAAAGTGAGCTTCGTCACTAAAGAATATGTTGCCCATCCGGGTAGCAGTACGAAATCTCAACAACATCACCTCCGCGTAAGTTTTTCTTAATTCAAAGTCAGAATCGTGTAAATCTTGAACAATTTGAACTTTACATGGATGGAACTTGAGCTTTTTTGCATTATTACCTGTAAAGTTGATTTCGGAATTCCCAATATCGATGAACGTGTACGCAGTGATAAACGGGGATTTTCAACGACAGAAACCATAACACGCTCGACATTTTCATCCGTGGCTACCAATATTGTAGGTCCTGGCCTGAGACTATTTAATGTTGATTCTGTAGCTCTGAACCTTGCTACCCATGACTGAATGAGGTTGATCGATGGTCCATCACGTAATCGACGAATACTAACGATTATTAAATCGACGGTATGCTACAGACAGCGAAAATCCACTCGAAATGTACGCTTCGACGGCAAAAGCGCGGTGCTCTCCACTCCACTGTTCTATGGCTACTAAAACATCCGCACCGCTTGCGCTTCTAACGACGCCCCCCGCGCCTCTCTTATGTGTTGCGTTCAGAAACTATGTTTGTTCAAATTTTGAAATCTGCCACTACAGGTGTCCGTATAACTACTTGAGAGTAAAAATGTTTATCGTAATTTATTGCTACTGTTTGGTTTTTTTTCTCATTCATTTTTTGACAACAAGATCACTGGAGTTTATTTGAGTTATCCAGTTCATACTAACTCTGGTAATCGTTCTATAATTTTAACTTGATATCTTTCCATCAGATTTCATATCAGTACTTTTTTTACAGTGATATCCAGGCCATTTCTTTAATCCTTACTAAAATGAACATTAAAGTCGTTTTAAAATTGTATTTGAATAAAAATTTACCATTAATTCACGCTTTATAATTCTAGTTAGTAGTTTATGGCAAAGGAAAACTTTGTTGAAAGGAAATAAAAGTAGAAATGCCTATTTTAATGACATTCGCATATGGAAGAGGAGGAAAAGAGGCAATACCGTTCTTCATAAAGCGACACATTACTATATTTCTGTTATTTAAAATGAAGCGCTAGATTGTGCCCATGAAGGAAAACATATATATCAATGGAAAACCTGTATGTCAAAAATATATGTTTTCGATTGATGAAAAGAAAACATATATGTCAAAAAAATCGTACGGGTCTTTTTGTACCTTTTTATGGGTCATTTAAATGTATTTAAAGTCACTTAAAATGATATGTAAAAGAATACACTGTCTTATTTATCCTAATACATACTCGAGCAAAATCTCCATATGGGTCATTTTGGATTCATAAAATATACCCGTCTGAAGCCAGGATAAATTACTAGTTTCGTTGTTTTACAACATTGTATTATCAACCGACCTAGGTTTTGTCCTATAACAACATCTTCAGGTGGGTTATTAGCGAAAATTTTTCTACTCTAAAATGTATCCACGCAAAATCTCGGTGCAAGTCTGTTGGAACCTGAGGAAGGACATTTAACGTGCTGTAGAAAAGCATATACTGCCTCTCCCTATCATAAAATATATCTGTCTGAAGCCGGGATAAATTGCAGGTTTTAAAAAGAAAATCAATTGACTTGGAGATGAGAGGATACACCGTCTTTTCTACCTTAAAATGTATCCGCTCAAAGTTTTCTTACGGGTCGTTTTGGCACATAGGGAAAGAGACTTATCATTGTGTATTAAGGAATACACTGTCTTATTATACCCTAAAGTGTATCCGTGTAAATTCTCCGTATGGGTCGTTTTGGTACCTATGGAAACATGTTTAACGTAGTTTATAAAGGAATACACTGTCTTTTTACCCTAAAATGTACCTTTGCAAAGTTTTCTTACAGGTAACTTCAATACCTAGAAAGACAATCAATTGGTGTTTAAAGGAATACACAGTGTTTTTCTACCCTAAAACTTATAAGTGCAAAGCCTTGTTGCGGGTTGTTTTGGCACCTAGAAAAAGAAACTCAACGTGGTATATAAAGGAAATCACTGTCTTTCTCTACCAAAAAATGTACCTGTGCGAAATGTTCGGACGGGCCGTTTTGGCATCTAAGGTGAGAAATTTACCATGGTATTTAAAGAAAAACATTGCCTCTTTCTACCATGAAATGTACGCGAGCGAAGCCGGGATAAATTGCTGGTTTTAAAAGTGTTCAAGTGAATTTTAGATTATTGGGGAGAGAAAGGATTCAAAAAGCAATTAAATCCAAAAAATACTTTTAATGTCAAGGTGCATCATACCAAATGAAAACTAACGTAATGTTGAACTAAATTATTCGCAAAAAATATACAAATAAATCGTTTGACTGAAACCTAAAAATACTAAAAGTAATTCATCACAAATAAGCATTAAAAGAAAGGTTTTAAAAAAATCGTTGCAAGCGTATAATTAAAACAAATTCGAAGAAATTCAAAAATAACCTTCTAAAATTTACCATTAATCGAAATATAAATATCGTTATTCATCTTTTCTCGTTATGAATTTAAAGTAAATGTGTCTAATAATGTTAATTTTCTTCTTAGTTCTCAGCTTCTATTTTCTTTTTAAAGACTTACAAATGTTTTACTAAATGTAACTCGAATAAAAAACAGTTTGGGTCAGGAATATTAAAAAAAAAATTTACAATTTATTACGGTAATAAGCAATCAGGTGAACAGCGATCGACTAGGTTTTATATTTACGGTAAAGACAGTCGTTTAATTTGAATTAAGATATTACATTTTGAGTTATCAACGTTCTGCAGGTAATATACTTTTTTCTAGTTCGGATACCTGGCGAGAGTAGTAATCTCGAGAATTGTTAGAAATTTCTCGTTAGAAATTTTGATGAAGAACATCTTTTACGACAGGTCACTAACCCGTAAGGACATTAAGATCCCAACCCCGTGATGTGAGTAAGAAGACCAGATTATATTTGCAAATGGATTGCGATAAAAGATGACTTGAAAAGTTTGCTGCATAATGAACACAAACCTTAGCATAAGAAATGGACTGAAAAGATGAAATTATTCCACAAATTTATAAGTAAGAAAGGTGGTTTGTTTAATTATGAGAATAATAATGGAGGAATTTTGTTCATACGATTACTTTGAGGGCTATTCAAAGTAATATTTGCGTAAGAGTTACGATATTTACCATTTTACAAATGTCTCAGAAATCATGTGTTAATACAATGACAGTAAATAAAAATCAGTTAATTGCCTGTCGGAATGCGTATAACGTAGAGTTTCGCTACAATCTATAACCCTTGAAATTGCTGTTGTTTTTGAGATGGTTTTATGCGGAATCTTTTTCTAATATTTGTCAAGTAAATTGAAAAGTTCATAAAAAGGAAAGGGACACTTAGTTTTTAAGCCTTTAAATTTGCTATAATGGCTTGAAAATGGAAAATGTTTAGTAGAGGCAAAATTTTGTTTTTGGAAGCCTGTACCATAAAGTACTCGACGAGATGGATGAAGAAAATTTAGCCTTCTTTACTTTTAACGACAAGGGAGATTAAAATGAACTTATTGAGTACCGGTATGGCCCACAATACGAGAGTTCGGTAGTCACTAAAGTGTATGCAATTATTTGAGAATGTTTAGTACTTTCACCATGTTTATGGTCTTGTACTCGTAAAGGCGTAAAAATATCATGAGTATATAAAAAGTAGAAAAAAAATAATCATGGCTATAATGTACCGATAAAATTCAATAAAATTTTTAATAACTCTATTTTAATAATAATTTTGACTTAGCAGTTAAAAGAGGAGAGAGGGGGTAAACTTATTTTTGTGGACCTTTTTCAAAATATCTCTAGAACTATCTGAAATAAAATTCTCTAAAAATAGTTTTAAATTAAAAAAAATATTGGGTTAAATATTTTCCCTTCCAAAATTTAAATTTGTTTTATTGTTTACAACATTTTATTGATTTATAACCATTATATCACAATAAATTGTGATATAATGGTTATTATATTTATATTGATATTGGTTCACAGTAGGTGAATATATTAGGAGTTAACATGATTTGCCACTAAATCTTTCTATTGATATTTCGTACTATAAATTAAATTATCAAGTAAAGATTCGATTACTTTATTAGGCGAGTCTAAATTTACTAAATTTACTATTAAGTGTTAATCGAAAAATACGCTTTGATCAGCGTATTTTTCGATTGCTTTGTTCCTTTGATGTATTACAAATTTCCAAGTTAAACGCTGGTCTCTCAGAAAAACGTCCCTGAGAGATGTATAAAAGGACGGACACTTGAGTGAATTTATGATGGTTCCGTTTTTTTCCTTTTGAGGTTCCGAAATATAAAAAAATATATGTTCAATATTTTATCACAAGTTAATTAAATTTTATCTTGAAGCATGTACTTGCATCTATTTGTTCGTAAGACGTACAAACAGATATGCATGATTACGGATTGCTTGTTTCATTAAACATACTCAGAAAATGGTGTTGTACTTTACGTTTTGAAATTGAATTTGCCAAATACATTATAAATTCGTACCATGAATTTTTCTTCGTAACTCCGAGACAAGTATGTCATTTTTATGCACGTAATAAGATTTCCATTTCGGTTAATGTTTTTCTATTATATAAATGTATATATTTAAATATGTCTCTCATTTTCGATGAGTTATATTATTTTTCATAAACGCTTATTCTTACTATTGGCCAAACATGATGTTTTTGCATACTTAAACGAGCTTTAGTAAACATTTCTTGATTAATTATACAAAAGACTCTGTTAAGTAAATTGAACTATCGTGGGATCGTTATAAACATATATTATTTGATTAAATATCTAGTCGTATACTTTCAGAAAACTCAATTGCATTAAACTTAAAGTCAGGCAACAGCGCTTTGTGCACAGGTCTTTCAATAACATATTTCGCTTTAGGTCAAAGTTCGTTGTCTGTAGGGAACGTGTATTATTTTGGCAATAATTTTTAGAGAAGTTGTAATTAAGTTATAAACTCATTACAATTATATACAGTGATGGTTGTCTGTTTTTAAGATTACTTATTCCAATTTTTAAAACTTGTAAAGATTGTTGTTTCAAATACGTGCATGTCTTTGTTTTAAATAATTTATGTAATTAAATCTTTTATATATTTACCAGATATAAGTAGTCAATGGGTATAACTTTTCTCATAGTACTGTAACTTTTTAATGATGACCTCGTAGCCGTATATATATATATATATATATATATATATATATATATATATATATATGTATATATATATATATATATATATATATATATATATATTTATATATATTATTTATATATATTATAGTAGTATAAAATGATATTTTAAGTGTCCGAAAAATTATAAAAAAATGATAAATATAATATATGTCATTTTGTCGTTTGCAATTAACTCTAGACTTTAGAATCGCACTGAAATTCAAATATTTTTGACTTTTAAAAATTTTGTATTATTGTGGTTTAACATCATCAAACATAGTGGTTTAACATCATTTCTTAAACCTTTTCACTTTTGTATATAACCATTTTAAAAATTCCGCAATTTTCCTAAGTTCAGTTTCAATATTATTATAATATTTATGCAGAAAATAACTTCTTATTCTGAAAGTATTATTATAGAATCATTATGACAGTAGGACACAGTTGCTTAATATCCTTACTTTAGCCTGGTCACCTTAATGGCTTTGAGTAATTTCCACCGTTTTCCCAACACTAATTTTATATCACTTTGTAGTCCTGTAGAGAATGATACCGCGCTTACTCGTGGGTTTTTTTAACAAATTTTTGTCCTAAAATTCTGAAGGAGGACCATTATATTACCAAAATATACGAGTAGTGGCTGAATATAATTATTTATATCTTATCGCTTCTGTATCTACCCATTTAGAAGAATCCTTGATTTTCTCAAGTTCTGTTTCAATTTTCTCTGTGAATAGTATAATATTCATTCTTGTATTTATGCCTCTAATAATTTCTTATTTTAAATATATTAATATGGAAATATTATAATAGTAAGATGTAGTAGTTCACTATGAATATTTATGCCTTTTGCTGTTTTTTCTTTCCGTTCCACAGATTCCTTGATTCTCTCAAGTTTAATCTTGAGGTTTTTTTGGTCCTCTGTAATAATATTGAATATATTTGGCGTTAATTTTGTAGAAATTCATTATTCACAATTAAATGAAACTACGTGATGTAGTATTATTTCCACTTTCTTTAAGTTCTTTACCACGTCCTAGGTTTTGTTGTATTACAACATCTGCAGGTGAACTATTAGCAAAGATTGATCCCTTAATCTCTGTTATGCTATCATTATACTATTAAAATAACTGCAATATTATTAATATTGTAGTTATTTTAATAGCATAATGATATAAATGCTTCCAATACGTTCCTATCCTAAGTTAAAATTATTGTCATGAATTATTATAATGTTGGGACATTGTTATTTAAGACTTGTCTGCTTTATGCCTACCCTTTTAATAAATTCCTATTTTATAAAGGTTAATTTCGAATTACTTTGTAGTCCTGTAGAGAATAATAACGTATTTACCCATGGATTTATTTTACAACTTCTGATCCTAAAACTGTGTCGACAGGATCATTAGAATAGTAAAACATAGTAGTTTAATATCATTATTTAAACCTTCTCATTTTATATGCTTACCCATTTAAAGATCCCTTAATTTTCTTAAGTTCAATTTCAAGTTTCGTTGTTGTCTTCTGTGAATAATATCATATTTATTCTCACTTATGTTTTTAATAACTTATTACCCTAAAGCTTTTATTATAGAATCATTGTAAGAGTAGGATATAGTTGTTTAATATCCATCCTTAAGCCTTGTAACTTCTGTACCTATTATTTTATTTTTCAAGTAAGAATTTACTTTGCAGTCCCATAGTTAAAAATATTGCACTTGTTGAAGCGTTTAGTTTCTGAAAACGTCTAATAAAAAAACTGTAATTTTATAATCATTATAAAATTAAAATACATTTATTTGGCCTCATTATTTAGACCTTGTTACTTCTTAATGTGACTTTCCTAGTCTTACTACTTTTTTTCAAATTATTTTATCTAATAAGACCAAAATTTTATAATAATCATAATAATAATATTTACTCACTAGATATTGTAATTTATACCTGGTCAATTCCACACGTGAATTCTTGGTTCTCGTCAGTTATCTTTCAAGTTACTTTAAATATTTTATTGAATAGATATAGCACTTATTTATTATTATATATTTTTCTAGCATGAATGTTGCCTAACCAATTTAACCCTTAATTACTCGAACAAAGAAAATCACACAACTGCTCGCATGGGGCGTTATGAGATTACAGTTTTTTAGGAACAAGGCTACAGTTTTTTTAAAAATATATAACTTAATTTAAAACATTTAGGAACATAAAAAACTTAAAATAAAACTCGAATTAAATCATAAAAT
Organism: Druceiella hillmani; assembly: GCA_039881145.1. Classification (NCBI taxonomy): domain Eukaryota; kingdom Metazoa; phylum Arthropoda; class Insecta; order Lepidoptera; family Hepialidae; genus Druceiella; species Druceiella hillmani. Next base: position 14,662,056 of record JAYKKI010000014.1, on the reverse strand, counting down.
AAAATTATTTTTATTAATTATCGAGATCTACGTCGTCACAGGAGTCGCGGTATATATAAAAATATTCATTTAATAAAAATTTGGATTATTTCCCACAAAATCTTGACAAATTTCGATCTTTCTTTCTCGGACACATGCGGCACCGCCCACTCTTATTGGATGTTAATCTCGGGCGGTTTTATAAATCATGTATTTCCAAGAGACGTTTTTTATTACTTTTTAGATTGATTTAACAAATCCGTAGACAGTTGTATACTTCTATACCAGTTTTTGTCGTAATATTTCGGTCAATTCTTTTCATTCGTTGGATAAGTCATTTCACTACGTCGCTAGGACTTCTCGTGATTTATACAGGTCTTCCGGTTTTTGCCAGAATAAACTTCAAAAGCCAAAATATAAAAAAAATTAAGTTTAAGGTTTAATTTCATCTTAAATTTATTGGGCTTGCTTGACATGTACACTTTGCCTTTAGACTGACCATGGAAGGTAAGCACCTCTTCATTAATTGTGACATTTCCTTCTTGGGACTTTACTTTCAACATATTGCATAGTTCTCGAATTTCTGCTAAATTATCAGTTTTTGACGCTTAGAATGAGTTGTTTTATCGTCAAATAGAAAAATTGGTAACAGGAAAAGAAAACGTTGAGAATTCATATTTAGATAAAATACCTCAAGACAATGACCATTAATGACCCATAGGTCTACGAAGCCAAGATGCGGTACACTCAATGATCCATACATAATCATTAAATCAGAAAACGTTTTCATTTCTGCAATTTCTGTACTTTAAGCGTCTTGGTCCCTTTGAAAATTATCTTTGAGTGTTTCAATGTACTTCTTCGTATTTGTAAGGATCAAATTCAAAATATTATCAGTTTTAATACTCTATTGCTACTTAATACTCTATTGGACTCTGCGAACTTTGCTGGTTATTTGACACCCAATAAAACGAAAAAATTGTTATTTGTTACCATTTCCCTCGTTATGTCTAGACAAAAATAAACTGTCACCTTGTCTACCAGAAGTACCGTCACCGCTGTCACATAATTCGTCTAATGATTCATCTGATGTGTTTATAAATAAAATAATCTATTGAATTGACTAGAACTTGAATCGTAATGTGGGCTCTATTTAGTTTAATATACTTATTTCCTATGCAGGTACGTGTAAACATTTAAGGGCATATAGTGTTTTTGCTTAACTATATAGAAATATCAATATAATTTTTACTAAGCAAATATATTACCAGTAAATGAATAAGCTTTAAATATCATGAATTTTCGTCAGTATATTTTTCCGGTAACATTTTGTTAAACTTCTAAAAACTATGCTTTTCTCTTAATTTCAACTATAATCGTTTTGGGCATGCAGTGAATAAGTACGGAGGGCAGGAAGGGTGTTTTTTAGTAGTTGTATCCAGATGACAATAGAAATATTTTACGGAATATTCTGAAATTATTGTGCTTGAATATTTGCTACTTTTAATGGGCACATGAAAAAAATTGGAATATTACAAGTTGTCTCCTCTAAATTTTTGTGTTTCTATGGCAAATTATTTTTGAGAAAAAATATCTGTATTAGAATGATAAACGGATGTACACGTACGTGTTACCATTGTTTTATTTTTGAAGAAGTAAGACAATACGATATAGTGTAAAAAAGTAGGTAAAAATTGTGCAACTGGTCTAAAACTATACACTTATAAACTGGGAGACTAGATGGGTTTCTCGTTTGTATCCTAGTTTATAGACAATGTTCATGCGACTACACTCTAATAATTAATTGATTCCTAATTTTATAAATTTTCAATAAAGAAAATTGATCTTTTGCAATAAAGGATCGTATTACAAACGCAAATTGTTTTATAGAATTGTGAATATTCGCCAATTTTACGAAGTACCAGATATTGCTTTTATATCTTCGTTCATTTAGTATTCCTTCTCTGATTTCGCAATTTTTATCCATAAAATCATTCAGCGTTCAAACATGTTGGAAAATTATACAAAAGCTTTATATGTTCTCGTTTTATTTAACATGACAGCTCTAACGTTAATTTTTCGTAAGGAAAATTGACAATTCTTTTTAATTTATTCCAAACCAATTTGCATTGGACACATGCGTCAACTGGCATAAAGCTCCCTGGATACGTTGACATTTAATCTCCACTGTTTGAAATATACACATTCCGTTTTAAAAATTACATCAGTTATTTTTTTAATTTTAGGACTAACTCGTTCTGTAATCCGTAATCGCAAATTTTAACTTAAAAAAGGAACTATGCTAGTGACTGATAATATTTCCTTGATTTGTTTATGAAAACTATACTCTTCACTGGCCTTTAATGAAACCATTTTCAATGAAGCAATGAATGGAAAAATGAACAAAAATAACTACTTTCTTTCATAATATTGCCTCCGAAATGTTGTCGCTGGTGAGAAAGGAGCATATTTTTATTTTCTAATTTTCGTTCATTTGAAAACAAATACAAAATTTGTAAGTTTTTAGAATGTTATACTATTCATAGTAAACGATTTGATTTTGACGGGTTTCTCGGTGCTATCTACCGACAAACCCGTCAAAAAGAATTTTTTGGTATAATTTATCAAAAAGATTTTTTTGATATAATTTCCGCTGGCGGTAAAATTGGAAAAATTTTCCACATTTTACTCACCGAAATCCCGTATATATGTATATATATACATATATACATATATATATATATATATATATATATATATATATGTGTGTGTGTATATATATATATATATATATATATATATATATATATATATATATATATGTATATATGTATATCTGTATATTACTTTTGTTATTTATCTGATCAAAAATATTAATGTTAAATTAAAGTGTAATTAATCATGGAACGAAAAGTCTTTTTTCTACTTGAGTATTTAAATCAAACCAAGTCTAATTTACCTTTCATTGTTTGTGGTAAATTTTACATTTTGTAATTAACTTAATAAATCATAAAGTATCCAAATGTTTTTTTCCTATTTATAAAAACAAAAAAAATTCAATTATATTGAAGCGTGGTTAATCACTTAAAAATGCGTTCCATAACTTGTTAAATGGTTAGGTCTGGTGAAAGATAATTTACCTTGTCCAGATTAATACAACATTTTATATTAAAATTTGCGGTTAAATAACACGTAAAAAATAAGACTATTTACAATGTGTAGACAAGGTAATTATAGTAAATTGATTTTTTTTGCTTAAAAGTTATTAAAAGGTAACAAAAATCCAAACAAATAATATGTATCGTTCCTATCATATTAGAGTATTAGAATTTTTCCATTACTTCGAAAATCTACCATTCAGACGAAACGAGCAATACGTGGAGAAACATACATCACATTGACACACATTATAAACAAAATATCCACCCCGTCTGTATATATGCGATTTTCTCAGTCACTACTGAATAGATTCATTGACGGACACATTGATTCACGAGAAATGTTCAAATATATAATTTATAAACATTTCGTGAAAATTGTTAATAAAAAATGTGGTTAAGTCTAAAATATAAAAATGTGATTAGAAATGTATGTATATAGGATACGAAGTCCAAATGTAATCTCTTGCCAAAGTATTCAATTTCATGTAAAACTGTGTGTAATATGAATTTAGTTCACATTGTTCGGTAAAAGGTTTCTATAAATAAAATATAAGCTTTTATTTTGTGCAACTTGAAAATTTAAATAAACCGATAAATATTTCAAAACATTTTGGTTATAAATAGGTTAGAATATATTCACCTTAATAATTTCTGCATAATAACGTTATTTATTTTTGTCTAGCAAAATAATTTATACCATTTGATAATCAGATATTGTGGAGGTCAAAGCAGACTCTTTTTCATACCGCCCTTTTTCTCCTCTTGGTGAATAAAAGTGATTCACTTTTATTTTAATATAATTCACACATCGGGTTATTTCCGTTATGATTCTTTCAGTTATATGAAAATCTATTTCTTGCTTACTACTCAAATATATAAAGCAATATATATGAAATACAATTCTGCTATTTGTAAAAATGATTAATTAAAAAAAATTTTAAGAACTTGGAGACTACATTCCTTTGGAATATCACCCAAATCCAAGTTGGTAAGTTTCTTAGTCACACATATTTATGAGCAGTTGATGGTTATTTTTGTTATAAAAACTTTCGTAGAAATATTATTCAAAATAATTTTTTTTAAGATATTTTAAAATCAAATTGATTTAAAGTAAAACCAATTTAAGGTTTCTATATTTATGAACGTATGTTTTGTTCATTTGGTATAGTTCATTGGCATATGTAAATCATTAAAATTATAGTATGTATAAATTAGAGTAATTAACTAAGACTAATCAATATTTAATTGATTCGATTTTAATTATTCATCATCATTGGAGTATTATTTGTATATTCTCTGGAAAACGACCCATTTTAATAATGATATAAATAGATTTGATCGGATTCTACACGGCGTAATTTTTTGTGTGGTAATTTTCCTGGCTCACTATAATAAGAAATTTGTTTTACTCCTGTCTCTCTTCTACATTATTCTATGTAATGAAATTCATGGTATAACTTCAGGAAAAAAGTATTTTCCCCGATAATCTAATAATATATCGACCAAATTTTTATATTTGTGCTATAATTTAATCACATAACGGGCTCATAACTTAAAATTAAATATTCGGTTATTCCATTTTATTGCGAGGATTTCCCACTTTGCAATTTGTGATTTTCGTTTATTATAATGGAAACAAAATCGCGATGGGGTTGACCGGGGCGTGGGGGCAAAAGAGGCGGCGCGCGAGGGTGATTTAAAAATGTCGTTATTTTCCTGGGCTACGCAGTGAAACACAATGGATCATTTGCGGGCCATTGAGGCCACCAATGGTAGAAAACTTTCGATTGAATGTATTTAAAATTTTTGGCCTTGTTCACGTTACCAATGAAATATTTATTTTTAAAGCTTCCTTTTATGTTGTACACACAAAAGAGAATGTGTACTAGATTATGATGAAATAAATAAAAAAAAGTAACTTTTCTTCTTCGTGTAAATATTACAACTTAACAGCTATTACACGCAAGCATTTTTTCACATTTTAAATGAAATTTTCGTATGAACAAAACGTCATGAAATTATATTTTCTTTTTCCTCTAATTTACTCATTATTTTGTTGTACTGTGTTGAAAACATAATACCAAAATTTCTTTTCTTCAGTAAAGAAACTTTTAATTTTTAGAATTGAAGAGAAAGGAGATTAAGCCATACACACACACACACACACACACACACATACACACACACACACACACACACACACACATATATATATATATATGTATATTTGTAAATATAACCACTAATCTATTTTTCGTACGAAATGCAATGTCAGCATTCACTGAACAAAACGAAATATATATTTGTTGATAGTAACACCAAATGAGCATGCAAGCATGTTCAAATAACCTTATGATAAAAATTATTTTAAAACATCTTTTGACTATATTATAGTTAAATTAAAAAAAAACTTAATTCACAAGCAAAGAGTTCATTAAATCAGTATTCAACAGTTGTAACATAATGCAGGCTAACAACTTTTATAGGCGCTGAGTAGGCTACTAATACTAGTACTACTGGAGACTTATCGGGGAAGGTCGGTAACCGACTTTTCATTGGTCAACAGAAAATGCGAGAAGCGTATGTCTCCGTCAGCGCATTTAGTCGTATATTCTATCCTTTTCTATGTTAGCGCGAGAGTTTTTGTAGAACCAATCTTAGGAAGCATTTGTTTTAATTGTCAAATATTCCATGTAACATTTTTTCTATTATAACTGGATCAATTTCTATTGGTTATCAGTGAAGTGCTTAGAGGTGTCATGTTATAAGTCCCTAATTATTTTTAAATTTTTATATTTAAGTTAATCCTCGAATCTATTGTAACAGAAACATTAATTAGATAAAGAAAAGATTTTCATAATATATTATTTGTATCAAATATTTTAATACATTGAAAATTGTGTATTTCCGATAAATTATCTAAGTACATACGTTCAATTATGGAGTAATGTAAAACGTCATTCCTAACATATAACTAGTTTCAAGTAAAAATTCTCATCTCAACTTATTGTTACTCTTTGATTTTTTTCTCTATTTATTTTTTGACAAGATGATCATTGGGGTTTATTTGAGTTATCCATATCATCTCAACTCTGATAACCGTTTTATAATTTTCACTGAATATCTGTCCATCAGATTTTATATCAGAACCATTTTTGCAATGATGTCTAGGCATTAGCATCAGCAATAGCATTTCTTTTATCCTTATTAAAATGAATATTGCAGTCGTTTTAAGATTGTATTCGAATATAAATTTATCCATTAATTAACGCTTTATAATTCTAGTCAGTAGTTTAAGAGAAAGGAAAACTTTGTTGAAAGTAAATAAAAGTAGAAATGCCTATTTTAGTGACATTCGCACATGAAGGAGGAGGCAAAGAGGCGATACCATTCTTCATAACGCGACACATTACTATATTTCTGTTATATAAAATGAAGCGCAAGATTGTGTTCATAAAGGAAAACATATGTCAATCGAAAATATGTATGTCAAAAATATATGTTTTCGATGGATGAAAGGAAAACATATATGACAAAAAATCATACGGGTAATTTTGGTACCTTTTTACGCGTCATTTTGGTACATAGAAAAAACACTCAGAGTGATATATAAAGAAATACACAGTCTTAGTTATCATATTAAATGCTCGTGCAAAGTCTTCATACACACTTCAATCACATTTTGGCGCATACGGAAAAGACACTTAACGGGACGTATAAAGGAATACACTGTTTTTCTATCCTAAAATGTATGTGAAGGGACATGAGTATGCGAAGTCTCCGTATGGGTCATTTTTGTGACTACGAAGAGACACTTAACGTGGTGTATAAAGAAAAACACTGTCTTTTTCTATCAAAAATGTACCACTGCAGATTTTTGGAAGAGTCATTTTGGTGACTAGCGAAATACACTTAATGTGGTGTAAAAAGGAATATGATATTTTTTTCCACTCTAAACTGTCGCCATGCGAAGTCTTGGTAAGAGTCGTTTTGGCATATAGGGAAAAACTCTTAACGTGGTGTATAAAGGTATAGACTATCTTTGCCTATCTCAAAAAGTTTCCTTGTGAAGTCTTCTTACTGGTCGTTTTGGTATCTAGAGAAAAACTATAAACGTGGTGTATGAAGAATTACACTGTCTTTTATATCCTAAAATGTACTCATGTAATGTCTTCGTACGGGTTGTTTGACAACTAGGGACAAACATTTTTTTGTGGTTTATAAAGGAATACACTGTTTTTTTTCTACCCTATAACGTATCCATGTAAAATCTTGGTGTAAGTCCGTTGGGTACTCTAGGGAATTCAAGGAAAGACATTTAACCTGGTGTATAAAATAATACACTACCTCTCTCTATCGTAAAATATATCTGTCTGAAACCGGGATAAATTACTGGTTTAAAAAGAAAGACAATTGACGTGGAGATGAAGGGATACACTGTCTTTTCTACCTTAAAATGTATCAGCTTAAAGTCTTCTTACGGATTGCTTTGGCATATAAAGAAAAAGACTCATCATTGTGTATTAAGGAATGCACTGTCTTTTTATACCCTAAAATATATCCGTGTAAAGACTCCGTGCAGGTCGTTTTGGTACCTAGAGAAACATACTTAACGTAGATTGTAAAGGAATACACTGTCTTTTTTACCCTAAAATGTATCTTTGCAAAGTTTTCTTACAGGTTACTTCGATACCTAGAAAGACACTTAAAACTGTTCAGGGGGATTTCATAGGAGAGAAGAGAGAATTTAGTCATAAATTAAAGGCGTTTAGATTAATTGGGAAGAGTAAAATTTCAATAAGAAATTAAGTCCAAAAATATTTTAATGTCAAGGTGCGTCATATCGAATGAAACTGTTTGATTGAAACTTAAAAATATTAGAAGTAATTAATTATAAGTAAGCATTAAAATAAAAAATAAAAAAAAACTTATTACGAGCGTATAATTAAAACAAATTCGAAGAAACTCACAAATAATCTTTTAAAATTTACCGTTAATCGAAATATTAATACCTTTATTCATGTTTTCTCATAATGAATTTAAAGTAAATTAATGTAATAATGTTAATTTTCCGCTTAGTTCTCAGCTTCTATTTTCTTTTCAAAGACTTAATTTCTACTAAATATAAGTCGAATAAGAACAGTTTGGTTTACGAATATTAAAAAATATATACACAATTTATTACATTAATAAGCAATAATGTGAACAAAGATGTTTTATATTTACGGTAAAGACAGTCGTTTAATTTGAATTAAGATATTACACTTTGAGTTATCAATGTTCTGCAGGTAATATATTTTTTTCTAGTTTGGATACCTGTAGAGTGATGATCTCTAGAATTATTAGAAATTTCTTATTAGAAATGTTGACGAAGAACTTCTTTTACGACAGGTCACTAACCCGTACAGATAAGGACATTAAGATCCCAACCCGGTGCTGTGAGTAAGAAGACCAGATTATATTTGCAAATGGATTGCGATAAAAGATGACTTGGAAAGTTTGCTGCATAATGAACAAAAACCTCAACATTAGAGACTGACTAAAAGAATGAAATTGTTCCACAAATATATAAGTGAAAAGATGATTTGTTTAATTATAGAAATGTAATGGATCGATTTTGTCCATGCGGTTGTTTTGAGCGCTATTCAGTAAGCAATATTTACGAGTATGTAAGAGTTACGATATTTACCTTTTTACAAATGTCTCAGATATCATGGGTAAATACAATGAAAAACCAGTTAATTGCCTGTCGGAATGCGTCTAACGTAGCAATCTATATATAATCCATAACTCTTGAAATTGGTGTTGCTTATAAAATCAGTAGAATTTTTTTTTTATTTTTCAAGTAAATGATTCTTATTATGCTTTTAAGCTTTAAACTTTACAATTTTGGGAATGAAAATTTTAACCCGTTATTTTTTACTGTTACTTTGAAAATGAGAATTGTCCAGTAGACGCAAAATGTTGTGTTCGAAAACCTGTTCCATCAATGACTCGACGGGATGGATGAAGAAAATTTCGCGTTCTTTGTGTTGTGTACTAGTATAGGTCGTAATACGAGGGTCCAATACCCACTAAAGTATATGTAAATATTTGAGAATAATTTGTACGTTCACCATGTTTATTGTCTTGTACACGTAAAGGCGTAAAAGTATGGTGAATATATCAAAAAGTAAAAAAAAATAATCTTGACTTTAATGTACCGATAAAGTTGAGTCAAATTTATAATAACTATATTTTAATAATAATTTTGACTTAGCAGTTTCAGAGGTTGAAGGAGGAGAGAGGGGATTAATTTATTTTAGTGAACTTTTTTAAAATATCTCTAGAACTATCTGACTTATAATTGTCAAAAAATAGTTTTGAACTATTAACTAACTCGAACTTTGAATTATTAACTAACTAGAAGAACGAAAATAAACAAAATAACGGGTTAAAATTTGCAATTTTTTTTTGTATACTAAAATTTATAGATATATATCGAATATATTCACAACTCATATTAATTGATATTAGTTCATATGTCTCGGTACGTAAATATATCAGGGGTAAATATGATTTATTACTAACTCTTTCTATTGATATTTCGCGCTATAAATGAAATTACCAAAACGAGATTTGATTACTTTATTTGGTGAATGAGTGAGTGAGTGAGAGAGACACTTAATAAATTTACTATAGAATGTAAATTGAAAAATACGCTGATGAAATGCTTTATTCATGCGCTGAATTACAAATTTCAAGTAACATGATGGTCACTGAGAAAAACGCCTCTGAGAGATGCATAAAAGGACAGACACGTGAGTGAACTTATGATGGTTCCGTGTTTTTCTTTTTGAGGTTCGGGAACGTAAAAATATATATTTAATATTTCATTTAACATTAATTAAATTTTATCTTGGCGCATGTACTTGCATATATCTGCATGTAAGACGGATAGACGGATGTGCACGACAAAGGTTGCTGGTTTCAGTAAATAACCATAGAAAATTGTGTTGTACTTTATATTTTTAAATTGAATTTTCCAAATATTTATAAATTCGTGCCACGAATTATTCTTCATCACTCCCAGAAAAGTATGTCTTTTTTATGCACGTAATAATATTTCCGTTTTGGCTTATGTTTTTCTATTGTGTAAATGTATATTTTTAAATATATTTCTCATTTTCCCTAAGTTATATTCTTTTTCGAAACGATAACTCCTATTATCAGTCAAACATGATGTTTTTCATATTTAAACGAGCTTTGGTAACAGGTTCTTAGTTCAATATACAATAGGCTTTGATAAAGTAAATTGTTATTTTCGTGGGATCCATATAAACATGCATTATTTGATTGCATGAATCATATACTTTCATGAAAACGTCGTATTCAAAATTCATCACTTGTAACTAGATTGAATTATTCCCTTAAACTTAAAGTCAAATGAAAACGCTTTGTCAACATCTCGCTACGTTGCATTGTTTTTCACGGCTTTATATACACTACAAAGTAAAGCCGTTAAATAAAAATTTTACATTCTGCATAACAAGCCTTTTCAATTGATTCCCCACACGATGTATAAAATCAGGAAATTTTCTCAGAACCTTTATTTACCTCCTCTTTAAGAGTTATACATTTAATCAAATTGATTGTGCGAAATATGTTCAAAATATGTAGATTAATTAGAAACTTGAAAGAAGATTAGAAACTTTCAAGTTGGCATAGTAATACACATTTACTTTGCCAACTTTATTAACTTAAAAGTTATTACAAAAATAATGTATATTCCCTAGAGACAACGACCTTAGACCTGGAGGGAAGGTCTCGAGGGCGAAATATTTTATTGTGTGGAAGATGAAAAATGAAATTGTGTAAATATGAAATTGTATATTTAATTTTGTAAAAAATTCAAAGTTGCATCAAAATCGATGTTCATATATTGTAATAACCAAGTAATAAATGAATATACTTTAAAAATGATACAACTTAAATTGACACATTTTTCGTTTCTCAAAAGGAAAAACGAAACCCTTATAAGATAATCCAAGTTTCTATCCATTCGTCCGTTACAGTCTTTTGGACATCGAAACTTGGAATTGGGCACTGTCGTAAAATATATTAAGTCGCACATATCACAATTAATATACTGTTATATTTTCATATTTTCACAGTAGATTTTCACAGTTTTGATTTTCTTGAATTTCTCAGAAACCAGGCGACGTAGAAACTTGAAAGTTGACAAAGTAAATATGTAAACTATGCCAATTTGCAAGTTTCTAATATTCTAATCTTCTTTCAAGTTTCTAATTAATCTACATATTTTGAACATATTTAGCACAATCAATTTGATTAAATGTATAACTCTTAAAGAGGAGGTAAATAAAGGCCCTGAGAAAAATTCGTGATTTTATACATCGTGTGAGGTATCAATTGAAAAGGCTTAGGTTATGCAGAATGTATTTTTTTTCAAAGCTTCACTTTGTATTGTATATAAAGTCGTGAAAAACAATGCAACGCAGCGAGTTATAGAAAAACAGAGTTGGTAAAATTGTCTAGAATATTACAGGAAAACTGTAGCAATTACGCCACATCTTTAAATTTTTGAAATGTATACCATATTTTACGCTTACGAAATTTGTGGTACATACCTCATTGAAATACATCTACTTTGTGAATAATTAATATTCGTAATTAATTCAACAGGAATACTATGCACACCTAAATATTTATAAATACAGAAAAGGGTTCGGAATCATCGTAATGTGATTTCTATTTGTGTTTGACAGGTTTTTGCTTTAGCAAACTTGTCATGATATTTTTTTTGTAGGTAGATATTAGTATAAATGGAGCTTCACAAAATATAATTTAAAAAACTCACGCACAAAAGGTGCTAGAACGTAAATAAATTACCGTAGAATGATTAGTGGAATACAATACACTCCGTGACAATGACTTTTTTCTATGATAGTTGAAACCGGTCGTTCATAGCATATAAAATAAAACTTTATGTAATAATGTCGTCTATTGAATTTTCTTCATTGATATAAAAAAATCAATTTTGTCGTTTGTTATTTTCGAAATAGCATCCTTCAAAATGATTATTATAATAAGGGGTCAATAATATTTTTTACAATTGTACTATAGTTCCTCTTATAGTTTCTTTTTAAAAATATTGTTGCAAAATTTTAGTTAAATGAGTGACTTGCGAGAGTAAATACGGGGAAACATTGTATTTGTTTATGTACAAAAAATGATTAAGCTCTTTACGGAATACTGTAATCGATAAGGAATTCAAGAATTTATAATTGTCTTTTTTTTTCAATATTACTGTGTTTGCCTGCAGTGTGAAAATATTACGCGACTAACATTTATAAAAACCAGCCACAAATGCAAGAGTAAATACGGGGAAACGTTGTATTTGTTTATATGCAAAAAATGACTAAGCTCTTTACGGAATAAAGTAATCAATAAGGAATTCAAGAATTTATAATTGTTTTTTTTTCAATATTACTGTGTTTGCCTGCAGTGTGAAAACATTACGCGACTAACATTTATAAAAACCAGCCACAAATGACAACTAAACATATTATATATAATTATATATATACATATATATATATATATATATATATATATATATATATATATATGTGTGTGTGTGTGTGTGTATGTGTGTGTGTGTGTGTATAGGTGCATACTTTAATTTCTTTGAATAACTGCGATTATAGGTTTATTATAACAACACAATATAAAGGCTTGATGTTATTATCTAGACCTCGTCAGTTCTGTACGTGTCCTTATTCTTAAGGTTAAATTCAAATTACTTACCCGTCACCTTGTGAGCGATATCGCCCTCATTCGTGTATTTTTATTTTAATAACTTTCCATCCTAAACCATACGACTGTAGAACCATTACACTAGATAAATATAGTATATAGACTTGACACTTCTGTGCCTAACCTCTTAGTAGATTCCTTCATTTTCTGAAAGTTAATTTCAAATTACTTTTTAGTCCTACAGAGAATAATATCTTACTAAATCATTGGTATTTTCAGCAACTTCTCATCCCAAAACTGTGACGGTAGAATCATTAAAATAATAAAACATAGTGGTTTAACATAATTTTTTAAACTTTATCACTTTTGTATGTAACCGTTTTAAAGGTTCCTTGATTTTTCCAAGTTAGTTTCATTATTCTTATAATATTTATGCCGCTAATAACTCCTCATTCTAAAACTATTATTATAAAATCATTGTAACAGTAGGACATACTTGCTTAATATCCATACTTAATCATTGTGACCTTTGTGCGTTTGAGTAAATTCCATCGTTTTCCCAAGGCTAATTTTATATCCCTTTGTAGTCCTGTAGAGAATGATATCGCACTTACTCGTGGGTTTTTTTAACAACTTTTCATCCTAAAATTCTGACCGTGGGACCATTATAATAGTAAAACATACTAGTTATAACTTAATATAATTACTTATACCTTGTCGTTTCTGTATCTGCCCATTTAAAAGAATCCTTGATTATCTGAAGTTTTGTTTAAAGTAACTATGTGGCTCTCTGTTGATAATATGGTATTTATTCTTGTATTTATGCTTCTAATAATATCTTATCTTAAAATATTAATATGGAAATATTATAATAGTAAGATATAGTACCTGACCTTTAACTAAGTCATACCACCTTCATGCTAACCCTTTTAATAAATTCCTTCATTTTCAAAAGAAAAAAATTTAGATTGTTTTTCAGTCCTACACGAATAATATCACACTTATCTATCAATTTTTTGAACAATTTATTATCCTAGAACTGTTACGGTAGAATCATTAAAATTGTAAAACACTCTAGTTCAATAACAATATTTAAACCTTTTGCTTCTTTTGTTAAATATATTTGGCGTTAATTTTGTAGAAATTCATTATTGATAATTAAATGAAACTACGTGATGTAGTATTACTTCTACTTTCTTTAAGTTCTTTACCACGACTTAGGTTTCGTTGTATTACAACATCTTTAGGTGGGCAATAAGCAAAGATTCTATTTTATTGATAAAATCTTTGATAACAGCCTACCTGAAGATGTTGTAATACAACGAAACCTAGGTCGTGATAAAGAACTTAAAGAAAGTAGAAATAATGGTACATCACGTAATTTCATTTAATTACCTTTTACTTCTCATTCAAAAGATTTTCTCTTCATTCAAAAGTTTCCTTGATTTTCTCAAGTTAAGTCTATAGGTCCTTTTTAATATTGTACTTATTCAAAATAACCTTAATTCAATTTAACGGTTTTGGGTATGCAGTGATGCAGTATGGAGGAAAGGAAGGATGTTTTTTAGGAGTTGTTTCGAGACGATATTAGAAACATTTTACGTAATATTCTGAAATTATTGTGTTCTAATATTTGCAATTTGTTCTTTAAAATACATAAAAAAAATTCAGATATTACAGGTTGACTCTCTAAAATTTTCGTAACATGAAATACTATATTTTGTTTTCCTACTTTTATGGTTGTTTTACTTCTCCAAAAATAAAATGGTTTTATTTCTGAAGAAATAAAACACCCCGAAATAGTGTAAAGCATTAGGTAATTTGTTTGCATCCGTTCTAAACAAATAGACTTATAAACTGGGAGACTAAGCAAGTTTATGGTTTGTGTCCTAGTTTATAGGCTATGTTCATGCGACTGCACACCAGATTCTATTAACGGACTACGAGAAATTTCTGAAAAATTGAATAATTAATTGATTCATAATTTTGTAGATTCTATATATATAAAACGAGATTTTGTACAATAAAGGATCGTATTGCAAATGCAAATTGTAATATAGAACTGCGAATATTCGCCAATTTTCCGAAGTAGCAGATATTGCTTTTACATCTTCATTCGTTTAGCATTCCTTCTCTGATTTTGCATTTAACGTTTCCAAACGTGTTAGAAAATTATGCAAAAGCATCCTATGTTCTCGTTTTATTTCCTGTGACAGCTGTAACGTTATTTTTTGTAAGGAAATTTGATAATTCTTTTTAATTTATTCCAAATCAATTTGCATTGGACATACGTGTCAAAAAAGGCATAAAACTGGATATCCTCAATCAAATCTGATTTACCTTGAAATGTTTTGTAATAAATTATACATTTTGTAATTAACATAATATATACGGTATCTAAATATTTTTTCTTAATTATAGTAATAAAAAATATTCAAATATATTGAAGTGTGGCTAATCACTTAAAAACACGTCCTATAACTAGTTAAATGGTTAAGTCTAGTGAAAAATTATTTAACTTGTAGATTAATACAACATCTTCTATTAAAATTTGCGGATAAATAACATAAACAAAATAAGATTCTATTTACAATGTCGTTATCTTCACTTGTTATCAATTTAAAACATTACATTACCAGGTAATTATAGTAATTTGAAGTTCTTCTTGCTTAAAACTGATTAAAAGATAACAAAATTCCAAACAAATAATTTGTATCGTTCTTGTCGTATTAAAATATTAGAATTTGTCCATTACTTGAAAAAAATCTACCATTCAAATAAAACAAGCAATACGTGGAGAAAAATATATCCCATGAATATAAATTATAACACAAAATATCAACTCTTCTCTCCGTCGGTATGTACGCGATTTTCTCAGTAACAACTGAACGTATTCATTGACGAGGACATCAACTCACAAGAAATGTTTGAATATATAATTTATAAACATTTTGTGAATTTTATTATAATTATGTGTATATATATGTACATAAATATATGTCTACAAAGATATTGGTAAATGGTTACAGCCATTGTTTTTTCGGTTTTTATAAAAATGTATCGAGAAAATTACGTTTAATATTTGGATGGAAAATATTTATATTACGGAAAAATAAAGTAATGGTAATAAAGAAATGAAGTGAAACATTCCGAAAATGATCCGTTTTTATCTTACCTCACTAACTTTTTCAAAGTGAAATTGTGTAAATTATTACACCTTACTCCATAAAGTTTGTTAATCTGATGAGTTTTTTAAGTAATATTAAACACAAATGTATTTTTTTAAATAGTTGTCTTAATATATTTTTATCGTAAACAAAACGATGATATGTTCGTCATAAGCAATACGATTGAAAACAAGAGAAAAACCGTACATGTGTTAAAAACTATACATTTTAGGGTATTATATGTCACTAAATCTTAAAACTTAAATATCCGATGAATTTTAGTTAAAATTTTCAACAACAAATTTACACAAAAATAATTTACTACCGGTTTCGCCGAATGTCAGCAAATATGTCGCCCGTATTAAATATACATTCACAGTGAAAATGAATTCTTTTTTTTTTATAATATGTTCGTGTTAATTTTTCTACCCTAAAATGTACCCGCGCGAATGCGGTATAAATTGCTGGTTTTAAACAGTAAGGATTCAAAAAGTACTAGACAAAAAAAGTGCTGGTTTTAGACAGTAAGGATTCAAAAAGTACTTAAGTCCAAAAAATACTTTTAATGTCAAGTTGCGTCATAGCAAATGAAAACTACGGTAATATTGAACCAAATTATTTGCAAAAATATAGAAATAAACCGTTTGAAGGAAATTTAAAAATACAACAAGTAATTCATCATAATTAAACTTTGAAAGAAAAATTTTAGAAGAATTTCATAAATAACTTTTAATATTTACCGTTAAACGAAATATTAATACCTTTAGTCATGTTTTCTCATTATGAATTTAAAGTAATTGTTTTTCTATTGTATAAATGTACTACTACTATGCTTACTCTTACTACTAGTCAAAGTCTTTTGCATAATTAAATGAGTGTTTGTAACAGGTTCTTGATTCATTAAACAATAAGCTTTGATAAAGTAAATTGTATCTTTCGTGGGATCGACATAAACACATATTATTTGATTGATTATCCCTAGTCATATACTTTCATGAAAACGTCGTATTCAAAATTCATCACTTGCAACTAAATTGAACTATTCCATTAAACTTAAGTTTAGGCAAAAGCGCTTTGTCAACAGCTCTTTCAATAAAATATTTCATCTGTAGGGAACATATATTATTTTTGCAATAACTTTTTAGAAAAGTGGTAATTAATTTATAAACTCAATTTTGAGTCTTATTACAATTATATATAGTTATGGTAAAACTTATGATATATAAACTTAACTTATGGTAAAACTGGTTTTAAAATTACTTATTTCAGTTGTTAAAGCTTGCAAAGACTGTCATTTAAAACACGTTTCAATTAATTTATATAATGAAATAAATTATAGCATATCTTGTATATCTTTACCAGATAAAAGGAAAGTGTTTTGAACGTTTGTTTAATTCAATGGGTTTAACTTTATTCATTTGTACAGGACTCTGTAATGATGATCTCGTAGCTGTGTCATGTATTAAAGTATATGTGTAATGTATTATAATTAATTATTATTATCTTGACGTTGATATCAAATTAACGCTAGACTTTACTAGAATCGAACTTACATTCAGATATTTAATATTTTTTATATTTTATACTGCCTTATCAGCATATTTTCGATAAATTATTTCATATTAGCCTTCTGAAAGTTTAATATTAGAAAAATATGGGTGTGTGCACTTATTATTTATAACTTTCAAATTATAATAAAATATTGATAAATTTATTTGCAATTTTGATCAAATATTAAACATAAATTTAATGAAAAGGAAGACATAATATCCCGAAGATATTTTGAAATATTTAGTAAAATAATTCTCTTTCTCTTTTCGCTTTACGCCTTTTATTTAATACACACACAATAGACATTTTACTGTTATTTCATAACCATTCTTCGACTTAGGGTACTCATTTTCGTAATTGCGTAGTTAAAAGCCACAGACCAGTAGTGTGAGGCAAAGTAGCGCCACTGGAGCAAGAAGGTACACACTGCGAGCGCCAAGCCGCCTGCCCAGCGTTGTGATTATCGACATTACTTCCAGTGATGGGTGCGATGGAAGAGGCTTTTATCCAACAGTGGACCAAGAAAGACCGATGTCAAATTCATTATGAAATGTTGTAAACTTTGTTTTTATTTGCCTTTGAGATCTAAGAATCAGGCAGTTTGATAATAGAAACAATGTATAAATAGAGTTTATGTATTTCTGTTCCTAAATTAAAGATATAAATATTTCAAATACCATTCATATTTACAGCTGTTTTACGATTTCGTTATTCATTATTTGAAAAAAAAGTCAGATTGGTATAAATGTGATGTACTTTGTAAAAGTGCCTTGTTGCACAATTTCTATACTTACACACTAATTGCAGTTAGGAGGAATAAAAAGCATCGTTGGGACGTCACGCTGATGTGGAATTATTTATTTTATAAGACTATTTACAAATATTGAATATATTTGGCGTTAATTTTGTAGAAATTTATTATTCACAATTAAATTAAACTACGTGATGTAGTATTATTTCTACTTTCTTTAATTTCTTTACCACGACCTAGGTTTCGTTGTATTACAACATCTTCAGGTGGGATATTAGCAAAGATCTTTGCTAATATCCCACGTAGTTTCTATTAAATGTGAAGACTATTTACATTAAAAACCTAGACCTAGAACTTGTCAAGTTTTTTTTTATTAGTTTTTTTTATTTCTTACTTTGATTAGTACTTTCTATTCACTAAATGCAGTGATAAAACTTAGAAGTTTTTCAGCTTGTCTCAGAAAAGTCAGCAGATTTTTTCAGAAACCATGCAAGGTAGAAACTTGAAATTTGGCATAGTAAATGTGTATTACTATGCCAACTTGCAAGTCTCTAAACTTCTTTCAAGTTTTTAATTAATCGACATATTTTGAACAAGTTTTATACAATCAATTTTTATTAAATATATAACTATTAAAGAGAAGGTAAATAAAGGTCCTGAAAAAGTTTTGTGATTTTACATATCATATGGTGTATCACTTGAAATGGCTTGTTATGCAGAATGTAAAAAAACATTCCCTTTCTATTCTTAATTATCTGTTTAAAGCTGATTTTACGATGAAATAAAGCAAAAGTTATTGCGTAGAGTGTGGAAAAATATTATGATTAAATTGTTTATAATTTTAAGGCCTTGTCCAGATACACGCGAGCTGCGAATTGTGTTCTGTGCACACGTGAATCTGGTGCGTTTTTAATGCATTGCTCTTTCGTAAGAAGCTATCTAAATATCGCTTGCAATTTTATAGCATTAAATTAAACTTAAAATCGCGTGTCAGTCCGTAGTGAATTCATTCCAAGGTCCAACCTTGTCCAGAAGGAACCACTAGCGGCCCGCCCTGCTACCGCCGCTCAGCGTCGGCAATGACACGGGCGCACAACCTTTGAGAGCGTCGCGAGCGAGCATGACCTTTGGAGAAGTCGCGAGCATAGGTCGGCGTCCCCTAACGTCTTGCGCCCGTGTGAGCTGCACACCCTTCATAATATTAAAAAACAATTAAAATATCTTGGAATTTTATTGAATTTAGAATGAATTTTAATTTCAATATTGTTATAATATTTAAGCTGCTAATAACTTGTCATTCTAAAATTATTATTATAGAATCATCATGATAGTAGACATAGTTGCTTAATATCCTTACTTAAGCCTTGTCACCTTTGCCCTTGGAGTAAATTCCATCAATTTCTAAAGACTAATTTTGTATCCCTTTGTAGCCCTGTAGATAATGATATCGTACTTATTCGTGGCTTTTTTTTAACAAATTCCCATCCTAAAATTCTGACGGTGGGATCATTATAATAACAAAATATCCGAGTAGTAGCTTAATATAATTATTTATGCACTGTCGCTTCTGTATCTTTCCATTTAAAAGATTACTTGATTTTCGCAAGTTCTGTTTCAAGTTTCTCTGATGTCCTCTGTAAATAATATCGTATTTATTCTTTTATTTATGCTTGTAATAATTTATTATCTTAATAATATAAACTTGAAAATAATATAATAGTTAGACATAGTTGTTTAATATCATTACTTAAGTCATGTCACCTTCATGCTGACCCTTTTAATTAATTCTTTCGTTCTCTAAAAGTTAATTTCAGAATACTTTTCTGTCCTGTATAGAATAATATCGCACTTAGCTATTATTTTAACAACTTTCATTCTAAAACTGTGATAGTAGAATCATTATAAATATAATCGTTATACTAGTAAAATATAACTAGCGTGACCCGTGCGAAGTCTTCGCATTATTTATTCCATTATGAAGCTCAAATGACAGATCAAACAAATATTTTACTAAAATTGACATATAGAGGCGCAAGTATCAAAAGCATTGAGCTAAAGCGCCACTTTATTTATACGTGAGTGGATTTGAAATTAAACAAACATTTTACCGACCGTCAATCATATTAACGTTGAGCCGTTAGATGGCAACATCGCTGTTTTGTGTATATAATTTTAATAATTAAATAATTTGCAAAAACAATAGCAATAATAAATTTTTTAGTTGTGAATGCCGGTAGAGCAAGCAATTATCTATAAAATGATATATAATTTATGTGGATTAGTTGTGAGGTTTTTTCTAAAAAGGGAGTGTATCATCTTAACCTTAGCGTATTAATATATATGATGATGATGATGATGATGATAATGATGATGATAGTTCAATAGCAATATTTAAACCTTTTGTTTCCGTTTCTTTCTATTTAAAAGATTCCTTGAGAAAATCAAGGAATCTTAAGGAAGTTTAGTCTCAAGGTTCTTTTTAGTCTTCTGTGAATAATATTGTATTTATTATAATATTTATGCTTATAATAATTTGTTATCTTAAGTTAAAACTATTATTGTAAAATCATTATAATAGTAGGACATTGTTACTTGAGCCTTGTCTCCTTTATTAATTTTTCTAAAGATTAATTTCAAATTACTTTGTAGACCTGTAGAAAATAATAACGCATTTACTCATGAATTTATTTCACAACTTCTGATCATAAAACTGTGTCGATAGGATCATTATAATAGTAAAACATGGTAGTTTAATATCATTATACCTTCTCGCTTCTATGCTTACTCATTTAAAGACTCCTTAATTTTCTTAAGTTCAATTTAAAGTTTCGTTGTGGTCCTCTGTGAATATTTATTCTCAAAATTTTTTTTTGAATAACTTATTACCCTAAAACTATTATAATAGAAACATTGTAAGAGTAGCATATAGTTGTTTAACATTATTCCTTAAGAATCGTAAATTCTGTATCTACTCTTTTAATAGATTCTATTGTTTTCTCCAGTTTCAATTTACTTTGTAGTTCTCTAGTTTATAATATTGTACTTTTTCAATTATTTAATTTTCAAAATTGTCTAATAATAAATAATAATAAAACTATAATTTTAAAATCATTATAAAAGTAAAGCACATTTATTGGATCTCATTCTTTAGACCTTGTTATTTCCGGACGTGACTGTTCTATTCTTCTAGTATCCTTTCTAATTATTTTATTATAATAAGACTGTACTTTTACGATTATAATAATAAAATAAGTTCACTTTATATTATAATTTAGACTTTGTCACTACTGCACGTGACTTCTCTATTCTCACTGGTTATATTTCAAGTTACTTTAAATATTTTATTGAATCGATATCGCACTTATTTAGGTATTATATGTTTTTCTAGAATTAATGTTGCCTAACCAGTTTAACCGTTAATTACTCGAACAGAAAAAATTACACAAGTGCTCGCATGGGGCTTTTGGTAATTACAAGGATATAAATGGTTTGTTATATGAAACGAAGTATTTAAACAGTTATACAGAAATATTTTATTAAGCGACAGAATATGAAAATATATAACTCAAATTATACATTTAGGGACGCAAAAAGCTTAAAACAAAAATTCTAATTAAACGCACATTTTCGGGACATACTGAAATCGAAAACTTAAAATAAAATTATTGTTATTAATTATCAAGATCTACGTCATCACAGGAGTCCCAGTAAATATTAAAATATTTATTACATAAAAACTGGATCATTTCTTACATTTTGTTGACAAATTTCGGTCATTCTTTCTCGGACAAATATAAGACCGCTTACGCTTGTGGGATCATAATCCGGGCGGGTCGGATCTGTTCCAACTAGAATCAGTTTATAGGATTGATCTAAGAAATCCGTAGATAGTTTTATACTTCTGTATCAATTCTCTGTGCTAATATTTGGGCCAGTTCCTTTTATTAGTTGAATTGGGTCATAGCCCAAGAGAGTAGCGACGTGTCCTCCACACATAGCGGTGTGATCGGCACTAATCTTACGCACTCATTAGGAAGATAGCGGGTGCACCAACATGATTCAACCAGTGCAAACACTTTTTCGACGAAGGAAAGTTTGATGACCCCATGCGAGTATTTAAGGTTTAAGTATGCACTATTAATTTTTGACTTTGCAAATATATCACCAGTAAATGCATAAGCTTTAAATATCATGAATTTTCGTCGATATATTTTTACGATAACATTTTGTTAAATTTCTAAAAACTATGCTTTTCTCTTAATTTCAACTTTAACGGTTTTGGGTAAGCAGTGAAGAAGTATGGAGGGAAGAAAGGAAGTTTTTTACTAGCTGTTTCCAGACAAAAAGATAAATGTTTTACGTAATATTCTGAAATTGTTGTGTTTGAATATTTACAACTTTTAAACAGCACATGAAAAAAAAACAAATATTACAAATTGACCCCTTTAAAATTTTCGTAACTTGCATACAGATATGCAAAATTTGGTGTTTCTATGGCACATTTTTTTTGAGAAATTTATAAAATATGCATAAAATATGCAAATTTATGGCACATTTTTTTTATATTAGAATGACAAACGAATGTACACGCACATGTTACCATCGTTTTATTTTTGAAGAAGTAAGACAATATTATATAGTGTAAAAAAGTAGGTAAAATTGTGCAACTAGTCTAAAACTATAGACTTATAAACTGGGAGACTAGATACGTTTCTCGTTTGTATCCCAGTTTATAGACAATGTTCATGGGACTGCACTCTAATAATTAATTGATTCTTAATTTCTAAATAAAAAAATTTTATTTTTTGCAATAAAGGATCGTATTACAAAGGCAAATTGTTATATAGAATTGTGAATATTCGCCAATTTTACGAAGTTGCAGATATTACTTTTATATCTTCGTTCATTTAGCATTCCTTCTCTGATTTCGCAATTTTTATCCACAAAATCATTCAGCGTTCAAACATGTTGGAAAATTATACAAAAGCTTCATATGTTCTCGTTTTATTTCCCATGACAGCTCTAACGTTAATTTTTGGTAAGGAAAATTGACAATTCTTTTTAATTTATTCCAAAGCAATTTGCATTGACCACATGCGTCAACTGGCATAAAGCTCCCTGGATACGTTGACATTTAATCTCCGCTGTTTGAAATATACACATTCCATTTTAAAAATTGCATCAGTTATTTTTTTAATTTTAGGAATAACTCGTTCTGTAATTGTGCAGAGCTCGCAAATTTTAACTTAAAAAAGTGCTATGATGTAGCTTGCTAGTGACTGATATTATTTCCTTGATTTGTTTAGGCAAAACTACGCAATTCACCGATCTTTTGATGAAATCATTTTCAATGAAGTAGTGAAGAAAAATAACTACTTCCTTGGATAATATTGCCTTCGAAAAAGTTTTTGTTGGTGGGAAAGGAGCTCATTTTTATTTTAATTCATTTGAAAACATATACAAAATTTTGTAAGTTTTTAGAATGTTATACTATTTATAATACCGAATTCATTTTGATGAATTTGACGGTAGATAGTTTATTTAATATAATTTCAGCTGGGAGTAATTATAAAATCAGTTTCACGGTATTTTAGACTCAACTGTCTTGTAACAATAAGATTTTTTTTAACACATTTCCTCTACTTTTTGCATAACAGTGGTCAGAAAAGTTTCCTACATTATATTCACCAAAGTCCCGTTTATCTATACACACACACACACACACACACATATATATATATATATATATATATATATATATATATACATACATATATACATATATGCACTTATAAATATATACATATACATAAATATTTTCCCATTTATAGGTATAACAAATATTCAATTAAGTTGAAGCGTGGTTAATCATTTAAACACATCCTATAACTTGTGAAATGGTTAAGTCGCGTGTAAAATAATTTAACTTTCCCAGATTAATGAAACAACTTGTATTAAATTTTATGGATTAATAACATATACAAAATAAGACTCTATTTACAATGTTGTTATCTTCTTCTGATTTCTTTTCTCTTTGAACAATAATTTTTGTCTGCAGCACTTGCTAGGGTTATAATAGTTTTTCTACTTATTAGAAATGAAATAACGTTAGTTTTAAATATATTTATTGCTTAAAATTAATTTTTTTCTATAAAATATATGCCTATAACACTTAAAATATCTTGGTGATTACTATTACTTTTCTATTAAGAATATAGTAAATAATGCAAAAATAATTTAATTCATTAAATAATTAATATGTCAGAATAATAAATTTTATTCACGTATCCATTATTGTTGTTGGAATACGAGCACTATAATAGTATGGAATCCTACACAATACATATATGACATGCTGTTTCGAAGCAAATAAATTATTTGTTTTAATAATGTTCATCAAAACCAAATCCAATAAAATTTCATGTAAATATTTTAAAATCGCACTTTTTACGGTATTGCAAAAACTTGAAACCAGGATATACAGTTTATGGAGCCTGAATATCAATTTTGTGGATAGCCTGATAGAGCAAGAGGAGGGTTTTTTTTATTTCTCTCGAAAATATAAAACAAGTATAAATTATAACATTTTTTTATTCATATTTAGACATTTTATGATCTTGAACCCCAGTTTCGAAAAATAACAAAAAAACCTAAAAAAAACAAATTGCCCTTGTAGTCGACTTTGTTTTCTGCCAAAAAATATTCCTATCGTTGACTATTAAATACATCACTTTGATGACACTGCGCGGCATTTGATATGCGTATATTGTAAGACGCTTATTTCTTGATCTATAAAAATACATTTAAATGGTGAAAGAAAATATGGATTATGAACATCTTATTTGTTTAATTAGTAACCTGTATACCGGTTTGCTGTACCTATTCAATAGAAACCTCCACAGAGCAAGTTCAATTTTTTTTTATGGACTATTAGAACAGAACTTTTTTATTAATTTCGCTAAATAATTTTGGCGAGGATAAATTTACGGCACCTCGAATTATTTTGTTATCTCCATAAGGTTACACGCAAACATTATCAGATATATATAAAAAGTTTCTTGACTTAAATGGAGGATTTATCTTTGACTATTTATATAACTATCTCATTTTTTATTTTGCAGATAGTGTAGTAATATTTGAAGTATATCGCGTCATTAAACAAAATCTTCTTTTAAAAATGTTATTAGTTATTTCTAATATGACTTGATATATTTACTTTTACGAAAACTTGTACATTTTTGTTAAAGTAAAACACAAAATTGAAGATCAAGATAAATCATCTCAAAATAAATGCTATTTAACAGAAAGCGTGTTACTCCCGAGGCACAGATAATATTACAAGAAAGAGACAGTTCCAGTCTCACTTTATATACTGTCGTTATCATTTTAGTTTATTACAAATAGAATATCTTGGAGCATTGTTTGGTAGAATAACGAATAATCAGACAGATCGTTAGATGTAATAGGCATTGTGAGAAACACAGCGGGAAACGAGAAAAATAATTCAGGAAAATTTGGCGGAGAAAAAATATTTTCCTTGGATAAGTTGAATAATGGAATATGAATGATATATAATAAAGCTACCAAGAATGAAATACGTCAAAGGTAGCTTAGGTTAACTTATGTTGGCTGTGCTAAAGTTCAAAAAGCTTAGTGTTAAGTTTACAAAAAATGAGAAAATAAATAAGGGATATTAAGTATGGAACATTAAATATTTATGGAGAATTTTTACCTTTGTTCCTAATCAATATTGTATACTTTATGAGTTATTTATAAAATGGTATTAAAATGGAGATCGCAGCTGTATTTTCATGCAAATATATCCTTTAACAAAGTTGTATTTTTAAAGGCATTTAACAGTTTTATTCAATTTTGATAAATATTAAATTTTTCAATTAGCCTAAACTCATGCAATTATTATGCTTCTACATAGTTACTTGCAAGATTTACAGACTAATTTTATTGAAAAATATGTTTTCGTTGACAGAATTTTCATTTAAGTGTAATGAGATAGATAGATATAAAAGATAAAGAATTTAATTCATAAAGAAAATATGCATTATTAATAACTTTATAATCCTTTGTGTCTATAGTTCATTTTCTTATTTGCAAATTTACAAAACTTCAAATCCAATATCTCTTTTACTAAGATGTCTGTAGTTTCGAGATATTAATTAGGATTTTTTCGAATTAAGCTAATTTTATTAATTAAAAACATTACGGTAATTATGATATATAACATATGATAAAAGGGCTATTATAGCTATAAATTAATCTGCAAACATTTTTCCTCACTATACTTTTCTTCAATGAGCAAAATGTATGTTCTCTAACATATATGGTCGAAAAATTTACCGATGCATATGCATTCAACTATGGTAACAAAATTCATATTAGTTATAATGCTGCATAAAGCGAAGAAAAATGTTTTCTACAAAATATAACTTCTACTCTTAAAATAACAAATCCCACTGGATTCGTAGTCCTTTATCCCACAAATCCATTTTAGTAGAGAAAAAGAGAAATATTAAACGCAGAAAAAGAAAAATATCATACGCTTCGGGTAGATAGCGTCCACGTGAATAAAATCAAGTAAAAATCTTGTTCTTGTCCATTTGGTGAAACAAAATCATATATATATAAAAACATTTTTTCTGTATCATCAATCTCTAATTCGGGTTCAAGAGCATCACCAAAATTTGAAAATGACGTTCACGTTAATTGCTTGAATACGTTACATAATTATTTATACCAAAATAAAGAAGTGGAGTGTGTGCTGGACTCGCATCCCAAGTTGCCTGTACCAATATTACCAAATGTAATAACAAGTAATTTTGATGGCAAATTTAATAGATGAAGCATGTACCAGGGTATTTTAAATTTTTTAGGTTTTATAGGCTTAATGATATTGTTGGGGAGATGATTTCTTTCCAATTGCATTGAGGTTTTTCTCTAAGACAAAATAAAAATAATTACTATATATACTTTGTAGTCTTGTCGAGAACTTTTCAGTGATTTCACTCACGAACTATTTATAAATTATTGTTTTATTGTAAAATACTGCCTTTCGGACTAGCAAATATTATTTTACGGAAAAAATATTCACTATCTAATTCTAAATTATATCCAAATCACCAGCGACGCCAAAATTACTTCAAATATTAAATACATCTTTTTATATAAATATTTACATGCTATGCGCAAAAAAATAATGATATAGTAATATAGGTAGTTGAAGGCCAATCCTCCTTTCAAGTCAGCGATGTTAGTTGTTAACTTTTTTATTTATAACTGAATGTCTTTTTGTGTAACCTTAGAGAGACATCAGAATAATCCGAGAAGTCATAAATTTATCTTCGCTAAAAATATTGAGCGAAGTAAATAATTAAATTCAGTTCTAATAATTTATTCATTATTCAGACTTTATTTCTAATATTTTTATTATGTACACTCGAAAAGAAAATTGGATCTACAAAAAACATTTCTTTATTGCTATTTATACTTTTTTTCATTGGCTTTAGAAAGAAATTTGAACTGCTCTATGGATGTTTCTGTTAAATTGACAGAGCAAGCCAGCTTCTACGGGTTACTACCTAAAAAATTAGAGGTTTATAAGCAATATTTCGCTCATTTTTATCTCGTTTTCGAAGTAAATTATTTAAATGTATTTTCAAGATCAAGAATTAAGCGGCCTACAGTGTAAGCCTATCGAACGTCCCGCAGCGTCATCAAAAGCGATACGAGTATTGTTTGGCAGAAAATAAAATCGACTATAATGGCAATTTGTTTTTTTAGGTTTTTTTTCACTATTTTTCTACAAGGGGTTCAAGGTCATAAAACGTCTAAATATGAATAAAAAAAATGTAACCGTTTGTTTTCGTCTTAAATTTTTGAGAGAAGTCTGAAAAAAAATCTTGCTCTACCAATCCATCCAAAACTTATATACTTAATTTAAAGTTTTTGCAATACCAGAAACAGGAGATATTAAAATATTTGTGTAACTTATTAGTGGATTCAGTTTTGAAATTAGTTAATTATAAAAATAAGTAGTTTATTTATATGCATAGAAACATTACGTCACATCTGTAATGCGCAGTCGTTTTAGTGGTCGTACTCCAACAAAAATAATGTGTACGTAAGTAAAACTTATTATTCTAGCATATTAATTATTTGTTGAAATAAATTATTTTTATTGTGTGCTTAACATAGAAGTAATAATAATTATCAATACATATTAAGTGTAAAATGCATGCAATGCATTAGAAAAAAATTAATTTATTAGCAATGTATAAAAATTTACGCAATGTATAAAAATTAACATTATTTCATTTCTAAAAAGTAGAAAAACTATTAGACATCCTAGAAAGTTCTACAGTAAAAAGCAATCCTTGAAATTGCACTAACGAAATGGTTTTATCACGACGATATAAGGAATGAAACTTGTACGACTTTAGTGAACGAGTTTGTGAAACTTGTACGACTTGTACGAGCCTTGCTTACACATTATAATTTCCAAGTATCTCCATCGTATCGGTAAGTCCTTTGTAAAAATGTCACTTTAATTATTACAGTCTAATGCATATATACAAGCAGTAGCGTAAAGGTTATTCAATTTCCACCATGTTTTTTCTGCCACAATATTCCATGATGCCATTTAAACTAACGGAACGACTTTATTTTCACGGAGAAATTACGTTTTGAAAATGAAATTCAAATGACAAGCCTCCATTATTACTCCAAAAAGTTTAGCCCCTAAAATAATACTACACATAATATAAACATTTCTTACATAGTATAGTCAATGTTTTTTTATTAGGCTTTAATAAAGTTCAAAAACAGACTAAAAATGAATTTCCTCCTTTGTCTACAATAAGGTTAGTTTCAGAATTATAAGCAAATTATATTTGTAAACTGAATAATATGGACATTTTACTGTAAGGTAATTACAATATTCCATCTACTTATTACAGTTCGTTGTCAAATGTACTCATGATATTATTAGTATTATCCCTGATCCCGTTTCTGTTACCAGTATTTTCATCAGCAAATGTCCAAAAAACTATTTAATTAAATTTTATACGGCATTTTCAATGCGGCTTTGTTAGTTTGCATTAAAATCCAATAACAATTATACGGATACGTTACATGAGGTATTTTAACTAGGGATCAGCCCCAGTATCGCAAAAATAGGCACAGATTAAAGAAGGCGTCAATATTTGAAAGCCAGCACATATAATTTTGCTTAAAGACATCTTCGTAAATTTGAAACTATTTTATTCCACAGAAAACGTGATATAAACGCAGATTTTATTCATGTAAATTTCAGATCAAAATAAAATTGAATTTAATAACTCTTTTAAAATAAGTTGGCTTTTTGACTCCTTTAATCAGTTTTAAGAAAGAAGAACTTTAAGTTACTATAACTACCTGGTCTATATATTGTAATGGTTTAAATTGATGACAACTGAAGATAAAAACAATAAAAATAGAGTGTTATTTATCCACAAAATGTAATACAAGATGTTGAATTAATTTGGACAAGTTAAATTATTTTTCACTAGACTTAACTACTTAACTAGTTAAAAGACTTGTTTATAAGTGATTAATCACGCTTCGGTGCAACTGAATATTATTCATTACTATAAATGTGAAAAAAAAAATTTACATACCCTGTAATGTATTATATTTATTACAAAATGTAAAATTTATTACAAAATGTGATACAAAACTCATTATCATGAAACAAGCACAGAACCAAAAGCGAAATGACAAATTTAAATGTTTTTTCTAATAATGTAACAAAAATTTCATTTAATGTTTGCAGTAGGAATATTTATATTTATTGATATTTTCCATCAGTATTTTAATTTTCATCAATATTTCAGATATAAAATTTGTTATCATAAAAGAAAAACGAAAACTATGGCAATGATAATTTTTTAATTTTTTTCTACTAATACACATATATATTTAAAGATATATATTTTATCCTTGCAGCTGTCAAAACATTTTAAGGATAAAAATGTTGGGCTGTCTGAAACCTTATGTAGTCTCGTAGTTTCTGGTAACCGCAATTGATAATAACACTTTAATTTCTTCATAATAATATTTAGATCTTGTGACGTCATTTTTACTATAATTGTTGGTAATAATAAATTGAAAACAACAGTTTTGTCGCATCCCGCAAACAAATTTTATGCCATCGATGTTCTTTGTTTCATAATTTCAAGATGCCGTTTACGAAAGTTTTTCGTATCCATTGTAATTTTTATAATTGAGAATATACCAGGAAGTAAATATATTTTATATAAAAATAATATTATTATAGTAGATGTGTAAATAATTAACTGAAATATAACACTTTTAATTTACAAGTTTCTTACAAATGAAAAATATAACTGTGGCTACTAATGCATATTCAGTATACTATATATTAATACTTTTTCAAGTGTCCTATGGATTATTTAAACACATAGTTGCTAATTAATATTTAAAATGATATTTACGCAATTACCCACAAATATATTTACAAGTAAAGGTAAAAAAACTAAAAATCTTAAATCTTTATCATATTGAATATATTTGGCGTTAATTTTGTAGAAATTCATTATTCACAATTAAATGAAACTACGTGATGTAGTATTATTTCTACTATCTTTAATTTCTTTACCACGACCTAGGTTTCGTTGTATTACAATATCTTCAGGTGGGATATTAGCAACGCTATTTGTAAATATCCCACCTGAAGATGTTGTAATACAACGAAACCTAGGTCGTGGTAAAGAAATTAAAGATAGTAGAAATAATACTACATCACGTAGTTTCATTTATATTATTCTATTATATTATTTTATTGTATTAAAAATCTTTATTATCTCTTTTATGAATGTAAAATTTCGTAAAACTTACCAGTCGATGAAACTTTATTATTATTTATCTGTAGTAGTGTTTTCTACACTTGCAAGGATATTTCAAAAACAATAGTTCTTTCTAAGTCATATTTTTATTTCTAATGACAAATCATTAGTTTTTCTCTGATTTTAGGTGCTTTAATTTTCTTAAAAACAACTGTACCGAAAGAGGTATCAAAAGTATAATAAATGCAAATTATAACTTAGTAGATACATTAAAACGTAAGTAACTTCGTCAAATCGAGACATGAAGCTGAAGACTAAGCACAATACTTTATGTCGTTTAATGAAAGTTTTAATATTCATTGCAGTCTTGCTCAAAAATTCTCAGGACAAACTACGAAAATTATAATTTATTTATTTTTAATGGGCCACGTGTCAATGAAAACAAAAAATTATATAAGAATAATTATTATATGCGCTTATGATATATATGACATAAAGAATTCGTCAATATATTTGCTTAAATTATTACACATTATCTGATAGGAATGAAATACGTATAAAGCATAGAAAAAATACAAACAAGTTTATACAAATCTAATGAAATGATATTAAGCTAGCAGCTACTTGCTTAAAAAGGTAATTTTAACTGATAAAAAAAATATTTCCCCCCAATGTAATACGAGCATCTCAAGTCTTCAACGCTTTTAAAGTTTGTTTTCTTCATTCGTGTTTACAGAGAAGAAAGTGGTGCCATTTAGCTGCTTAGGGTATAAAGATAAAGGTACTTTATATATTCATAGATAAAGGTACTTTTAACTCTGAATTTTCATGGTCGAAGTGGTTACATAGCACCATGTTTACACCATTCCCGCGTATAGTATTCGAGTTGATAAATAGAAATCTGGTTAATCTTTTTGAATATGCGACCTTAATTTTCGTTAAGGAATAAATTTAGACTAAATTTAAATTAAATTTAATTAAATTTTAACCACTTGTCTTTAATCTTTACAAAAATTGTGTGAATAATCGATGTCCAAATTGGGTGGCAATGATTACTTACAAAGAGACTACA
The DNA here is from genome assembly GCA_039881145.1 of Druceiella hillmani. NCBI lineage: Eukaryota > Metazoa > Arthropoda > Insecta > Lepidoptera > Hepialidae > Druceiella > Druceiella hillmani. Next base: position 14,629,759 of record JAYKKI010000014.1, on the reverse strand, counting down.
AAAGGCAAAATTGCATACTTTGTTTTATGTTTTTCTTTATTTTGTTAATTTAAAGGCTTGGTTCTAAATGTTATTTAAGTTTAATTCTGTACTTCAGAAGTGTTTATTTGAATAACTTATTCTCGTCAATTAAATTCCCAATAATCTCATTTTGCCTGGATTTCGGAATTTTCTAACTAAAAATTTAAAAAAGAACGAAATTCGTATGAGATTATTCACGTATCGCCTGTCGATTTATGTCGTATTTATGAAGCTTTTCAAAATATTACACAAAATTTTGGAAAGCGCAAATGTAGAAATAAATTAATTTTTTTTCTTTTAATATGTCTCATGAGATATCACTTAACGCAAAGTTGTAACAAACAAACAAAATCAAGTTAGGTAGATATCAATTTTTTTTTTATAATTTTGTGTACCAACGATATTTCTATTTTTTTATCTGAACACACTACTCACTTACTACTTTTTTATCTGAATACTGTTTTTATCTGAAACAGTTTCTGTCACTTTATTCATTAGGTACAGTGATAAAGCATAACAACTTGGAAATACCTAAAGAGTTAATGCTGTGAAATATTTGTAAATATATTAATTTTAGTGGCCGAAAATGAAATAACCTATTCTTTATTGATTGCATATAAGGTTTCATTTACTAACTGAAAGAGAAAGCAATAATAATTCTGAAACTATTTTTTTCAATTTTATATAAAATGACTAACTCCTTATGCATTCCCTCTCTATATCCTAAACTGCTGAAGACAAAATTATGCGAAGAAAATTAATTTCAAAATTATGCCTCACTAGAGTCTTATTTAAAATTACCGAAAACAATGGATAGATTGATATCCTTATAATTTAGTCATGTTTCATTCCAGGCGTAACAACCTAGTGTTAAATGCTTGGGGGTACAGAGTGAAGTATAGCACTTTACCATGTACCGTTTCTTGCACCATACAACGAGGGAGAACACCGATGAGATGGACAGATCAGGTCAATGCAGCCATATACGGTTCGACACATGAGTATTCGCAGAGCGACTACCAGAAAACCAATGGCAATTTACCGTTTGACGTGTAATTCACCTGCAACACACTTGATACAATGAACCCGGCCATTTTGCCAAGAGTCTAAGAACTAAGATGAAGAAGCATGAAATATATTAAGTATATGTTTCAAATGGGGCAAAGGAAAAGTATTGTTTTAATTAAATTTTCCACAATTTAATTGAGGGTGGTGATGTATACTTTTTATAATTGCCACATCGAGTGTTAAAAAACATGTTTTAAGATAGAATTAAGATTACATTTACCATGTTTCTACTTTTTCTACAGTGTAATCTTAAAAATTGAGGTCCTTGTATATTTGATAAGAACTTTCAAGTAAAATGGTTGTGGCTAACTATAGAAATTTATGCATATTCACACAATTTTGTATAATTTTTTGCATGAAAGGCTTAATATATATCAATAGATGGAATACTATAGTAAATGCTATGGCCGCTGAGGAATAAGTAGGAATGATGGAAACTCATAAAATTCTTTAATCGATTGTTTTATTTGATCTTGTATATTCGTTAATTTATTAAAGTATAGAAATCTGAGAATTACATTTTTTACTAGCTGCGTCGATGTCACAAAGTGACATGGAATTCGGTATAAAAAAAGTTGTTAGGAAACGTTTCGTGTTTTCTTAAACATGTTTTCTCTCAGAACTTTCCGAACATAAAGTTTCCTTAACACATTGGCATTATCAATATCATAATAATCAACAAATCAGATTATAAACTATTACCATACCAAATTACATTAAAATCCGTGTACTCTATTTCATATGATTGAAGAACAAATTAACACACAGACAGACAAAAATCACAGGTTTTAAAATATTTTTCTTTTAAAATATTTTTCACGTACAGAATTTACTCTGTTATATTTTTATTATGTGTATAGATTTATAAATCCACCTCTTTCATGTGACTAATTCTCACATTTTTTTTCTCACGTTCTATAAATATACTTTTTGTCAATTACTTTCTCAGTCTATAACAATTTAATGACAACATAAACTATTCTTTATTTTTCAGTCTTTTATAATGCTTAGAGGAATGGATTTTTTTAGGTGACGTTACTATTCAATTGTGTTCACCAAAATGCTTTCATTGTTATGTAATTCAAAAACTTTCATGTTGTTATTTTAGATATGGATAAATTTATTTATAATATATTTGAAACGGAGTTGAAGTAATGGTTTTATTTATTTTGTTAATATAAATACAAATATCAACATATCATATTAAATAATATATTCTCACATTTTTATACACGAATATTAAGAAAAAAAAGTTTTATGGGATATCCTAAAACATTATATAGATTCGTTATTCGTTATACAAGGAAGCATAATTAGTTGAAGTATCAAAGAGGATATAAATTTATATACTTTTATTTCTTGTGTGGAAAGCATAATGTATTATACTAATATAATAATATATTTTACTTTCGTTTAATTATATGTCGCGCATATAAAGTAAATTAATCTTTATAAAGAATTCATTCAATTTAAATTAAATTTTACAAAATGTCTACTAGTAAGAATATCAAACGTCGTATATATAAATATTAATGTTTTTAATTCTAACCTACAAAAATAGTTTTTAAATTTTACTTTATACGCAATATGAAATAAGAAGAAAAAAATAGCACGCAAAATTATTAATTAACAACGAATTGAGTTAAAAATAAAAAAACGTTCTTGGTAGCATTTTACGCGAATCATAAAATTCACGTAAATTCAAAGTAATTGGTAGCTATTTTTAAATAGACGCCAGCTACAACTAAAGATAATTTCAAACATTATTCAATGGTCATCTTCGTTAGTTAAAACGTATAAAAATGAAGCGTTTTTTAGAGTTCAGTTTATAAAAATTTGTCATAAAATATTTATAAGCACCCGCTTCAGTAAAATTTTCAAAAAAATAGTTCGTTTAATTTGCAAGCAGTTTTAGGTTGAAAACTAGTAAAGGAGAAAAAAAATCATTTTAATATTGTTTATTTGCCTTTCTAAGTATACTTAACCCATATAGTATTTTTATTATATGAACCGCACGAAACCAAATCCTCACACTTATTTTCAATTTCGTCCTGTGACAACTATGCCATTAGCCATATTTTTAAAATATCATGTTTCTCAGTCAATATTTTTTTGCATTTTGATCGTTTGGAGTTTGATACTATTCATTAGAAATGTTATGAATATTATTTTATTGAAACGATTTGCCTAGAAAATGTTTCTGTTATACACGTTTTATTTATTAATCTTTAATACTTCTCCAAATAGATACAAACTATTGTTTTACAACAAGTTAATATATAAATAAACAAATTATTTTGAAGTATTAAAGTTCGATTTTCGGATAATTTTTGAAAACGTATATTCATATGGAATCTCAACTATATGAATATATTCAAATTCATGTTTCATTTTAAAAATAATGTGTTAGGATAATTATGATAAAGGTTGAATCCATACCAAATATTAAGACCTATCGTGACACGATATCTATACATAAAATAAAATTGAAACAGAGTGAATACTACAGACTAAAACTTTTTTAATAAAAGGATTGATTTAGCATGTAGAATGATACTAGAAGCCAAAAAATATAAGAGAAAATTATAATATTTAGGAAATTTTTGTATTTTTTTCCCTCATTATACACGAAAGAAGCCGCAGGCAAAGCTAGTTTTTTCCAAAAGTGTAAATATATCCTTTGAAACTCAATTAATCTAAATTTAGACTCACACAGTCCCTAATTAAAAATATGGTAGAACTTAGGAAATATATTTATAAAATATTTGCGGTTGACTTTTTGCTTCAAGAAAATAATTTATTACAGTCGACAAAACCACAGTAGGCAGAATATATATGCAACAATGTTTATTTTAAACGATAATTGTTGACATATATTAGTAATTAAGCAATAATTCGTTCTCGAATATTAACATTTTTATTCCCTTCGTATAAAATACAAGTGGCATCTAGTGGCATCTAGCGTGGTGGCGCTTCATTAGAAGAACCCTTACTGAACGATATCGTCAAACAACGCAACACTTAAATTTCAGATGAGTTTAGCGAAATAAACGACGTAGAACATTTCAATTTATACACCGCTATTTTCGAGTAAGTAATTTGATGTGAATTATATTTATGGAACTCTGAGTTAAAATGAAGTAAATAAGCGAGAGGCAATGAACTAATTCAACAACAAAACGAAACCTTTTATATGAGAAAGGCTTAACAATTACGGGGTATTTTGTTAGGTAATAAACGTTATTAGCTATGAATTGTTTTTGTTTGCTCGATTGTGAAAATGACCTAGGATTAAAATGGAATGCAATATTAGGGATATATAAGCTTCTATCAACAAGTAATAATATAAATTTCATAAATACACAAAAGAAGCTTCGGTACAATTTTCAAAATCGTGCGAAAGCTCCTCAGTATTGATTTTTAATGACTTGTTATCATAAGTTTGTAATAATACGAATGAGCTTTGTTAAAAATAAGTGTTCGGCATTTGTAAGTCTATAAACATCAATTGTTTTGTAAGAAAAAATGGATATTTCAGATTTGCATTTTGGTAATCGTTCTGTAATAACTAAACAAATTTTAAATAGCACTTTAATACATTTGAGCGTTATATAATATATATATATATATATATATATATATATATATATATATATATATATATATATATATATTTTTAAATATTTGTATATACATGTATCAATTACGAAAATACTCAAATTATAAAGACCCAATATTAAAGGTCTGTGTTTAAATGTGTTCAGGTTAATAAACATGTTAAATTTTTGTCGCCATATTAAATAAATTAACTACGAGTATTTATTATCTGTAACTGTTCTAGACTAACTCGTAAGAAATTATTTAGTGATTGACATATATACGACAAAAATCACGGGTCCAAAAGTAACGCATTCAACGTAATTGAAGTAATTTCATATGAAAATTAATGTATATATATGTATATATATATATATATATATATATATATATATACATATAGAGCAATTAATTGGAACGTGCAATTAAATGTATATGTCCTAAATTATCCGATAGATGTCTAAGCGCGAAACGTTTCATCATGTTAAGTTTTTTCCCCAATAAGTTAGATATTTATAATCAATTTCTTTCTGTTTATGAACTTGTAACAAGTAATTTATTAACTGATTAATCTATGACAAAAAGTATACATCCAAAATTGATTAATAACAATGAAAATGAATCGACTAAACAATAACCCTTGTCTTTATGATATTAATGTTTAACTGTTATTTAATATGTAAATATAATACGAGCTTTATTTTATGATATTCAGTTTAATATTATATTCAAACTTATTCTAACGCTGCTCATCATCAAAATGCTTTATTTGGTTGTGCAGTTTTAGACCATTATTACGCAAGATAATGAATTGATTAAGTGAAAATGAAAAATCTCATTTTTTGATACTTATTTATTTGAAAAAGAAAACAAGCAGCGATGTATAGAAGGATTGATTAATTTGTCACAAAAACGTATACATCCAAGATTAATTAATAACAATAAAAATGAATCCGCTAAACAATAATCGTTATCTTTATGATATAAGTGTTTAACTGTTATTAATATGTAAATATAATCCAAGTTATTTTATGATAATTAGTTTAATATTATAATATTATACTCAAAATTATTTTAACACTGCTCATCCATCAAAATGTTATTTGGTTGTGCGGTTTTAGATCATTATTACGTAATATAATGAATTGATTAAATGAAAATTAAAAATCTCTCTTTATTATATATATTTATTTGAAAAAAACAAACAGTTATATATAAAATAAAAGACGACAGTTCGGCTTGAATAAAACTCGTACGTTGAAGGTTTTATACGATATAATATAATTTTTGAGATGATTGGAATTATTTTATTTTACGACTTTACGATTATTCTACGATTCTATTACAAATAAAATAAATAAAATAGAAAAACTGAAAAAAAATTATGTCATTACATAACAATCCCACGTAGATTTGTGTATTAAGTATTATCGTTTTTTATTTAAATTTTAATTCATTTTTTTTCACAAAACATTCCTTAGTACTTAACATCGATATTCTATATCAATGGAAAGTACCGTTATTTGTATTGATAGTTTAGTCAGTATCGGAGTACATTGTATCCAAAAGGCTTTATCTTTGATCACATTAAGTGGAAAACTGTTCCACAAGGCTATGGAGATATATATCTCAGTATTTAATGTTAATTTCAAACTTGATACCTCTTTCGCTCCTGAGGAAAAGGATCATAATATTTTATAAAACACTAAAAAGTTCTGTTTATAATGATTTCGTTTTCTTTCATTGTGAAGTAAAGAAACCGGCATAATATAAATAGATTTTAAAACTAATAATTTTTCTCTCCTTCTGTCAAAGAATATACAATTGGAACAGAAATATATCGTCAGTGTTTTACATTACATTTTTACCAAGTCTGCGTATGATATTAGTTTTATTGCTATTGCCCGATGGAAAATATTAGTAATGAACTTGTAAACTATTTATGATTATTGACATTTCAACATATTATTGAAAAATATAATTATTTCAATAAGTTTTGATCCTCCCCACTTTTTGAAAAACGTGTATGTAAAGTGGAAAGTATTCACGGCGTCTTCTATTGCATTGTAATATTATATTATTTTGGGATTTTTGTTATCACTTTGACCATTTACCATTATTAATTTTCTTCATTGTGGTTAAAATATTCTTGGATTGCGTGTACTTTGAGAACCAAAAAGATTTGTTAGATGGAACCGCGTATAATCACTCAAGGCGGTTGATTTAATTTCTACCTAATCAGCAGTGTAATCGACTCGAAACTTTTTGATCTCTCTTGTGAAAACCTGGACTATCAAAATCTAACTGGATAAAACAGTGAAACTGAAAGAAAAAGAATATAAAATTAATGTTAATTAAGAAGTAAGCGGCACGGTGTCGATGAAAGTTTCTTGAATTTTATATTAGTAGTATAACTTTCACTAATTTAATGTATTTTAAAAGTAAAAAAGCAGCAAATCAATTTAATAACTAAAAATGAGGAAGTTAGCAGAGAGGAAAAAACTTCTGAAAAAAGTTATGGATTCAGTGTAATTACAAATAATTTTCGAAAATGTTAGCTCTTCATGAAATATTGTTCACTGAAAAATATTTCATGACATTGAAATGTCCAAAATCTCTATCGTTAGCTTGGTAAGAAAACACAAAAAGGTACCTTATTTTTAAATATACTTAATATTAGTGGCAATTATTCCTCAACCAAAATAAAATAAAAAAAATATATGTTATAAAAATATTAGGCGTATTTAAAAAGTCAGCCTACGCCTATGATGATATCGTTTCAAATAAGAAATAGTCAGAACCGCATTCTAAGAATTCAAATGGGACATTAAGCTTTGCTATGAAACGCAATTCTAGCTACTAGACACTTAGCTAAATTGAAACCTGGTTCTCAGTTTTAGCCATAAATATTGGTTACGATATATTAAAAAATACCGCATTAAATATAATTGCGTAAAAAAACTACTTGTAAGCTTGCATTTTAGGAAAAAAGTATTTTGATTCCTTCAACTATAATTCAGTCTATGAAATTTTAACAGTAAATATAATCTGCTCGATGCTCTTGTTAATAAAGGAATAATTAAAAATTTATGAACACTAAAATGTGTTTCATTTACATTACTACTGATATTTGTTAAATTGTTGAGAGTGTTGTCTATAGCCTTGATTAAAGGAGCCCATTGTGTGAATTGACACAATATGATCAGCAGACAATGAAAGGTAATGTAATTTAGGCGCCTTTCAAGAACCGATCTTAAAGGATTTAATATACTTATCTCTGTAATCTGATTATCTACTTATCTCTGTTATCTGATCATGTTGAATATTCTACGTGATATTTTCTTTTGGACGCAATTCAATACTAAGCATTGATAAGTGTTTAAATCTGAACATACAATAAAGTATATAATTTACTGAAGGTACATCTATTCTGTATATGATAGACCGTTTAAGTCGCAATAAATAAAACTAATACTGTTCACGAGGCTTAAGTTTTAAAATAGTGAGTAGAAAACTGTCTGGAGAGTTAAAACTAGGTAATTTATTGTTACTAAAATAACGTAAAATACAAATGTTTTTTATTCTTAATTTTTTGATGATTTTTTATTCTTACAGAAAATCGAACTAAATTGACTTATTTGCTACATTTTTCATTTTCACCATTATTCTTTTATATTAAAGTCATTTAATTTTTTGTGTCCTTAGCTTACTATGTATAGTTTAGTTAATAGTTGTGATTTGAGCAATAAGTGATAAAAATAATTATTTTTGTTCCACATACAGTTATATTAAACGTATCTGGAACCTTTCGATTAATAATCAAAAAATTTAATCATTCTTTCGATAAAATGATGTAATATGATGTTGCATCATATTGTCACTGCATTTTGTTAAGATATGGTGCGAATGTGTCGCTGAAGACATATACATCGGGAATTATATATTAAGAATTTGAGTCACAAAATGAATGTACATTGAAGGATAAGTTTACATTGACAATCAGGCGGCATGAAATTGTATTGAATAAAATTGAATCAAAATGCTTTGTGTTTCACGGAGTATTTACATTCGTTTCGATGGAAATTTTTATAAAAACTCGAACTGACCAGAAAACCATAGCCATGAAACCATAGGATAATCGAGAATAATTAAAAAAATTACGCCATAATTGTAATAAAATTCTAAGAATTTATGTCATTATACAAACAAAATATTTCTTAAAAATAATTTGCAACTACGTATTATTTCTTAAAGAATAGGATATCTATTAAGGGTATTAAATTTTTGAAATAAGAAACTGTATTAAAATCACCTTTCGAAATATTTGACTAAATATATAATATTTCCTTTCGTAACATTTAAAGTATCTAAAAAGGGTGGCTGATACTTTTAAATTCTTTTATTCTAAGTTAGTCGATGAGTGGCGTGAAACGTATTCACCTAAGAAATTTTTCTACTAACTTTTATGTAGAAAAGTATTGAAAGACTCTAAATAAAGTATGAATAAAGGAAAATAACAGCCACAACTTACGAAAGTGAAAATATTGGTTATGTACCGAGGATAGATCACTGAAAAATGTTGACTATTAATGCTAAAATATTTTTTAAAGATAAGCCATTTGTGAGAAATAAGTTAATTTGCCGTGCTCAGTGCACCCTCGCATTTTACTTCCCAATTTCGTAATTATAAATGTATTAAAGAATTTATATTTTGCTTTTTAGGTTTTGTAATGGTCGATAATTATATTCTGTAAATATATTCTATGAAAATTGAATAACTATAATATATGTAAAATAAACACCGATAAAATATTTTATTTTTCTGCTTCATAATAAAACTGTATCGTACTATGTAAATTCCATTTGAAATAATAAAATTAAATATAATGTATTTCAATATGGTAAACAGTCTATAAACTTTTATAGAATTAGGTTCATTTTGAAAATAAAATATATTTGCACTTAAAAAGTATAGTATTGAGATTACTATTCCATTAATACGTATAATTTGTTTGCTGTAATTTTTGAAATTCAAAGATATCACTCTTTTGTTTCTGTATTAATATCGTTCCTTGAATAAATTTAATTTTCCATAATTAATTAATTAGCGAATGAAAATAATTTTCGTCGTTTCTTTCACTAATCTAAAATAAAATATTAATTGGTTATCTTGCTCGTTGTCGATTCTTAATAGCTTCCCGATAATATATATTTTCGTTAAAAAACGTTTTATATTATTTTCGGACAGCCATATTTTATTCTTTCTTATATTCATATATATATATTTATACATATATATACATACATATATATATATATGTATATATATATATATATATATATATATACATACACATTAATTTGGCTAGTAATTTTTTAGCCACAACTTCGGGACTTTTCTAGAGAAATTCTCGAAACTTCAAGACGGTTTTACTATAGGGTATAAATAGGCCAAAGTGCAATTAGTTAACAACAGTCAGCGCAGAAACATCAAGTGAAAGACATAAAATATAATGAATTTAAATCGACATCAAATTGTATTGCTTCACAAATTTCGTCTGGGTCACAATGCAAAGACTACCGCAAATAACATATGTCATGCGATAGGCGAGTCTACGATGTCTTAGGCGACGGTACGATGTGGTTAGAAAGTTCAGGAATGAGGACTACGTTCTTTAGGACGAACCACGTACCGGTCGTCCTGTAGAATGGGACTTTTAATGATTACGACGCCTAATTGACGAGTATCCTCTACTGACGACTCGTTAATTAGCAGATAAGCAACACATGTTATGGCACCATAGAAACATATTTGCACGAACTGGGAAAAGTTCCAAATACGATGTTTGGATACCCCACGAGTTGTCATCATATCACCCTCAGTGCAGAGTTGATACGTGTCAACAGTTATTGACATTGAAACGTAACTTCCACTGGCCGAATCAGCTAGTAACTAGTGATGAGAAGTAGGTTACATGCGTTACCCATATATGCAAATGTCAATGGCTATGTGTTATATAAACAGGAGTTTCAGTACCAAACCTGAAATAAGTGACGCTTAGCTACTTCTGTAATGTTAAGGTCATTGTACATGGGAGTTGCTTCCAGAAGGATGTAAATTAATGCCGGTATTAACTATGAATTATTGTACCTGTTAGCTAACAAATTGACTAGTCAACAGGATCGAGTTTATTTTTTACGTGATAATGCTAGACCGCATGTTGCAAGACGTATTCGTGATAAATGAAATGAGCTCGGCTAGGTTCTATTTACTCACCAACCATATTCGCCGGACTTTGTACTCTCTGATTACCATTTATTCAGAGCTCTAAGTAACTATTTACGTAAAAATAAATTGGACATTAAAGAAGATCTCCAAAACAATCTCGAGCAGCTTTTTGAATCAAAGGCACCGGAATTTCGCAGGAAAGGCATATCCAACTAGATGGCGACAAGTAGTAGATAATAATGGTGCATACTTACATTAAATTTAGTGTAAAATATAAATTATTTATTAAGAATTGTTGACTCTGGGTTAAAAACTTATTAGTCAACCCTATTAATTTATACATTTTTGGGCATATACATACATATTTCTAAACAAATTTAAAAATTTTCAAAAAGTTTCAAATTTCACTCTGACATACAAATCATAGACTTGACTTTGTGAGGTACGTCCGCTTAGATTTGGCACTTTTAGGAAATAAACACTATTTCTTATTATTTGAGTTAAAAGGTAAGTGAAAATATTCCGCATCGTTTACACCACTAATTGGAACTTTTAGTGTTTGTGTTGCGCGGCAATATTACTCCCTCATAATGGTCTGATGGACTCGTCGTTCGTAATAAACAGAAATGGTATCTTGTGAAGTGGGAATAAGTCTTAGACATTTAATATTACAGGAATAGTTATGGATGAATTATTTGCCTTTCATCGGCTTTTTCCCCCCTATCTTTCTCTGTCTCTCTCTCTCTCTATATATATATATATATATATATATATATATATATATATATATATATTTATACACACATATACCTATTTACTTAATACTACTTATAAAAGTTGATAGGTATCGATTCCTCGATTTTAGCGTGCCATTCTATACCGCAATGTGTTCATCCTCTTATTTGTGATAAGCTTAGTAATGATTGAATTATGACGATGGAATTAATTTATATTTGATTGAATTAATTCTTAATAGCAAGCTTCCCCCCTTCCCGTTATGAGTCTAATTTGTTTCCCATCTGCTACTTAGGTGGACGAAGATCTCGTATAGTGTACTGAAAATTGTCATAACCTAAAATTTCAAACGTATCTGTGCTATATAAAAATATATAACACCCATCTCTTTATTATGCTATTGTTTACTGTTTACATGTAGGTAATGATCTTGCATAAAAGAAAAATATTTAAAATTGGGAATAAAATTTGTTTCATTTATTGCGATTAATACGATCATAGACCATTGATTCATTTAAAACCAAATAGTCAATGAACACAAATCTCAGTTTACTCTCCGTTTTCTTTAAGACATTTTAATGATTTTGTAGCCTTTCACTTAAGTTTTTTACCAAATATAATTAAGAGTTTTTTGCGAAAAAATTAATATATTTTCATTAAAATGTACAAGGAAAGCGTAAATCGGATGAGCACAAACTTACTGAAAAATGACAGAGATAAAGGATATAAGTAAATCAATATAAATATTTACAAAACTAAATAAATTATAACTTTTTGACATTTTGTTTTAATTAAGTAAATGTTTTCAATCAAATTTAATTAATGTAATAGAGTTTAGTTTGCATGCACATTAAAAACTACTATTAACAATTATTTAGTTATTATTGACTTTGTATATCTCTATAATTTTTAACGTAGTATCATTGTCTGCATTCCTCTAACATATTTTTCTGTTCGTTCCTGTTGGCGCTTAACACTTACAGTTAAATCGTAATATTAAAGTAGTTTGTTAGTACTTAAATATGCAAAGGTAAATCTGTTTAATGAATTATATACTATTTTCTAAAAGTCCCACATGAAACATTTTCAATTGTCAGTTTTAATCCAATAACGTAAAAACAGAGTTTAATAAAAAAATGATGTCAGGGAAGATTGAAAATGTCGCAGTTTGGGTATTAAAATAAGTATGGATATTTAATAAATTATTTTTATTTCTCAAAACAGTCACCCCCTAAAGACATTACACTACTTTAAATGTTTTTCTCCAAACCCTCAAAAAAATCAGGCGGTACCAAATTTGTTGAATAAGAGGGATGACACAATAATTCGAACTTGTAATTACGGATATTAATTACGGTTAGTATTAATCTGGACATGTGAGCGTGTACATTGTTCTGATGAAACAAAACTTTTTTGCTAATCTTCCTAGCCTGTTACTCTTTATTCCATCATGCAACCAACATATAAAGGTGTAGTGGTAAATGAAGTTTATGGTGGTACCTTCTTGTAAGACTATAATGACTCTCTTGGAATGCCAGGAAACTGATAACAGTTTAATGTAAACAGTTTAATTGTAATTTTTTTAGCTGGTGATTCCGAATTTTTCTTTCATTTAGCTACTATTTTAAATCTAAAGTATAGTTGTATACCCTAGTTAATCAATAGCTCGTAACAAACACCATCACTTTTGTAACGATCAATATAAGTATTCTTATGAATCAGCTTCAAACCACTAACACATTCGCGCGAAATCGTAAGCCGGTTCCTTTTTTATCCAAATGAAAGGAGCTTCATTATCCATCTCACAAATACTTGAAAGTTTTAATTTAATCGGAATAATATTTTAAGTTTTCTGGTAAGAAACACCCAAAATATCTCGATGTCTCTTCAATCATATATCTCTCTCGGATGTCTCTTCATTTATAACCAAATCGGAGAACTTTCAACGTTTTTTCGTTAGTCGCCTTCGTTAATTCGTCATTCATCGTTTTTTCGTCAGTCGCCAATCGTTAGTCGTTAATGGCCTTCTAGTTCTAAGATTATTTTTAAAGTACTTTAAACTCAGATTACTATATTTGAACAATTGTATACAGTAGAGCAAATTCCTCTAATATCGCTTATATATCTTAACGTAACTTCTCGGTTAATTCTTTGCCCAAAAAATTCTTAAAATAATTCTTAACATAATCAATTTGAACATCTGACGTGATGTTCAATTCAATCATTATTCAAGAAATTCGGCACCTGTCGCCGAGTAAATCAATATAACTTCGGAACCAAAATCAATATAAAAATGAAACTTTGGTCAGTAACAATTAAAGAATAGTTGACTGTAATGTTCATATAACACAATGATAAATAGAACGGTTACAATATCATAATTATTTTGATTGAGGTCGCCAACTTTTTATTTCACCCTCACATGTCGTAATCTGGCAGTATAATAACAATGCTAAAATTGTCCAGCAACTTGATTTTGATATTCGAAATTTAATGAGAAATAGCGTCCCACAAATTAAGCGTGGTAAAGTAATATAAGGTATTAAATTTATGAATCTACATACCTAAGCCTACCATTGTAATATAGTAAATGTATTTGCGAGAAGAAAATTGGTTAGATTTTGTAAACGTATTATGTATAATCATATTTATTTTCACTGTTGAGGTGTCGTACCCAGTTTACATTTTTCTATCCGAAGTTGGAAACAGTTGCAAATGTTCACCTGTTAACATTTCAATATTAAATCGAAATTCTTAGTTAGCATTTAACTTGATGTAAGAATAAAATGCACGATTTAACCCTCAATAATCATGAATAAAATGCAAAGTACTTCTTTGTGACAAATGGTGGAACATGACGCTAATTCATATTCACAAATATCTCTTAAAGATGTCGATTGCCTACCGTTAACACGGGACGTTCATTCATAAAGAATGAAGTATATTTTGTATGAAACTCATGTTTGATATAAGCAGTTCAAGTTTAACTGCATAAAATGTTTTAGTCTGAGATTGAGGCTTACATGTAATATCATAAAATAACTTTCTATATCCTTGGAATGTATTTATAAAACATATAATAAATATGCAACAACTGTACATCTAATCCATTGTATTATTGTAATTGAATAAAATGCGACTTTCCACGGAAAAATTCCCATTTTATTCAATTACAATAATACAATAAATTAGAATATACACTTGACACTTGACTTACTTGACTTCATAGCAGTAAAATTCCTTCAATGGGTTAAATAAGTAACTGGTTTTAAGATGCCGGATCAATTACTATTGTCTGTATATTTCTAAAAAGCTACTCCATTTGAAGATTTTTTGTAAAAGCTTTACTTAAGCTTATTTAGCAGTTGTTAAGTCAAAATATTATAATCTAGTTCAGGCAGAAAGTAATGTTATAACAGAGACAGCGATATTGGTCACTGTCAGTAACTAATAATTAGAGTAAATGAATTTAACGTTAATAGATATCAAAACTTCTAGCGTATAACAACATTGTGCTAATTACTAACAATGGCTTTCATTGATATTTTTGAGTACTTTAACTCTGTACATTATGACTGTTAGTATGAAACAGTTCTAAGATAATGTCCTTGCAGTGATAGCCAGCTGATATAGATAGCCCATATCTGCTATACTACTCCATATCCGTAATCAGCTAGTCAGCTCAAAAAGTATAGAGTGCAGACGTATTGAGCGGACTAAACTATTTCATCAGTTTTTTGTCCTGTATATTATTTTATCATGTAAGGTAACATAATTTTATCGAAATTAATCATTTACTATCGTATTTTTATAAAGAAACAGACTGAAAAATCAAGATTTATTCCAAAATTTTGCCAGTTACCAAAAACTGAAGTGGAAAATTTTTAAGAAAAATAATGTTATGGGCAAATACACGCTTATAAAAAAAGACACCATATACGAAAACGTAAGGTTAATAAAATTAGTGCAAAAAACACAATATTTACTTTAAGTAAAAAGTTGTTTTATTTTTCAATGACACAGAAAAAACATTAAGAATTTGGATTGAATTTTTTTAAAGAGAACAACTGGTCTTCTAATATTGGCTTGTTAAATTTCAATAAAATTAGAAAAATTTAAAAGACTGAATAGATTGGGGGTAATCTAAATTTGAATCTAAATTTTTAGTCAAAATAATCTTTACGAAAAGTTATTTTGACTAAAAATTTAGATTTGTTTTCAATCAGTTCAGTCTGTCTGTCAACTTTTATAAATTTGTATTATTCAAAGTGAAAGTTATTATGTCGAAAATTAAATATGTTTTATTAGAATAATTTAAAATAATTTTAAAATACACCTTAAACGTGAAATAAATTTTCAACTTGATTAATTCATTTATTAAAAACTATATATTTTAGTTCATTGCGGTGCAATTTTTTTTAAACCTATGATTTCAATTAAATTTTCTTTTCAGATAACACTATATCTCAAAGATAAGTCTCTCTTAAACTATTCAGAATTTAAAATAAGATTAAATAACTTGTCTCTTCCAAATCTCAGTATGAAATTTTCCTTCATATTAAATTATAACCTAGGTTTTCCCACAGTTCTGCTCCCGTAATAATTATAATGTTGAATCTTGGCTTTCATCTGACAGAATAATTTCATCTCCCGCGTCTCAACACCAGTTATGAAGTCAGCAGAGCTTCGTGATTACTAACATTCTAAGACACGTTTAACAAAAATTGATCAAACTCCGTACCTTCAAGACTTATACTAATATTTTTTAAACACAAATCTCTTCGGGCATCCATCCTATAGGACAGGTTATCGGAGTATATATATATATATATATATATATATATATATATATATATATAGATATCGACATGAAATAGTACATATCTAATAATATAAATATTACTACTATTATTACATAATAAAAAAAATAACACTTTAAACGGAATACCTAATAAACAACAAATGGAAGGTGTTTTAATCATACATAATATACATTTATTTTATAACGTAATTTTCTCGAAATACTGATCCTTTTTCAGATGCTTTCTCAATAATATTTTATATGATTGAAAACTAGGATAATCTTTTCCTCTACAGTATATTTTTCTGTAATGATTTAGATATGAGCTCAGTTATAATAAAAATAATTTTGAATAGATTTATTTAGCGATTTAAGTTCAAGTTACGTACTGAAACTTCTCGTAAATAACTTACTAGGATGTTTACAATAAAAACCGAGAAACGGTACTACTTTCACACTGCCAGTTTAAACAGACCGAGAAAATTGAAATTGATCATAAAAGTGCAGAGAAAAGGAATTGAGCATAACCATTGCAGGAGTCATTTTTTGAATAACCATAGTTATTGTATGTGATATTCATCTTTGATTTTGCGTTCTGTTCGTTACAACGAGCAGCTGCTTCTTTTAGAGGTCAGGTCAAAATCTTAAAGTTTTATAAACAAATGTGAATAACAACGGAACAACATTAGCTACGAAATTGGATGATAACTCATTTCCAAGATTGTTAAATTCTCTATAAAATCAATCTGAATCTTAATTGTTGTATCTTTAATAGTTTCAAAGATATATCAGTTTTTTAACAAAGAAATAAAGCAGCAAGTGCAACTTTTGTGGAACGTCATTTTTCTAAATTCTATACAAAATAGAAAAAAAATGTATTCTATAGTTTATTAAACATCTTTGTTTTTGTAATTTTAAGAAGTTTCCGAAAAAAAATATAACAAAATTAGGAATTAGTTTATAACAAATTGTTAAGTTAATAAACAATTAAATCCTAAACAAAAAAAATTTTTTTGTAATCTTATTGAGGATTGTCGATTATGATTATTAAACAAATAAAAATTTCTCAACTAATAATTTAAACAATAGAAAAATAAAAAAACGATTATAAACAATAAAATATTGTTGTTAAGAAAACAATTTTTTGAAGTAAAACTACGTTACGCACGTTTGACTTGGGGAGTCAGCTGGTGAATGCGTGACAAGAGCGTTACGAAAAGTGTGATCGTGCGAGGCGAAGGGAAGTTGAGAGGGAGATATAAGTTAGTGAAGACAGAAAGAGAGAGAGTTACGTTTCGTATATTACTGTAGAAGAGAGAGAGGCGCGAGCACATATTTTCTTTCTCTCTTTCTCTCATAGCCAGTTATGTTTCGTATATCTAAGACACAGTGCAAGCCTATTGTATGTATCACACTGTAGGAGCAGGAGAGAGCAGCGCGCGCACATTTTATTTCTCTCTTTTTAGCCAGTGCATGAAATATATATATATATATATATATATATATATATATATATATATATATATACATATATATATATATATATATATATATATATATATGCGAATTCGCTAGCATTACGCGAACGGTGATTTTTTCATTATTTCGTAATTTCATTTCGTTCTTGAACAATTTTATAAATTATTATTTTGTTCAATACATTAAATATTCTACGTGTAAAGTGAAAGAATTTGAAGTTTTACTTCAGTCGTGTGGTCTAAAGCACATTCCTTTTTTTTTGTTTTTAAAAAATTATATTTTTTTTGACTGGAAAGGCACAGGGTCTAGCCCATACAGCCTTTGTCTGACGTAAATATTTCTGCAGTTAAGTCGGTCAAATCTGAGTCAGAGTTCTAAATATCGTCATCAGTATGTCACAACCTACTGTCCGTCTCACAGTAAAGTCACAGTTGCTTCTTCTAGCCCTGCGTAAAGCGTTAGTTAACTTTACGCAGGACTTCGGCGAAGAAGAGCCGTGGAATTTTGGAGCAATCTGAACTTAGGACAGTGGTGTTCACGCTTGAATTCTTCAATTGCTGCACACGGATTCACTAATTTACTGTATGATACACTATCGCATCATACATTAAACTGCATTATTCACATAAAAATAAAATTCAATTGAGACAAAGTGACTTTTACGCCCAGATTCCCGCCAAAGTCCGTAAAATATTATGGTTGCGATCAGAAATTGTTGGTTGTCAATGTCAAATGTCAAAAACAAATGAAAAAAAAACAAAAGTATTCTTTTAAATTTAATTTGATTTCTGAACGATGGGACGAACATCAAACGTTTGACAGGTAGGAATAGTTTCTAAGGGAAAACAAAATTGTTGTTTTTACTATATTTCTATTTACTTACCTTTTTTCATATTTACTTACCTGTCAAACTTTCCCGGGACTTCCACAAATAATATATATATATATATATATATATATATATATATATATATATATATATATATATAATAACAAGAGTATATGTAAATAGTAAAAATATTATTGGTATTTGCAAAAAGTGTTAAAGTATTTCCAGCAGTACGTATTCTCAAATTTTACATTTTTAAATGAACGTATGTATATATGAAAACCGCCCAATGCGAGTTCTGTTCTAAAATGAAAGGTTAGGTGTTTTTAGGTAACTTTATTATGAAATAGTTTAATTAATTAATTATTAATTATTAACTTGTGCAGCATATTTTTTAAGTAATAAAATTAATAGATTAAATAATAAATATTTACTATTAATCGAAGTAATCTGTCTGTAGTATTATATTTCGATTCTAAATCTGCTGTCAGAAGTATCGTTAAATTGCTATTTTTAAAACCATTTTGTTACCCGAAAAATACCAGTAGCCATAATTAAGCCCTTATACTTTTTTATTTTTTTATTTGAAAAACAAATACCTAATTTGCTAAATACATCCAATTTGTTTTCCAAATTTACGATATTTTTACAATACTTTCTATTGTTTAAATTTTGAAATGGACGTATGTAGGTCTGAAAATTTTCTAGTGCGCGTACTGCTCATAAATAAAATGACCACTGATGGATTTTAAGTAAATTTAATAAAAAAAGAGTTTTTTATTAACTTACGTCGTGAAATAAACATATTGAAAATAAATACCAACTACGAGTCAAAATAATCTGTTGTAAACCTGCGAGCACAAGTATAATTATAATTAAAAATATGTATGATGCTAAAGAGACGTTAAAAAAATAAAAACGCTTTCTAAAAATAATTTACTTTATCTATCACGATTAATTGAAGTAAGAAATATGATACGTGAAATTAAAAAATTCAAAATATAATGGTTAATTTTTTAAAATTTCTAATAGAAATAATGATAAAATAATTAAAAATGTAATTCTTTGAATCTTAATTTTTACTTCAGATGAAATAATTTTTTAATTTCGAAATACCCATAACAGAACAAAAAGCGGAACAGTGACGCATTCAATGATTGGCGTATTTCATTTTAATTAGCTCTACTCAGTTTTATTTTGTCTGTAATATATTTCGTTATGATGTTCCTAATGTAGTAACTATGAATACCTAAAGCACACTCAACCAATGTGTTGATACTTTCGGCATATTTTGCATCATAAATTGTCAATATCAAGAATTTCCAGAGTATATTTTTCACTTTCCAGATCTTATGAAGCTTAGATAGAATTTTTTAAGCAAAAATATTCCCTCTAATTTTTGGAACAAAGTAATTCAGAAACATGAATGTTACATATTAATTAAATATTTGTAAGATTCAGTTATTTATTACGATATATTGTAATGTGTTTAACTAGCGGAATAAAAAAACGCCTAACTATAATTTGCTATTTTGTTTCATGATACATAAACGTAGGCGACCTCTTAAACGCTTACATCCAAGAGATTCTTATAATATTCAATTAAAATATTCCCTTTTATCTTTGGAACAAAGTAATTCAGAAACATGAATATGTTACAGATTAATTAAATATTTGTAAGATTCAGTTATTTATTACAATATATTGTAATGTATTTAACTGGCGGAATAAAAAAATGCCTAACTATAATCTGCTATTTTTTTTCATTATACATAAACGTGAGCTACCTCTTAAAAGCTTACATCGAAGAGATACGTATAATATTCAATTAAAATATTCCCTCTTATTTTTGGAACAAAGTAATTCGGAAACACATAGTCAATGTTACAGATTAATTAAATATTTGTAAGATTCAGTTATTTATTACAATATATTGTAATGTGATTAACTGGCGGAATAAAAACCGCCAAACTATCATTTGCCATTTTATTTCATGATACATAATCGTAAGTGACCCCTTAAGTGGTTACATCAAAGAGATACGTATAATATTCAACTAACTTATAATGTAATTTTTCCTGCCAAATATATGGTCTAATGATTTACTTTTACGTTGTATACCTAACACCATAAAACAACTCTAAAAAACATCTCAAATATAAAAATCGTTGGTTTGAAAAATAAATTGTTTATTGTAGGTATACTTTTGAATATAAAACACATTACTTTTATATATTAATGATACAATCTATGAATTAATTACTATTTTATATTACAAACCCATTTTTTATTAATTTGTTTAAATCTAAGAAAAACTTAATGGATTTACATAAATATTTTTGAAGTTAAAGCATCTTTAGGTTCGTTGAACGACTTTTGTCAGGGGAAATCTTATGGGTTCGCATCACTGACCCATAAGATTTAGTTAGAGTGCTAATGTTAACAGTATATCTGTAGCTATGAGTACAGCAGTGAAAGCATATGCACATACACACACACACACACACACATATATGTGTGTTATATATATATATATATATATATATATATATATATATATATATATATATATATATATGTATATATGTATGTTCATATAGAATGATGAAATGTGATGGATGCTTTTTGGAAGGATGTGATGAAGGATCGTTTTACCGTCATGCTGTATAATTTCTTTGTCAAATTTGTAAAGATTGATCGCTACAATTGTCCGCTTGTCATATCGACAACACAAAGAAAACTAAGTCGCGGTAAAGAATTTAAATCAAATGGTGATGTAGTAATATTTATACTACATCACGTAGTTTCATTTAGTTGAGAAAAATTTAATAGAAAAATATATAATGAAAAGAAAACATTTATTTCCAAATATTTCCAATATTTGTATTAATATTAGTGTATAAAAATTTAATTTAATTATTTTTTTTTAAAATTATATCTGCAATATATTTTGTAATGAGTATTTCATGGTGGCTTAGGAGTTATCTTACTAGCTGGTAAAACAGATTTCTATTTGTTCGGTAATATTTTTGTCACAGATTTTAAAATTAAAAATTCTATAAAAATGTATAATAATTTTAAAGTTGTGTTAATTTTTCAAAATATGATTATTGATGCAAAATTATGGTATATATTATTAAAGACTTTGGTCGGAAAAATTTTTTTGGCGAAAAAGGCTTTAGTTTTCATTTTAGAAAATATTTTATTTTATTGCAAAATTTAATTTTACGAACTCGTTGTTTATTGGTTTAAATTGTCGAAAATAAAACAGGTACTTTTTTTCAAAATGATTATATAAAACCACTGTTATTTTAGAGTATTAAATTTTCACTTCTGTCGGCAGTCCCTATGACTGCCTATGTTATTTTCTTAATATTATGTAATTGTGTCAAAGCAGTTTATTTGGGAAATATTTCAGCATCATCGCGTATCATAAATGCAGTTAATAAATATAAATCAGAATCTCTAATATTTTATACGTACTTCAATTAATCTGTAATGAAGCGTTTATTTTGAATTTTGTCCTCTCTCCGTTTATTTCAGTTTGATTTGAAATTCCTCGACGAAGGGTTCACTTTCTGTTTTTGAAATCGTCTGCCAGTGAATGGAAATGTCTCGCGTCGTTTACTCCACTAATATTCTCAATGTACTTGTTGTTTGTCGAAATCTCTCAGTGTTCCTTCCTAATAACTTTTCGGCGAACTAATCGCTTTCATCTAACGTTTTATACGCAATATACAAATGAGCAAAACTCTGATCACATTTTGAATTTATTCACGCTTTGATTTTCCACGAATATTCCTTAATACGTTCTTCAATTTACAAAATGTGCGTTCAATGACTAAATTCTGAATATTTTTCATTTGCTATAGTTATTTCTAGTTACAAGTTTTTATAATTATTTATGCAGTAAATTGGATATTTCATAACGCGATTGAAGAACATTTGTCATTTTCTTAACAGGCCCAATTAATCTTAGTATTTATTTTTGAACCTTAGTAGTATACAATAATACAAATATATATGGAAATGTTAAGTTTATTAGTTATATTTCTAAACTCTACTATGGTATACTAAATATTAAATCTCTCAAATAAAAATAATAAAATGCAAAAAATGTACTATAAAATTAAGAAATAAAAACTAATTAAGGGATTTAAAATTAGAGTATTACAAACCAGGAAGTTCAGAGTAAAATATATTGTAAATTATTTTGAAGTGAGATTTGAACGTGAGCAAAAGCATTAATGATTTTTTTCACTAACACTTCACTTTTACTAAGCAAGACCTAATTATTATATAAGCTAAAAATAGCCTGGATTAATATTAAAATCTTCTATTTACAGTTTAAATTTATAGCCTAGTATGTTACAGGCATGAAAATATGTCGAACATTTAAATAATATTATATCTCACAATGCAAATATATAAATATTTTGCCTGGTATACTTTCATAGACGTAATAAATGTAAACTAAAGAAAGTGGAAATAATACTACATCACGTAGTTTCATTTAATTACAAAATACATATTTCTAAATAAGAAAAATTATTTTGCAGTTCATTTAGGTTACTTATACAGAGTTATATTTTTTAAAGACTTATTTAACAGGGTATGCAGAAAAAATTATCCTCATTTTACACCTTGAGGGTTTGCCCTAAGAAACTTTTTTTAAATTTTATTCCACAAATTTGTAACCCTTATAAATATATGTAACTATGCTAAATTTTAGCTATATAACACTAATAGTCTGCAATTAAAACAACCGTGATATATAGGCAGACACTTCACTGTATCTATGATGATGATTAATATTTCGAACCCGCGAAATAAAAAAAATGTTTGTTTATAAAATCCAGTTAAATGTTTAAACAACATATTTAAACAACATATTCACCATAGTATTTCAATCTTAGGACATGGCTGAAGAATATGGATATCTCTTCAATTATTATCAAAGTTAATACTTAGAGGAGTATAATACATACTTTGTTAATTTTCATAGTTTACTAGTAGTCAGCATTTTAAATCAAACTGACCTAAACAGGAGAAATAGTATATATTAAGCAAGACCATTTAAAATAATGCTCAATGAACTCTCTTCATATTTTTTTTTGACCTGGAAGACAACTTTTGATTGATCTTTCAGGGCTAGTTTAAGTATGTACAGACATATACACACACACATATATATATATATATATATATATATATATATATATATATATATATATATATATATAGTTGTGGACCCCATACAATGTAATCTAGTTTTATTGAAAATAGAAATTTTAGACGATAAACATTGACCAGAAGACCAGGTAAAAGTAGATTTAATCAAATTGGTGTGGAAATCCCGGAATATTGAATGGCTTTCTATTTAAAATATAGATGAAGTTTATGCATCTTATGTTTAACGATAAATTACTTGTAGGCAATGCACAATGATAAAGAAGTAAAAAGTAATTGAACAAAAAGTATATGTAATAAACCTAACGTGATGACA
The DNA here is from genome assembly GCA_039881145.1 of Druceiella hillmani. Taxonomy (NCBI): domain Eukaryota; kingdom Metazoa; phylum Arthropoda; class Insecta; order Lepidoptera; family Hepialidae; genus Druceiella; species Druceiella hillmani. The sequence goes on along the minus strand of JAYKKI010000014.1, from coordinate 14,605,494 downwards.
TTATTTTTATTCAATAAAACCAGAATAAGTTTTCATTAATTATATTTTTCATATATGTTCCTAATATGTTCGGCATTTTCCGAGCAATTTGGATGTTCCTTTTTTATTACGGAGGATATACTACCAGTGTAGGCCCTGAAAATTTTGGTAAGGATATGATTATGGTAGTTGAAGATATACCATAGAAATCCCAAAAATTGAACAGCCTTTGTGCCGTGATCAAATTTGGATGATATGGGAATTTTTTCTTTTAATTGAAAGTGTATATTCTCAGTATTGTTTCTTGAAAATTTGATTAGAATCTTACCAGGAAAATGAAAGACGTGCCATAGAATTCCTCAACATTGAGTAGTACAGGCGCCGTAATCCAATTTCGATGATTTAAGTCATAATCTTTTTTACACATTTCTAAGAGTAAAAAAACTTACACTTGAGCAAAATTAGGGTGCAATAATGAAGGCAGAAGGTGGTGAAAGGAACTTTTCAGTGATGAGGGGTATATTCCCCAATAAGATCTGCTATTTTTAAATTAATATTTTGTGTTTCAAGAAGTGACTACATCATTGAACTCCGGGTTCTAATTCCTGAGTCCTGATGCCTCGTAGGTACTGCCACTTAAACTGTAAAACTCTAGGATCTCCTTGAATTGAAACATTATAATGAGTTTCAAGCAGAAATAATTACTGAAGTCCAGATTCCAACTTCGCAGTTCTGATGCTGTATGAGTATTGCCTGTCTAAACCGTGAGACTTTCAGGTTTAACTCAGCCATAAAACTTTGGTTTTCAATTACTATATCTTAACGCTGTGGGGGGTACTTCCTACTTAAATAATGTGATTTGATTATCTGGTGTTTTTATGTTAGTATTGTGGCTCTAAGGCAGAGATTTGTTCACTTTATTATGGGCTCCAATTCCTCAGTTCTAACATCGTAGGCGTACTATCCACCTAAACTGTGAAACTTGGGAATATGCTGTTTCTTAAATAGTATCTAGGGTCTGAAGCAGAGACTCTGTAAATGAACTTTTAATTTCAACTTTTCAGTCCCAATGTTACAAAATACTGCCCGCCTACAGCGTTTCGGTTTCCAACTCCTTAATATTGACGCTGTGATTTACTATTTTGTATTGTGAATCTAAAGCAGAGTCTCTGTAATTGAATTCCTGGATTCCACTCCAGTACATTCATTCCTGATGCTATAGGTGTACTGCCTAAACTATGATCATTAAGGATCTGCTGTTTTTCAAAGTGTATAGTGAGTTTTAAGGAGAGACTCTCTCATTGAACTCCGGATTCCGAACTTCTTAGTTCTAAAGCAGCAGGAGCACTACTAATTCGTGATACTTGAGGATTCCTTGTTTTAAAATTAGTGTTTTCTATCTCAAGCATAAACTTGCCACTGAACTTCGTATTGAAACTCCCCTGTCTTGATGATGTAGGGACCGCCTACTTAAATCATGTGACTTGAGGATTTTCTATTTTTAAGTTATTATTTATGAGTCTCTAGCAAAGACTTTGCCACTAAATGTCTGGTCCCTAATTCTCAGTCTTGACGCTGTAGGGTACTCACTACCTAAATCGGTAGACGCGGGGATCTGCTATTTATGACCATTTTTTTGGGAATTTAGGACCTGCTATTTATTAGTTAATAATGTAAATTCCAAGCAGAAACATTTATATTATACTCTGGATTCCAATTCCTTAACCTGATGGTGCAGTAGTATAACCCGTTTCGTGTATGTTAACACATATTTATGGCTTTAACCATAATGGTTATCCTACATTTGAATGACCTAAGCGCAGTCTCATAAAAATTGGTTATAATTTGACCATGGAAATTGAAGGTCTACCATGGAATTCTCCAACAATTTACAGCACAGGTACCTTCATCCAATTTGAGTAATATATGTCTAATGATAATCAAGTAACAAAATCTCTAAAACTTTGAAATGCGTAAGGATACAAATAGGTTCTTTAACAAAATCAGAGCATAATAATTGGGCCGGAAATATATATATATATATATATATATATATATATATATATATATATATATATATATATATATATATATATATATATATATATGTATATGTGGTTCGAAAACGAGCGTTAATGGAAGTAAATATATATGAAAACTTATGAGTGCGCATGTGCACCGGCATGGTGCCATCAAAAACGGATGCCGTGCTGATAAAAATGTACGTGTATTGCACAATAATAGAATTATCATATTGTTTGTATCTATGTTTCAGTGCAGGAAATGCAATATACACTGATTTTCTATGTAATTACCGCGGCGTCTGTCTTAAAATTTTCATGTCATTTATTTCAAAATGGCATCACGATATTAATTGAGGTAATTAAAAACAAAGTTTGTTAATTGTTTGTTTCATTTCCCTTATTAGGACATTAAATGTGTACTTACGTAAATTTAAAAAGTTTTCACAAAAATTTATTAAATTTTCAGTTTTGACAATGACTTTTAACAAATTATTTTCAAAATTGGATGAAAGGACCGTTAGAATTTTTCTATAAAGTATAATAAAACACGCCTCGCAAATAGAACCCGCTAATTAATACTGTTTTGAAAAATAAATTTTAGAAGCGGCTGTTTTTTTGGCTAAAAACTAAGGAAGGTCTCTCATCAACACATTAATAAAATACAAAATAAATACTAAATAAATAGTGAAATAAAATAAATTATTATATTAATTCGCCTACTGCAAGCGTATGTCTATATACTGTTCTAATAAATTTGATATTTAGAGAAAAAAATTGAATAAGGTGTAACCAAATAATCCAACATTCAGTTAGTATGTAGGTAAGCAATTACATAATTATTCAACGTAAAAAATAAGCTTACTTAGAGGGCCGTACGTATTAACTGTTTTTTTTTTGGGTTACCTTAAATCAAATTTAATTTAAATCGGACAAGATAAAAGGCGATTCCAATTTATCTAAGTCCATTAATTATATAATGTCTCTAATAGTTCGGACGCCTCGGTAATTGTTTTGCCTATCCGAATTAACAAGACTCTAGTGTATTGAAAAAAAAGCATGGCTCTTTTTTGCCGACGTGATAAAAATTTGTGAGCGGCATAATATCCTCGGACATCCTTAGAGTAAAATATATATACAAGCGCGATCAGATTCACTGTTTGTATGATTAAGATGAGACTTGATTTTAATACAATATCAACTATAAAGTAAATTAAATAAATATTAACTGTGTTGTGTAAATGCTTCTATCTATTATCTGCGTCCAAATTCGAAAATTTATCATGAAACCTTTCCTATAAATTTAGAATCTTTAAAATTTTCGTCTAATTTTTTAAATACTTTAATTTATGAATTTGTGTCAGTGCAGTCAATTTCTATTTTATCGAGTGAATTAAATTTAGATTACATTTAATTCACTCGATAAACACACAAAACATTTTGGGATTTTATTGTTTTAAATTGGTCTCTATTTCAATTTGGCTATGCGCGATCAATATAAATATACCAAACACAAGTACACGTCTTATGACTTTATTTAGTATTTATTTTTACTACTTCACTCAGTGAGATTACACTAAAACTAGTTTCATTGTAAGCATATGATTAACTCACTTCAAGCAATAATTAAGTGAGACGCGCTCAATAACATGCTTCGAGCCGTCCCCTTCTCTGCTTCAGGCATTCAGTATAGTGCAATTCTGACTAAGAAGTTACCACAATCGATCTATTGAACGATGCTATAATAGTTTATCTAGCTCTTGCTCCATCAAGTTTGCAGTGTGAAATATCCGCATCATTTTTCGCGCCCATACATGAAACCCAAACCGCGATATAAAAAGTTTGTCACGTCAAAATAATTTAAAATATTACAGAGATTGTATTGTAAAGTAAAAAGTATATGAATAAATATGTAATATATAGATATCTAAGTAATTTATGGAATTACCTTGTTTTGAATTTTACAATTACCTAGTTGTAATCTTGACTAATTCCATACATTTTTGTATTAATTTTCCATTACGTCATAAAAACTTTCTTGAACTTTTATAACATTTTTAAATTTAGTGTACTTGTTTAATTTTGTAATCATTTAATACTTATACCTACAATTTAAGTTCAAATGTTTGCTTATCAGTACCTACATATGATGTTAATATCCTTGTGATAGTTATTGATGATTTGTTTTCAGTTCAAAGCCTTAATCTTATCTGTAATCAACTTAAAATAGCTCAAAATATTTTTCGTACTGACACAAACTATGGTCAATATTGTCAAATAAAGGTACATTAATTAAATTGATATAGTAACGAACAAAACAAGAAGAGCTTCAAAGTAATCAATAATTTTAAATTAATTTAGGGCACAGTATTCAAATAGCCAGTTTATATTTTGGAAACTAATAAATTATAAACAATAAGCCAGAACCTAAATGAAGGTAACTATTTCATTACTTTTGGACGAGCCGGTGAAATGACACGAATAAGCTGAATATTATTTATTTTCTACTCGACATGTTTTGGGATAACTTAGTGTACTTAGTCATTATTATATTAGTTAAAAGCGTGTCGCCTAGAACATTAAAGGAAAACCTTATTAATGAGCAGTTTAGTGTCTTGGAAGAAAATTATAATTCTAAATAATTGAGTTACTATTTAGTTCGATGTTTCTACATTTATATTTGTGTTCAACCATTGAACTTTTTTTTGAATTGCCTATCTTTAACATTATCATCGCAGACAGTTATCTTTTTTTAAAGTTTTTAGAATATATTTTTGATCACATCAGATTTTAATTTTGCAGAATTACAAGAGAATTAAATGTGAATTAATGGTACATTGAAGAAATAGAAGTTTAATATTTTCATTAAAATCACAAATTAAACCAAAGTTATATTTTTCCTTCGTTCGGTCTTTAGGCGACTACTTGCTAGAGGGCGCGGAGAGAAACAGTCTCCCACTAAGTGAACAAATGAACAAATAACCTGGTAAAGGTCGCCGAAAGCCGCTTGATGCAAGTGACGCGAGATCGATATTTATGGGAATATACGAGGTGCTGTTTTCGACAGCGGATGTCATTCGGTTAACGATAATGTTGATGTCGAGACTTCTGTATATCAAAATGTAGAAAACAAATCACTTCACGTTTATCTGTTTCAGTGATCACAACACCAAAATTGTCAATTGTAGACTAATTAAATTTGTTAGTAATATTCGAAAAGCAAGTCTAATAATAAAAATTAAATACCGCCAAGCGAAAATAGAGCACCAGTCGCATACAATTTCTCAGTAGTTTCAAATAATATTTGGCTCGTGTTTACGCTATTCTCAATAAAATTAGGTAGAAAAATTTATGAAGGGTCGTAATGAACGTTATTATTAATACTATATAACGTCATCTCGCGTGACTACCATCTTTTTGGAACAACGTTGTAAACACTGGCACGCCACTTCGTTTCGATCAGTATGAATAAATTTATCTATAAATTTTGTTTCAAGCTTTATTACAAAATAATGTTAATTTAAAAACCAAAAATTTTCTACGTTATATCCTATATTATTTTGCATGTAGAAAGTGCGATTATTCGAACCCTAGTGAGTGCGAAAGTAACTCGTGACTGAAAACGAAATTTTAATTAATTAACTTATTTAATAATTATGGTAATTTGCATAACATTTTAAAAAATTATGACGACACAGAATTTATCAATTAATATCCACAAATATCATTATTGTCCATAAATGTAGTATTTTGCGTAACATTTTGAATAATTAAGACGACACAGAATCTGTCAATTACCATCCATAAATATCATTAATATCCAGAAATGTGGTGTATTGCACAACATTTTGAATAATTCTGACGACACATAATTAGTAAAATTAAAATCCACAAATACCATTAATATTCATAAATGTAGTATTTTGCATAACATTTGAAATAATTTTGACGACATAAAATCTGTCAAATAACATCCCAAAATATCATTAATATCCATAAATATAGTATTTTTCAGAACATTCTAAATAATTATGACGAAACAGAATCTGTCAATTGACATCTACAAATATCATTAATATCCATAATTCTAGTATTTTGCATAACATATTAAATAATTATGACGACACAGAATCTATCAACTAACATCCACAAGTATCATTAATATCCAAAAATGTAGTATTTTGCATAATATTTTAAATAATTTTTACAACACTGAATTGGTTAATTTAGGTGTAGTGAATTAAATAGAATATTTTGAATATTGAATATATTTGGCGTTAATTTTGTAGAAATTCATTATTAACCTAGGTCGTGGTAAAGAACTTAAAGAAAGTAGAAATAATACTACATCACGTAATTTTATTTAATTGTAATTGAGAATATTTTGAATAAAAATTACGAGAATCTTTAAATTTTGAATCCACATATCTCAGAAAGTACATCAACAATGTAAATATACAATGTTGCTACATAAACAGAGTATTACATAAACAATATACATATACAATGTTGACAATTTCGACATATTTTACTATATTCGAATTGACTGAATACTTTTTATTCGCTGCATGGATAAACCAATTTAAATTTGAAATTTATAATTTTTGTATTATATTATTTTTGTGATATCCGCCTAAATCATTTCAATGTACAAAGATGCCAATTCCATTATTACATCATACGTACGCAATTGTAAGCGAACTTTGAAATATTAAAATACTCCAAAATATTATTGACCGACATTTTGTGGTGGTTTGAGGTAACTTAATTTTATATGAAAGAAAATATTGTAATTTTTGTAACCTACTTTTGACTGCCTATTTAAAGTTCAACGCACTTACCCCAACATGTTTCCAACTTAACAATTCCTTCGTCAGAATGAATTAATTCGAGGCCTTCATAATATTAGTTTAATATCTATTTGACAGTTTTATTTCATATATTTTACTTCCACCTGAAAATTGTTTAGTTTCAAAAACAAATGGTAGCTTATGGGAATTAAATCTCGTGAATAGGCTAAATGTGGGAGCAATTGATATCGCAGATCTCAAAATTTTTGAGACGGTGCGTTGTTATGAGTGTTTCTTTGAAGAGAAAGAGAATTTATTTTGTAATCCAAAGAAGAAAGAATTGAGAATTCATTTTGTTCCTCAAAAAAAACAGACGCCGGTATCGTGCCAGCGGATGGAATGTACTTCACCCATTTCAGAGGTCATTCATCATGTGCAGTTAACAATATTGATTGCTGTTTCGTTCTCAGTATATTGTAATGTATTCGCGTTCTATCCATTGTTAGAAAATGACGCAGAATTTTAATTGGATTTTTTTGAAAAACTTGGTAGATGTAGCTTGGTATCGGTAGTTGTTTATTGGTGGATTCGCTATTGATTTAGAGTGCGTAACCATTGTATCCATCCCTCGCTAACCTTTTCATCTGAAATTCATCAGACAAAATAAATAAAAATGTTCAGTTGAGATGCCTGTGATATATGGTAACTCGCAAACATGCCCTCGTCTGTCAGCAATCTAAATCTTGTCCCTTTTAAATTGTTGAACATTTTTGACCGTCACTTGAAACACCTACATTCAAGTCATTCTCAGAATAACTAGTTGCCACGGAGTATTTATTCTTGAGAAGGAAATTGAATTACTTCATATACAGATGACGCCAACACCGCTTATTGATATGCAAACCAAGTTAATTAAATAAAAAAATATAAAAGAAGAAAATTGTATTTAATTAATAAAGTTTTAAAAAATAGTCTGGTAATATTTATAAGATTTTTATGACTTGAGCAAAGAAAATTATACTCGCTTTATCTGTCGGCTATAAATTATTTTGCTCGATTTTGAAATGCTTAAATAATATAAAATCGACCATTTATTAGAATGTTTTAAGCTATTCAATAGTATTAAAGACAATTGTTTATGAACCACATCGAAATATTTTTATAATATTATATGGTGGGAAGATTTTTTCAAAATATATATATATATATATATATACTTATCGTGTTTGTCCTAATTGTTCAAGTTTGTGCCACGCTATGCAGATATAGAACACACTTCTGTTATTGCTGTAAATATGAATAAAAAATTAACATGTTTTATTAAATTATCAATAATGATAACTTAGGTATATATTTCGTGATATTTTCCTTTCTGTCACATAATTGAAGGTTCGGTCGTGAACGTTCATTCGATAATATTGAAAAAATATAATAATTTCCATATTACTTACACACTACAAAATGTGGAATATAACTACGGAAGCGTAACACAGCAAATGTATTATTTAGAATATAAAACGTGTTTTATATTCTAATAATACATTGGCTTTGTTACGCTTAATTCTACGTTGTAACAAAAATGTTAGGTCTGACATATTGTAGCATGTATTACACAAAAAGTTATAACTTCATTATTAAATACCCCAAAGAAGTTGTCTCCTAAAAGCTCACGTCGGATTTTGAACATACCGACAGCTTAATCTATTTCCTTTTGCAGCTTAGAGATTTTAACGGTTGACTATTTTTTTTGACCACGTATTATAAAATATTCAAGAGAACTTTTTGTACGTAACGTTAACTCAAATCGTTACATTAAATCTTTTCGATCCACTTGTAAAAATTTCACTAATTTTATTTTTAATATACTGTGGTTGTGATTTGAAAAATATTATGTAACTGGAAAAATCTTCGTCAATTTTTAATTGTTTAGTTAGTTATACTTTACATAATAAAATCCAAACGAGTAAATGAAAATAAATTACAAAAAAAAATATTTTCAATGAAGTAATTTCATGGCAATATGTACTAAAAATACTTTTCTAAAATTCGATCAATATAATTTACTACAGCTAACCCAAATATATTTGATTCAGCTTAAATTAGTTTTTGTTGATCAACATTCTTGCATTGAATTTTTATATTGCTCTTGTTATTTTATCTTTTTGCCTAAGTGTACGTAAACAGACCACAATTATTACATATGATAATACTTAAGATATTGTCAGTTATTTAAATCAGAATTATGGAAAATGATGAAAATTTTATAGGATTTTATTGAATTCTTTAAACTTAGGAATTTTTTAACATCTTTAAATTTTAAAGTTTATAATTGAAGTTATAATCATGAATAAAATTTCCATTAATGCTGAAGGTTTAAAAAAGAATAATTTAAGTAAAAGCATGTTCCAAATATAAACATTTTATCTCTTGTGAATAAGACATGAACAAGTTTTGTTTTGAATGACAATGGGTCATTAGAAAGCGGGCATTAAATGAAATTGTCAAATAAAAGCGAGTCCTTAATATTTTAGTCAAGGTTTCTGGTATAAATGACGCGAAATATAGTGAGGATTCAGTTTTATGGATCTATCTCTATCTCTAAAATGAAACAAGTAAGATAAAGTAAAACTTGAAAAGATAAAACATTAAAACTGATTTTGTTATTTAGAGACCAGCTACTAAACAATTATTAAATGTAACAACATGCTTGATACGCGGAAAATGGTGGAACTTTAGTACAGTCACACAAATTATTTTAGTTTTTTTTCGAAATTTTGATAACACGATGACATAACCCTAAATTTTAAAAGATGTTTAAAAGATGTTATGTAATTATTTTATTTTCGTTTTAATGACGCAAACCTTGAATTGGGCAAAGCAAATCAACATAAATTTTTGAAATAAACGTTTTTTACGTAAAATTATCATTTTATATTCAAAATCCAAATGTATTTTTCGTGATTTTATTTTTATTTAGATATATGTAGATGTTACGTCATGTAAACATGTTCAATTAATTATTTTACATTATCTTTAATCTATCGTATTATATTTTATCTAATGATCCACATGTTTTTCATGTAATCAAAATATTACGGAGACACCATGTCAAAACATTACGGGTGTTTTCATGCGATCAAAATATTACGCAGAAGTTTCAATGTAAAATAATAGAAATTTACCAGCTGCCAGCGATATATTAGTATAATCACCATAAAAGGCTCAACTCACGTTTAGTTCTCATACATTTTGTTATTAAAGATATTATAAGTGGAATTATTCCCAAATCTGTGTTAATTTGGTAAATTTTTTGATATTTAACTAAAAATTTTTTTTTATAATAACAACACATATAATTCATTAAAAATAGCAGCCAGCCTAAGGAACACTATTACTAGACTAACTTAAATAATAATAAAGGGCTTATTGTTGATTAGTATATAATAATCTATAACTTCCTAATTACGTGGCTTCCTACGAGGTGTTTTTCAACGTCAAACTTCATAGAAGAAATAATATATTTGCGATATTACATTTGATTTCAAGACACGTAAATCAGCTCATGTCGTTTAGGTCACAACTTTATTTCTAATGTCGCTTATATGTAATAAAAGATACATGTTATTGCAATGAAAGTTGTACTGTATGTGTACCATGAAATGATCTATTCCTTCCATAGAAGGACGTGCGAATTATAAACTAGACACCCGAGTTTTCAAACATGTGTGCGTCAATTTTTTCCGTGCACGCAAGGTTTTTCTTCAAAAAGCCTGATAATATCCTCATTCTCGTCGTTTCTCGTTTATTACAAAAACAGATCCCAAATAAAGTCAATAATAGAATATGAGTATATATATTTAGTGAGCTATTATCAAAAACGAAAATATGTTCGCCATTGTTGTCCGCGCTAAGCGTCCTTGGTAATAAAAGGTATAGAGTTTAAATTTTTTTTAATTCTCTACTTTGAAGGTAATTCTTTCTTCTTTACCACAAAGTCAGTTCTTAAAAAATAAAGTGTATATAGAAATGAAGATATTAAATAAAGACTATATTTACAATAGCAAAATTATCGGCAGTTAAATTACTAAAGTTATTCAATTTAATAAAGTTATAGATTTTAAGTGAGTAAAAAAAAACGTTTATTTCAAAAATTTATGTTGATTTGCTTTGCCCAATTCAAGGTTTGCGTCATTAAAACGAAAATAAAAGAATTACAAAACATCTTTTAAATGTGAAATTTAGGGTTATGTCATCGTGTTATCAAAATTATCAAGAAAAAATAAAATAATTTGTGTGACTGTACTAAAGTTCTACTTTTGAAATTAAAATTACTATTATTTAAAATATTGAACAGGCGTCTTGTATATTTACAACATGCAAATTGGATAAAAGGAAAATACTTATCTAGAATTATTCAATTGAAAATATACATGTAATTTTCGTGAGTAATTATTTGTCATTAATGAATTAAATTTCACAAAATTTTAAATAAATATATGAGAACATCGTCTAGTTTAGTGGCAAGTTGTTTGAAAAGGTGGTACTGGAAGATATTGTAGGCCAGAATATACATAGTGAAACACTATTTCACCAGTGTTTCATTTTCATAAACACTATGGGACATTTCCATCGAGTAATTGATAGCTTGAGTAAAGACTTAAGAAAGAAATTATTTTATTTCATGGAATTTCAAATTAAAACGATGTTATCTAGTAGTACGCAAAGAACATCGTAATAAAATTTAAACATAAATAAAATTAAATATAAATTTTCATGCAACATATAAGATATAAGTTGTAGCTGAAAGAGGCAAAATATATTCAAGAAATTTCGGTGTAAAAATTATAGCTATTTTGTTCTTATATCACATAAAAATAATATTTTCCTTAAATATGCTTCTATAAAGAAATAGCAAGCAATATGTTTAAAATTCATAGCAAAAATTAAAATTTTCTAAATAATTTGATGAGAATAATATGTACTATTAAATGTTTATAAATTACTAAAATGTGTACAGAATCCTCGTAGTGCAAGGTTAACGCGTGTTTGATAGGTGTTTCTGGTAAAATATTACTTAAATATTTAATAATAATTCACGTGAATTCTTTATAAAATGCTAGAACTGCTGCATTTTTGTAAAGGTATCTACAAAAAAATGCATGCTTTTTTTGCATAATCTATGCCAATAACTATTCATATATTATGGTTTTGTAAACATTCCATATATATAAGGCGTCTTTTTACAATTTATATTCTTGTGACCAATTAATGAGTTTATTTACTCCGCTTTATATAATTAAAGGATGTTATTCTCATTAAAGACGTAAAGTTAGCTTGGAAGATCTAGAAGTTTTCTAATCATCAAAAATATTCGAAAATATTTCAAAAATAAGGTTGTTATTCGCTAAAAATGTGCAGTATTTAACTTTGGGAACAAATCATAAGGCCAAGTTTCATAAAAGTGTCGGTGTCTAGTTTACCAATTTCCTAGCACATAACAAATTTATACCGTTTTGTAATTTTGGTTGTCAATAAACAAACAATAAATAAGTAACAGTTTCAAGGAACTTGGAGTTTCCTCAAAATTAAGAAAATATATATATATATGTGTTTTACTACATAAAACAAAATTAATTTATTTGAAGAATAATGCACGATATGTCGAAAATCCAAAAACATTTAAATATAAAGAGTCGTGTAATATCAAGATATAATAAAAATGTTAGACAATAGTTCAAAATTAACACAATGCGCTACGCAACGAAGAAACTGGAATCGAACTTTCATTTGTTAGCGTACCAGCTTTCAGTGTAAGTAATTTTATTATAATGAAATATTCTCATATACATTATTTAAAGACATAATTATTACGTTTTAAATATAAAAAAAATTACATCTTCATAACATAAGAGTTATCAAAAAAACAAAAGATGACAAATACATTTCTCAGTAATAAATGAAAAATATAATTCTAATATATTTGCCATTAAGAAAGTAATTATTTTTAAACATTATCGGAATTCAACTTATCGGTAGTAATTTTATTTTGAAGGTTCTTTGAACAAAACAAATGTATGCCATCATGTCTGTAAATATACCTTGCAACCCAGTAATCATATAAAGCATTTTTCACAGATTTAAAAGAAAGTAAAATGTCATATAAAACATAAAAGAAATATAATTTGGCTTAATAAAATTGATTAAATGACATTAATTAAATTTTATTAAAAATTATTTTTTGGAAACTAATTTATACAGACCGCACTTAAAAACTGATAAACTAGCTTTACTAACAAAGTCCCACCGTTGCTATACACAATTTGAACTAAATATTTAAATGTGCATAGGAAGTCTATTTCTGAGTCAGAGAATAAATGCTTGGTACATCAGGTGTAACATTGCAATAATTATTAAACCATGTATCAAATGCCTTATTTTTCTCAATTCAAATAATTCATAATTTAAAATTCATCTATGTTAAATGAAACATTGGGTCAGTAAAAAAGTATTGAACGTTATAGTACGTAATGTACCATTGTTATCCATAACCTATCGCTAACGTACAGGTAAAGTGTGGCTTCCTCCCGCATAAAAATTTTGGGGCTGAGATTCAAAAAAGTTACTGAGAAAATCTGGCAACTCTGCTTTATCATCAAATTTGTGGTCCTAAATGTGTTTATTTAAAGACCTTTCGTGCTAGTCAGGTAATACGGTGGATGTGGTAAAATATCTCAATGGAAATCTAATAACTTCTGGCGGACGACTTTAGTTAGCTACGTGCAACCGTTTATTTTACGTTTATTTTATATTCCTGTGTAAAGTCGGCCAAGTTGACTACAATATATTGTTGAGCTACTGTGATATTTTTTGTTAGTACCAATAGAAAATTCCTTTTGTATTCCGCCAAACAAAAAAAAACTATCTTTTAATGAATTTTTTTAAATGGGCTATGGCGTTTTTACTTTTCGTCCCCAGTTACCAATTGGTCAAGCTAGTGTTGGGTGCATCTCAGGGAAGGAAGATTCATTTATGCACTGTTGGTCTAACTGAGCGGCGGTTAGGGTTCGTGGTATCCAAACCCGTGGTTTACGCACTTTATACAGTTGATGCAAGTATTGCAATACCTGCACATGAGTTCAACTGAGCTCTACTGACAGGTAAAGTGAGGCATAGCGGGGATTTTTATCGATTAATTCTTTTAAAATATTTATGATAACTTCCACTGGTCGTCCGCTACGTGAAAAATCTTTTAAACCATAATTCCCATTTCTGAACCTCTGAAACTAACGTTTGTCAGTTACACCAGAGACCCTAACATTACTTTCTGCATTACGTATATTTCGAGTAGGTACTCGACAAACTCGTACAAAATACAATGACGTATATATTCTCTTGTCACTTCAATGTTCTGATAAATACTGAAGCGGTTCGTAGCAGTTTACACAAATTTGTATAGTCTAACCTCGCCACTTTACATTGTTACTCTCGATATAGTTCTACCACTTTATAGAAAACAATGGAAACTAGAGAAAACGGTCATTACTTTTCTACTAACTCAATAGTTTTCCTTCTTCTTTGTCACTGAAAACGTTAAAGTAAAAATGATGGAAAAACATGTGTGAATATATTACTACGTTTAGATAAAGTTTACGAGAAAATTACGATTTTCAATTTCGTAATTTTTGATATTTCGCCTATGGAAAATATATTAAGACGCGACAGATAAATAATATTAATGTTTGTAAATAGTTTAATAGAAATAAATATACCTCTAAAAAAATATACATTTCCAATTACGTACCCTCGCAGTACGAGTTCTATTTGTACAATATATTTATTGTAAAAGTAATTTTTGCATTTGGTTAAAGTTCGTCTTTAGAAATAAAACGATTTATTACAGCTCACTTATTTTATAATAGGTATATTATATTGACGCCTAAGTATTTATTTCACTCAAAAGATAAAACTGTATACCTAAAAAACTGATTGCGGTTCAATGAATTTTGAACATTAGAAGTATTTATTTTCTTAGGGAAAATTTTTCAATTACGAGACGTCTAGTCTCAATATAATCCTATATATGTTTAATAGAAATAATATTTAAATGAGTAGAGAAGTGCTCTTAGAGAAGATAGATCGTCACTGTAGCTTAAATACAATATTTTATAAAATTACTTAATACTTACTTCGATATGGTTGTTTATAATTTACTGCCATGTCTTATTTCTACATTTTTAGGCTTGTACCTTTGTTTTTTTCAAAACTTAAGGAAGGCTTCTCGTAACTTAAAATATTTATGTCCATTTTAAAATAATTTTAATTATAATAAAGCGTTGAACCAATTAAGGTAATAAATATAAGGTGTATATTACTAAATTATGATTAATAATATACTAACAATACGGATATAAAATAAAAATAAATTTAAAAAAAAATTAAATTTGCAAATTTTTGCAAACCTCCCAATAAGTCCACAATCCTGTTTTCGTTGATTTAAGATTACCCTGTAATCTTATTTTTAAAATTTAAAATATTATAACTTAAGTAAAGTAATAAAAACCGTTTTTGACAGCTTAAAGTACTGTTATTCATAAAATACGTAACAGACCATGTTTAACTTACAATATTACTAATACACAGACCACCGTCCTCTTGACTTCGTTAAACTTCCGCTCGCTCGCTCCACTATCACTTAGAACTTCATGAAAAAGACTCCATTTTCCATTACTCGAGTAACCAGTCAATAAGGTAATATGTTCCGCATCGTTTACTCTACCAATTTCACGTGAAGTATCACGTTTGTGTTGTTTGGCGATATCGTTCGGTGTATCTCCATATAGTGTATCGTTAAAAATGACCAGTCGTATCTCCGATATTTGTTTTATTTGTAACTACTTGTACGTAAATACTTGTGGGATACCCGTTAAATTGAGGGGAGTACTAAAACCTCGAAAAATACATTGGAATGTTGGTTATTCAATCACGTCTAAGCTACAACACACATTTTCACGAAATGTACTATGAATATAGTTCAAGATTTGATTTGATATTTAGAATGTATTTTAACCGAAAAATTGTACATTTATATGAAGCTATTGTAAAACACTGGCATAAACATGTTTATGATGATAAACATGCTTCAGATACTATGTATATGAATGCATACATAAATATGAATGCCAGGTCTTGCATCACGAAATTTGAAGTCGCATTAGCGAATACTGGATGCTATTTTGGCAATCCCAAAACTTAGTTCCAGAAAACGCTAGAAATATAATGTTCTTAAATTTTATTAAGAATAATGAGACAGCAGTTCATGATCACAAAGTGTATAAAATTTTAGATTTGTATTTGTAGTAATTCTAGAGGTGCTTAATACAAAAATAATCAATCATAGCTTATTCTCTCACTCACTCTTTTACTTGTTGACAGGTCATTAAAATATAGGTTTTAATGATAGTCACTTCCAGAAGAAATATAACTTGAAATTTGTTTTATGTGAAATATTTCTGGAAATGTTGGTGCAAAATCTTGAAATTGTTTCTTAGAAGAAAGATGTAGTTTATGTAAGCATATACATTACGTTTTTTTGCATACGTATTCACTTACTTTCGATTGTAGATCCGATTAGTGCTTTTATGCTTGTGATAGTTTGCTTTGGATTGGTTTTCCATACTATTTAAAGGCAATTTCTTCATTTGCGTAAATCTACTTATTACCTACGATGTTTTATAATTGCGCTTTTGGTTTAATTTTAAAAACAAAAACTTTGAAAAACAGATTTGGTTTTGGTAGTAATTTGTGATATTATATAGTTATATTTGAGAGTCCTAAAAAACTTCAGTTTTGTTGCAAGTTTTTGATTAAACAAAAGGTTTTTTTTAAAACCAATTTTCGTAGGTGTTTGTGATAAAATAAAACATTTATTTTAAAGGACACATATATTTTTTACCGAGGAAGAAACCGAGCTTTTTAGCCTTGGACAGCTGAATGTATACATCAATAGTTCCGTTTATTTCATGCCATAAAATAAAAATTATTTTGTATATTGAAATAGTAGTACACTTTTGAAAGTAGCATTGACTAGTATATCATAGAAAAGAACTTCAGGCCTATAATTCCAATGAAGGTGGTAGAAATTGTTCTGTTATTAAAGTTTACGCTCGTGTGATGCTATAGATGCATGGTAATATGTCAGCTTGTTAATTGAATATATACCCTTGAAATATATGATTATGATTGTGTTATGAAGGGCCGATTTAGTGGTGGTGCTGGAGGACTCGTAAGGCGCCAGCATTTTTCATGGTGTGATCTAAGTTCATATTGTGATATATAATTATTAATACTTCCATTTATGGAAGTTATTTTGAAGAAAAATGTTAATTGATATCCTGATGATAATAATAATTCTAGGGGATGATTATATTCGACCATGGCTTAGTGTATAAATCAAAATGTGTTAACGCTAAATTTGATCATTAGATTTTATTATTAGATTCTACATCCATTGAACTCAGTTCTGTATCCTGTAAATATGGCATAGGCCAAAACTAAATAAAAGCTAAATAACTTTAAATTCTCTGCATTAATTTACATCTTATCTGTTGTTTTTTTTATATAGCCAAGCGTACAAAGCGCTGTCTAGAATGAAGACGCTTGATGGCGTTCATTTTATCAATTTCATTGCCGAATAATGTAGATGAAAATTTTTTGTACAATGATTTTTCAGACGGTGGTCGACAATTGTCGATTTTTGTGGGGCAAGGTCGGTATTTGATTTTCCGGTCTAGCTCCTAAACTAAGACGCACGCCGTCTACTAAATGTCTTCCGTCTCCGACAATGTGTGTTCATTTAGATGTTCTTTGGTTCTGTGCGTTAGCGCATTTTTATTCGTAACATCAGAACAGGTGATCGTATCCAGACTCGTGTCGATTGTTTTCTAAGACTAATTTTTGTATGATGTATGGATTAAAGCAGCGTTTCTTAGCCTCGGGTCGCGGATGGTATTGGAATGGGTCGCGGAAATTTTTAAAAGACGTTGTGAGCTCCGTAATCCTGTTATCCTGACTTTAAACGCACCGTGCCGCCCGTACCGGGGGAGATGTCACGTGGCGAATTTGCGCGGCAGCGAATCAGGGTTCTAGCATGTTTGTTAACAAATGTACGCTCTTTTTTCACACCATTTTAGGTAAATCACGTTTAAGTAGATATCAAACTGCCTAAGTATATTTACTACAGACACAGTGCTACAAAATTGTGTTTACTGTACTTATTATAATAGATAGTGCAACACGTATTCTTTACTGCGCTCGAAGAATGTATGTATATTGCATCTAATATATTTAGTTAATTAATTATTGAGTTGTTGTTAAAATTAAAGTTTATAATTTATTTATTGTTTGGTTTCCGCGAATGTTTCAATGGTTAATTAATATTGATTCTAAAAATTAGTAGATAATAAATAAAATAGGATTTTCAATATTAGAAATGTTGTAAATTAATGTTTATATTTTTCAGTTGACGGACAGTGTATTTCCCACCCACCAGTCACGGCGAAATGAATGTTAACTTAAAAACAAGAGTTTTTAGCATTAGGATTTATTGAAATAAAAGATCGTTCTGGTGTCTCGGGTCCACAATGCGTGCAAAACACGAATGCGCTGATCGCTTTATTGACAGCGGTATTTCCCACCACTTAAATTAGTTAAACACATAAATTCAAGGTCAGAACCGCACCGTAGTAAACATAAATGAAAAAATTACTGGTTTTAAAAATAAAACAAAACTTTGGCCGGAACAAATTGCAAATTTTCAATTAGCGGCGTTTGCCACATCAAACTTGTTTTAAATGATCTTAATGACAACCGTATTTTTCTAGACTATGCCTATTTTTGTAGAACATTTGAGACATCTCAAAGATGAAATGGCAATATATATTCCACAAAATGTCCACATTGATAAATACAGGTGGCTAAGAAATCCATTTAAGGTAGATGTAATGGAGGTTAAAAATGATATGGTTGGATTATAAGAAATACAGGTGATAGAGTATTAAAAGAAAGATTTTCCAGAATGTGTCTCACAAAATTTAGGGCCCAATTATCTGGAAAGCCTGTTCTGAGCAATGAAACTGAAAAGGCTGTTCTATTTATTCTATTATTCCATTTCCAACTTATTCCATTCTTCCATTTCCAACTTATTTGTGTGAAGCCGGATTTTCGTGTCTTGCTGTTTTAAAAAACAAGTAATGAAATAAACTGGATCTTCAGTTTGACATGCGGAGTGATGTTTTCTATAAACTTAACTCTGCGTATAAATCTTCTTTGTTCAAAAATACAACGTCAGGGTAGTCACTAATTATGATGATCCTCAGACTATATTTATTTATATATATGTTTTTTCATGTTTTACTTTGAAAAGGAAATGAAAATCATTTTCTACTATGAATGCTGATATTGTCGATTTATGCTTGTTTAACTTAGATTTGAATAAAGAAAATATTAAAAACGTTATTTTTTTAACATAATAATAACGTTTATTTGAGCCAACCACGGACCCTTGGTTAATACTATTATTTTATTATCACTGAAACATATATAACACGTCAGGGTCACGGCCTTCAAATATGTTCGTAATTTGAATAGCTAGCTAAAAAGGTTAAGAACCGCTGAATTAAAGCATTAAATAGAATATATTCAATTTACTTCGATTATAGTAGAAGGAACGACTATTAAAGGTCGAATGGTATCGCGTAAGGCGCAAAAATCTACTGTTGAATATATTCGAATGATCAGGAGCTATGAACAGTATATTCCTCCCATTGAGTCTGTCGTTTTTTTTCTTGTTTTTATCGTATTTTGTCAGGATGTAAACGCTTGGAGGCTACAATTTATTTCTACTTTAATGACATTAAGGCATAAACATTGCCCATATTTCCATAAAACCTACAAATAATTCGAGATGCCTTCTATTTAATTTAAAACTAGTCGCCTCAAAAATGTTAAAAACCGTTAATGGATTATGCAGCCAATTATTGCCAAAAACCTATTATGTTGAAGAGTAAAATAGAGGAGAATGACCCTTTGAGACTCGGCAAAGATTAGCAATCCACTTGTAGTTGTATGAATGAAAGTAATGTTAAAAGTTTTAAAAAATATAAATGTAAATATCCTGTGAAATTGTGAAATTTAGAAATGAATAAATATACCCAATAAAGTAGTGGATGAATGACCACATGATGAATGACCACATGAAATGATGAATGACCACATGACACCTACTTAATCACAAAATGCTCCCGAAAATCTTTTTACTTTGGAAATAGTATTGAGGATATATATAATTACCGCCATCATAGGGTACGTTAATGGAAAATATTCAATGTGTTAGGTGATATATTTCGGATTACGGAGATTTTCAATGACAATGTAATATTATTTTGCTATGGCTAAAATAGTGAGTGCGTATAATATAAACCCTGACGAAAATTAACAAATTAAATTGCTATCAGATTTAGTTTAGTCTTCGAAAAATTTAAATTTCCTTTCTTTGTAATTAAATTTCAAACAATTTATTAAAATATAAATAAATATTTAATATTATTCAGTTACATTATTCACCTATTTTAATATTATTCAGTTACAAAAATTATACATAGCATATTTAAATTATATCCTGTCATATTGGCTTCTCTAGTATTGTACTCCTAAGGATTTATTTAATGCTAAATATTTAGAAACATTAACGTCAACATACTAACTTGTTGATATTTATCGTACATAATATAAAAAAAAGATAATTATCTATATTTTCTAAGTTGTAATATGATCGTATAGAGTACATTTCAGTCACCTAGATTCATCGACAGCGAAAGTGCTCTTAGTTATACATTTCGTTCTATCGGAAATACGAATCCGTAACTTGTTATCGGATATTCTTTTACGAGTGGTCTAGTAAGAGCGGGGTCTCAAAGGGTCATTCGCTCTAAGATACTTAATAAAAACTTTTCCATCCGTCTTTGCGTTGGTTGGCACATTTATCGATCAGATTAAAAAAAACATACTTTACGGGATATAAAAAGCACAAGTTTTAACATTTTATATAAAATAAGAAGGGTTTTAAAGATATTAAATTATGATTTGTGTGAATATATTTTCACAAATCAAGATACCATAAACTTCCTCAAAGTAACTAAGGCTTATATATTAGGAACGTTGAAACAATTATTTTTAATCTACGTAAATTAGGCCACATATTTTAATTTAATTAAAATTAACGTTGACTGTTAAATTTCTTATTACAAATTAATTTTCAGTTTATAATACAATAATATAACAGTCATTACAGTAAAAAACCGATTACATATTATTTCATAGAATTTGATTAATGATTCCGCCGATATGCGCATAACAAATTGTTCCTTACGTTGATTTTACCAAATATTTTTTTTTTCTTCAGTAAGCAATAAAATTGTAAGTTTTTTTTTATTGACTATATTTGGCGTTAATTTTGTAGAAATTCATTATTCACAATTAAATGAAATTACCCGATGTAGTATTATTTGTATTTTCTTTAAATTCTTAACCACGACCTAAGTTTCGTTGTATTACAACTATCTTTGCTAATAGCCCACCTGAAGATGTTGTAATAGAACGAAATCCAGGTCGTGGAAAGAACTTAAAGAATGTAGAAATAATACTACATTACGTAGTTTCATTTAATTTTGTATTTTTTTTAGCTAACTTAACAAGTTTTAAATACACGCTATATGAAAAAAATATTATATTCTACTTTCAATTTAAGAAAACCTTTTCATACTCTATTAATGCAACATATCGAAATGATATCTAAGCTTCACTTAAAATTTCCTTTTTTTTAATATCCTATCTCTTTTTATGTTTTTATTTGAAATGTTCCAGGAACAAAATTTACTTTCTGATAAGCAAATAATATTTGGTTTCCAGGTATGAATGTTTCCAGGTAAGTTTCCGCTAAAGCATATCAGTTCTAATAATATGGAAAATTCACTTCAGTGAGTATGAGTACTCTACCAAATATTTTTGTAATAAAAAAAATAATACAATTTTAGAAAGAGGCAATCTTTTTGTATCTTTTGTCATCAAATTATCTAGCTAGTTTTATGCAAAGGGTTAGTTTTGCCCTGTCGCTATATTTTCTTTTTTTTTTATTAAAAGCTATTTTTAAATTTTGGAAATTTGTCCTGTTACTTGTTATGTTGATAAGGCAAAGGAATAGTGGGTTTGTTGATTTAATGCAATAAAAAGTCATTTAAGCTCTTCGTACAAATAATATATTAGAAAACTTATGCTTCAATATTTACTTAAACGGGACGTTAAGTGATGGCTGTGACGATACTATAGCATATCCGAAAGTAACATAATTTCACCGTCCATGTTGTTCTCGGAGCTTTTATTATAAGATTTAGCTTTCAAATGTATAAATTCGATGTCGTTGTTGTTTGGGAGAATAAAAAAGCTACAGGCTTTATAAAAGTAATATAGCAAGCAATAAATTAGTGAGAGTGTATAAAAGTTCATTGTGCACATACTGGTAATAATGTTTAATGAAAACCATTTGCATGATACAAATATGAAACTCCCGAGTAATGTTTGAAACAAAATGTCAACACAATCAAGTAACTAGTCTCAGGAGTACAAGATATTTTAAAGTTTGAGTAGATTAATTAACAATCGTTAAAATAACTAGTCTTTATTGAAAGAAATGAAATATTTGTTTTATAACACCTAAACTTAGAAATCGCAACGCCCATATTTGGTGTTGTAACTTTGTAACTACCAAGTATACTTTATTTTTATTTTTAATTTTTCCAAAAGAGATTTTATGGCTTAAAATAATTTCATATTAAATATAATTAGGATCAGTATTTTTATTCTGCTTAAACATAATTATTTGTTTGTTGTTTGGAATATTTGGAACAAATAAATGAGTTTTATTTTAACCCGGCGTCATTGTGGCTACTAAACAGAACTTAGCCGTTGTGGCCGGGTAAGTTGTACCCATGTGCATTATTGTACACTGAATCAAGTTTATGTCAATATTAGTTTTCTGTATTAGGGAAATAGGTAATTATAAACATTATTAATAAAAATTAAACATTTATTTATAATAAAATGAGCAAATTATCATCAAATTAGATCTTCTTATTCTGAGATAATTTTTTTAGAACGTAACTTAAAAATATATTCAAAAATAAAAAATAATTAACATTTAGAAACAGAACATAACATTTTCTTTAGCACATAAACATGAAATCAGGAACTAGATATAACAAAGCTTATTTATTACTAACATACTGACTTATTTGATATCGAGATCAACGCAACTTTGGCATAATGGAATAATGTGCTGCATACAAATAGGCTTGTTACACTTATTGCAGTTATGCCTAGTTTTTTGTCTTTGGCAGAAGGACAGTGTTTGCATCTCCTGTATGTTTTTGAAGTTTTATTCGGAGGGTAGGTCATAACTTCACCAACTTGGTCGTGAATACGTTTAAGTAAGCCTCTCGGTAAGTTCTCCATATTTTTTCTCACGCGAAGATGACCTTCAAGCATTGATAGACCGAGTTTTCTAAGGAAATCACGTCGGTTTGTTTTCGAGTTATTATTTTCACGAAAAATAATCACGCTATTTATTGCAGCTACATTCATGGCCGCATAAAATACTGCCATTGGCCAGCGTTTAGAGTTTCGAGATACATCATAGGTAGCACAGAGCTCATCAACCACATCGACACCAGCTTTCGTAGACTTATAGAATGTGATTATTTCTGGTTTCCTTTTTTCACCAATAGTAGAATCAATGTTTTGGTCATGATGAAGGGAAGACAATACCAGCACCATTTTAGACCGATTAGAACGATTAGAACGCTTAGGCGATTAGAACGATTTAGTCCAGCTAAGTATAACAAGCCAAACAAAGCTAATAGTTCGTCTATAGTTGTCTCTTTCAATAAATACTGAAGCGATTGTTTATTGTTAGACAATTGTCTCTGTTTAATCTTATCATTAGTATGACGAAGTATTTGTTCCAGCATATTATTAGTTATAAAGCGTCTCCAACACTCTATTTCAGTCTTATCATTTTGAGCAATAAACTTTACCCCAGGTTTTTGTAATACGAGTATTATGTTTTCTGACCTTGTGCGAATGTTGGTCTGAGGTGGTTGCGAAGACCATTTGGTGGAATTGTCTTTATCAATATAAAACTGCTGGTTACTTGTTGAACAATTGCTTCTTGCTCATCATCACTGCATTCTTGTTCCGTATCACTGCCTTGGCTTCGCTCTGAAAGATGGTCGATTTCACCCTCATCGTCTGAGCTGCACTGTTCATTGTCACTAACATTAGCTTGTTCAAACAAGGCTGGGAGTTGACTTTGTTCCTTTTCATAAGACATGGTTCATAAAACTGTGAAAAACGATATGCAATTTATCAATAAACAATAAAAAACAACAAACAAACTGTCTATGTAAATGTTACATAGCCATTGTGGCCAACTAACCCGCGCGCTCTTTATACACGTGTAAACTCCATCGTCGCCGCAGCAACACTAAATAGACAAGTGAATACGCGAAAAGAGGTCAACAACCGCAGCTACTGTAACGGACAATTTACGCGCGCATTTTGTTTTAAAGTTATGACCGTTTTAAAATGCGTCGGGTATTAGATACCCAGCAACAATGACGCCGGGTTAAATGAAGCTGAATGGAAGAGAATAAATGCAACAAAACAGAATTTTAAGCTATATATATACTTGTAGATAAAATAAAGTAAAACTCATTGGAAATTTTAACTTTTTTTTAAATATTGATCTAGCCGATTACCAAAAACAATTAAATATAAATATCTTTCTAATATTATTACAAGCGATTGAAATATAAACTTAAAATAAAAAAAAATTTAAACGTCATCTGCGCCATTTTTTAAAATTGTTGCAAGAAATTTAAAAATAATGCATCGAACATTAAAAAGCTTTTCTATTAAAAAATATTTATTAAATAATCTAAAGAAAAAAACAAATATGCTAGTTTCAGCATATTTCGCACTATTAAGATTCCTTCATAAACGCTTAAGTACATATAAAGGTTTACACATTTATTAAGGATCCATAATATTGCTATTAAGCTTATTATATAGCCATAATCTTTTTATTAAACTATATATGCAAGATTTTAATTTTTTTTTACTATGTACTTTTACTATTATAAAGATCTGTGGTAACTATTGTGTTACGCTTTTTTATTTTTAATTGCTTGTCAATATCTTTACTATTTACATATGCAAGTCGATCGAAATAATTTTAAATTGAATACTTGCATCTTGCGAATGAAATGCCATTGAAAAAAATATTATTAGAAAACTTCAATTGCATTTTAATAGGCTTCTTCAAAAATATTTCTTTCACGTAGGTCCTTGAGGAAAAATATTTTTGGACCACAGGTTTAATGCGTGGATATTAAGAAGAGTTTTTTTCCATTTCTATGTATTCTCGGTGGTCTCTATTTCTACCTAATTGAATTACGTCTTGCAAAATTTTATTACAATCTATATTGAAATAGTGATATATGACGCTGTGTCATATGGACCGACAAACAAACAGATGCAAGTTCTAAAATTGGAATTTAATTTTTCTATTTGGCACATTTCCCCAATTAGCAAAATAATAATAAATGTAAACAACGCAGCAAGCAGCTACATTTATTTCCACTTCCAAACCACGATATCAAGAACGAACTTTTCTATGTACGATATCAGTAACTATCCTAAGTTTTCGTCTATCTATTTTTAAACATGAATTTTATGCTTCCACTATAAGTCGTCTGATTTCTCTTTCATTATAAACAAGACATGTGGTACAATCGTTAAAATGACTGAAAATTCTCACGGTGAAAAATGTGTCACAACGACAATTAATGTTACACAAAATTTATTAACCTCGCTTTCCATTAAATATTTCCTACTGGACATTCTTTTTATTTGAACGGACTTCGTGGTTCAAACAATTTTAATTTTAAAGCACGAGGAATGTTCATGCAATATTGCTGCGCATAGAGATACTAACAAATGTTAATTAATACAATTATTTGTGAATACTGAAATACATTTATCACATGTATTACGGCAATAATCCTTCATTCATTTCAAGGCAATGTTCATTTCCGTTAATTACAATAACATCATAGAATCGAACGTAATTGGATTATATATTTAATTACTGCGCTCTTCGAGGACGCTCTTTGATATAAATAATCCATTATGTGATTTTAGGTGGACACAAATAAAATGAGGACAGATTTATGAAGAAGAAACTACCCTGTTAATATTTTTATATCAATCCTAACTTCATTTTTTAAACAAGTTTTTATTGTGGAATTCTATATTCGAATTTTAAACAAGAAATAATGTCGTAACTCATTTAGAAAATATTGATTAACCTAATATTTAATAATTTTTTTTATTTTTAGCTTTACATTAAATGTACTGGACTTCTCATATAGTCTAATACTAGCTAATTTGCCGTTTATATCGTATGTTATATTGTAATTATGTCCAAATGTAACAGTTCTGTTTTAATTATCCTAGTTTAACATTTTAACATTTCTTGATTTGATAAAATATTAATACATAAAACTACTTTTGTTTAGAATAGATTATCTTAAAATAATAAACTTTAGGTTGAATTTCTTTTACAATCATTTATTAAAGACATTCGATTTAAATATTTTAAATTTTATGTTTGCAAATTCACTTAAATAATAATTGTTTTAAATATATTTAATGCAAAAACTTTTTGATGGTTCTTAGTCAAAACTTTGTTGGTATTGGTATATGTCTAGTGTATTATATTACAGGTATAAATTAAATACTGAATTGAAAGTGAAGCTAAACGATCTATTTTTGGGAACAAACTTATGATTATTTTTAACTTACAGGAAATTAAATACTTCTCACTTAATTCGGGAGTAGAATCTTTTAAACATTGGTAAATACAGATCGTTCTAATTTCTTATTTATATTTTTTATTGTATATATGTACCCTTTTTTGTAATATCGGTACTAAAATAAGTAACTCATTCTTAAGTCCTAAATGAACCTAACATTAAATGGTACATAGGTTTGATAACAGAATAAAAGAATTCGATTGCAATGACAGCACTCTTTTACATTTTATTAAAAAAAGGCCGCAGCGGCTTTGGTTGAAACACTTTAGTGATATTAATTAGTAATAAGTTATCAAATATATATTATAAAAATAATAAGGGCTTGTATCGCTCGTAGGGAATTTCTTGAGACTGCATTTCCCCTGGATGATCTTATTTTGAACAAAAAAAATAAACAGTAATTTATCGAGTACGCATTTTTAAGTAATATTTAATAAATTTGTATGATTTAGCAAACTAATACAATACAAATTTATGATTTATTTAAAGTGCGCATGTGTAGATAATATTAAATGCGCATAGATTAAATTAATGAAATTTAGAAACCACAAGTAATTTCAATGGAATAAATTGTTCTTAAATGTAAGAGTAGATGATCCTCCATGCTAAAAGATGAAGCGGAAGACGCAATACAAAAAGTCAAAGTGTGAGAGATTACCGTGCAATATGATATCGGTCTAAAAATATTTCTTGAAATCATTATCACATTTCTTCCTATCTAAAATTATATTTTATTAATGTCACATGAGAACAGACTAATTAGATATATGAGGGTTCCGTTTAAATTTACGCATTTACGAACATTTAATGGTATATAATATTCCTATTAAGCTGTTTACAAAATTTTATTTTTTTAGAACAAAGTTATATTTTCTACTACTGTTTACTGTGTACTGTTTTTTTCTACTATCTAAAAAATATTTCTTTTATGACATAAATACAAATCAACGATTTTTCGATTTTTTTCTTTATTTGTGTCATAAGACCTTGCTTCTAGCCAAATTACATAATTCTAAATATAGGTTTTGATTTATTTGCGAGTATCAGTAACATGTGCCTTAATAGCTGTATTTTTAGGGTCCTTCTTGATTCCGCTGACTTAGAAGCTTGATTTTTTATAGCTCCAAGGTAAAGCAGACTTAAGTATTTACTATGAATTTCAACTTAAAATCTCTACATGTTTCTAAGAAAAAAGGTCTTAACATATCGATAGACGGACGACGAAGTGATCTTATAAGGGTTCCTTTTTTTTCCTTTTTGGATTTGGAGGGTTGGAACCCTAAGAGACGATAAGAAATGTAAGAAATTTCAAATGATATTCTTTGTGAACTTTAAAAATAATATTCACCATTGTACATGAATGCATTGGCACTTAATATTAATAACAATGGAATTGTATATAAAAGGAATACTTATATAACATATGATATTGGACGACCGTTCATGGCACTTTAAAAAAAATTGTGAAAAAAGCAAATAAATAAACTCATCAAATACCAAGTCAAACAAATATTTACCTTATTCCATCAAAAGTTAAAATATCGTACTAATTATAAAATAATTATCTAGCAAATTTATCGTTCAGTTGGATTCCCAAATGAAAAATGCAATATAATCCAGTATCGTACTTCTGACAAATTTAGACATCAACTCATATGAGTTTGAAAGAGCCAAAGACTTCATTTATTAGAGCTCGGAAATTAATCCAAGTAAAGTCCTGATATTGGAAATACACGAAATAATTTTTGTAGTTAACAAATATTTTTATCGACACAGAAATTATATTTTTCCACAGAAACACTGTGAATTTTTGAAAAAAAATCTTGAAATCATCTTTCATGGTACCTATACAAAGGGAATGTGACGAGAAAGATAAAATATGAAACTTTTTAAATAATGACCCTTGTATAATTAAATAAATTAAAATAAATTGGGCCAATCAAAACAGAAATAACATAAAATATGTGTGACCGTTCTAACCCATTCATAACTCCAAACTTAAAACATTCAGGTTGAGGTGGATCTGAAAACGATTTACGATTTTTTGGGATAAACAACTGGATTTTATAGCAAAAGTCAAGTAGCTCCGAAGGAAGCTCTTTGAAGAGGCCCATTCAGAGCTTTTCAAGAAGGCTTTGAAGAACAATGAGCATTGTTTTTCACGAAAATAAGTTACTATTTATTTCGAGTCGATTTTGAATCATGCAAGCATTTCCAATATATTATTCTAAAATATTGCTTTTTCACTATTTTTTCGTCCAGATCAGTCAAAGTAATCACTATAGAAACAAAGTTCGATTGTAATTCCAAAATATCTTAAAAAAGTAAATTTTTTAACTTTCCAAATGGTTTGTGTTTTTGTGTTGTTTACTCTATATTATTCAAATCATCATTCAGGAAACAAAAATATTTCGCACCATTTTCTTCACTAATCTAGTCTGAAATATCTGATGCTCGCGTTTGCTTGAAATTATCTCTTAACGTGCTACTTTCTAAATATCCGCCACCACCAGGCACAAAGCTATTCTCTATTTTATATAAAATACTAAGCACATGTTAACACAAAATATTTCTGCTTATAGATGTAAAAAAATAGCACATTTTAAATTTTAATTCTTTAATTATTTAACTAAGGTAGTAATTCGCTAACAAGTTGAATTGTAATGGGGAAGATGGATTACTTTTAACCAAAGCATATATAAAGTAAATAATATGAACTAATTATAATAACAATGTAAAAACACACTTCCATTTGAACAAAAAATACATAATAAAAAATGTAAATAATACAATATAATGCAAAACAAATCGTCTCTTCTTCTACGCTTATCATAAATTTTGAATTATGGGTAATAAATATATAATATTCAACTAACAATATAAATAAAAATATAATATTTACCAATTTTTGGGTCCATTAGGTAAATATATAATACTTACCTAATGGACCGACACCCAAAATTAAACATTTGATTACCAGTGAACAACTGCCATGATTAAGTTATGATATCAAGAAAATAGTATTTCAAAAGAAAAATGAAATTAAACGGACAAAAATATTAGATAATTTGATATTTTGCCGAAGAGGTTAGAAAAAAAAACGTTGGTTGATTTCATTTTGAAAACAGTTAGTTTAGACATTCTTCTCTTTAAGATCTCTCATTAAGAATATTCTTATTAACAAAATGTTATGTTATCTAAATTATCTTAGTTTTTTCATATTTTTCTGAACGTTTTCGTCAATAGTATTGCATACTTGAAAATCCACAACCATTTTTTCTCTACAGAATATCCTGCAGCCATATATTATAGATAAGCTCATCCGGAATGTCTCAACAAGTGGATCGAACGGACTTATTTAGCGATTTGACTTCAAGTTACGCACTAAAACGGCTCGTAAATATTTTACGATATATATTTACAACGAAAACTGATAAACAGCGCCATTTCCACACCGCTAGTTGCATAAGTTTGAGAAAATAGTAAAATATCGTGTATATTGAAGAAACAACTTAGCACTAGTTATGATGGACATTAATTTTTAAATAACCACCGGTTTGGAGTTTTAATCCGAAGCCTGTTTAAATTAGTGATATATAATGGAAGAACTGACTTTCAGACATCAAGCTTTAAATTTTTTTTGCCACTAACATTATGAATATATATCGAGATTTCTTAAAGAAGTTTGCAAATTATTATAATCTCCTTTCTATTGTCATAATCTCCTTCTTGTTTTAGGTTATATTATATTCACAAGTCTGTCATTAATTGCTATCATATATTATAATAATTATGTTAATAAGTGATTTTCATACAAAAATAATATAACGGATGTTTAACACTATAAAACGTAACTTACATTAGAGCCTTGAATCGATATTAATTTGAATTAAGGGCTGAAGTTAGTGTTTAGATCGCACTATTTATTCCTTAAATTTTATAAAATTTTTTTTTAATAGTCAGCATAAAAATTTTTAAAATTTATTCATATGATACAAAACATACTTAGTATACTTTTATTTGCATATATATATATATATATATATATATATATATATATATATATATATATATGTATATATAGATATATATATATATATATATATATATATATATATATATATATATATATATATTATAAAGCATGAAACCAATCGAGAATCTTATGGCAAAAACATAATAAAAGTACAGAAAATGAAATGAACTGTGCGTATAATTAGAATAAAAGAAAGAAAAATGAAAAAGCTTTTTTGGTGAAGAAGCAAACTGCTATTCATAAATTATTTAGTGAGAGAGACCTGGAAGTACATAAAGTGAAGAATCCTCGAAAGTCTTGCGGACTCAAAATTTTCATTCAGGTTTTGTAAAACAGATTCCACTTCCATTACTAAAGTAACTAACTGGTAAGTGGAAATTTTATACATCGTTTAATCCACCAATTTCAGCTTAAACTTGAAGCAAACATTTTTGAAGTTACTAAAGACTGAGAGAAAGTGTATCATATATCTTGATTTCTTTAAAAATGTTATTTTTCTATTTCTGCTTGAAATAATAAATTTCGCTTTATTAAATTTATGTCAGGCCGCAAGTTTTATTAATTTTTAAAATTTTATTAATATCAATGTAGTGATTTTCTGGCATATATGAACCAAACGGTAGGACAAAAAATAATTACATAAGCAAATAAACACATCTGTTTCATTTATCTATTTCAATTCAAAAGTAAAATACAAATATGTCCCTGAGTATTTTATTGTTATGTCATTATATTTGTCATATAAACTAAATATTTGGAGTTACTTAAATTCAACTAAATACATATAATAACACATTTCTTATTTCTGTAGGACTTGTCATACGAATAGCATTAATTGTTCCACATGTCTAACGTTTCTAATACTTTACTCTTTGGATGCAATAATATTTACCTTCAAAAAAATATTTTCGATTGTGACGTCCTTCAACCGTAGAAGAAAGAGCGGAGAATAGCAAAATACAAAAGAACAAAATATGAGAAATGCTAGAAAATTTAATGAATAATGTTATAATTTTAAATATGGTACGGTTTTCTTTCCGCAAAAATTTATTTTTGTAAAACGCTTAACAAAACACTTATATTTTATTTTGTTACAGTATTATTTAATTACTACTTCGTCTGTTACTTTGCCCAGCAATCACAGAATATCCACTAAATTGATATCTAGAAAGAATTTTGGAGATCGATGAAAATATGCTGCCTGCCAAAATTTTGAGGCTGATGGAAGTACTGTTTCCAAAAAATTAGTGCCTGTGATTGAAAGTTTGAGAATCAAAAAGTTTGAAATTTCAAATGAGAGCTTAGTTTGCTCTTAAAATAAAGAAATCTAACAAACAACTAACATAGCTAGAATCAATTGAAGATCAGAACGCTATTCGCATAGGTATTTATATGTATAATTTCCTACATCAAGAACCCGTAAAACCAGAATACGTTAAAATCCCAAAACAATAAAGCCAAAAATACAGTAGACAAATTTTTGCAATTGACAAGAATATTAATAAAAAAATATAAATGAAGATAAAGAATATAAAAAAACAGAAAATAATTAGAAAAAAGGTAAAAGATTGTTAAAAAATAACGCATTTCCTTTATCTACACCAAGTCGCTAGCAAAAGCTATTAAAACACATTTTGCGTAATTACTATGGAATTGTATAGCGATTCCATATATCATTATCTATTTATAATAATTATTCATTAATACATTAACATTGAAGACTAAACTTTCATTCATTTAATGCCGTTAGGATAGAAAGGAAAAAGGTAAAGTTCAATACCAACAATATATTTTTAGTTGGTATTTTGCAGGAGTAACATAAGTACATAATATGTCGACACAAAATTATGACAATTTCTATATTTATTTTGAATATGATAAGTACATAAATATCATTTAAATATTTTTGAAAATATTTAATAATGTAAAAGTATTTGGATACAGTAATCATTAATTTTTTTAGTGATATTTAAAACATGATAATTCAAAACATTCTGTATGAATATAGATGAAGTAACATTATTTCTCTTTATTCGAGTAGGAAATTTTAAGAGCGTTAATTTTTATTTATTTTTGCAATAAAATAGAATTATTTTAAGATTTAATTAGAATTTTAATTATATATAAGGATGATTTTACAAGTAAATTGATTCGTGTGCCAACAAATGGCGCTATTATTATTGGTATGTACAGTGACAAAATTCCCTTTTTATAAATATATTACTCTATAGTCAAATGTCACTCTGAGAGATTAAACAAATTCGTTTCGGGTAACAGTGAAAATATATAAAAATTTAAATTCATAATGTGACCGAATTTTAATTTCCGGAAGGGAAAACAGTGTAGGAAATTCGTGAATTAATTTCACCGATATTGAGAGATTCAAGCGTGAATTCAAACGTGACAGAATTAACGTTTAAGTTGCGCGTAGTTCTATAATACTGAAAACTGCTGTGACAATGTCCACGATTTGGTTTTAGACTATGGAGGAATGAAATTACGTGATATTCAATATATTTTGCGTTAATTTTGTAGAAATTTACTATTAAATGAAACTACGTGATGTACTCGTAGTATTATTTCTACTTTCTTTAAATTCTTTACCACGACCTAGATTTCGTTGTATTACAATATCTTCAGATGGGCTATTAGCAATGATTCATCTTTGCTAATAGCCTGAAGATGTTGTAATAAAACGAAACCTAGGATGTAGTAAATGACTTAAAGAAAGTAGAAATAGTACTACATCACCTAGTTTCATTTAATTGTGAAATTACGTGAGTTAGCAAGGAAATCAATGCGATTTTATTTTTTATTTCTATTTTTTGTCTACGCCTCGTTATTTGATTGCATTGATAGCTTACATAAATTAACCCTTTCCCCATATTAATATCCGTACATAAGGGCGGCAAACAAACTATTTTTCAGAAATAAATAAAGTAAACAATGTATCTCAGGTTACAAAATCTGAAAGAGAATTAAATTCTCCACAGACAGAGTTAAGCACTTACAAATTCAATTGTTGTATCTAGTTCAACAACTAAAAAGAAATGGAATAAATTAGAAGATTTTTTATTCTCCATAAGCCAATTAGTAATATATACATATATACTTAGTAACATGTTAACAATATTTGAAAGTATTTTATGAGGGAACCGAGAATTCTATGTAGTCGTAGGAGATCCTTAAAGCTAAGTTAAATAGTTAAATTCTTGTTAATAAGTTTTGCGCACAGCTGCTAATCACTTTTCAAATATTGAATATATTTGGGTTAATTTTGTAGAAATTCATTATTCACAATTAAATGAAACTACGTGATGTAGTATTATTTCCACTTTATTTAAATTCTTTACCACGACCTAGGTTTATGACCTAGGTATTTAGCAAAGATTCTCTGCTAATTGCCCACCTGAAGAAATTGCCATACAAAGAAACCCAGGTCGTGGTAAAGAATTAAATTTACGTAAAAATAATACTACATCATGTAGTTTTATATAATTGGGTATTTGACAAAATTTTTTTTATTTCATTAATCGTAATTTCAAGATACAAACTGATGAAAGTGATACAATTTTTTAATAATCTTAAAAATTGACCGAGTTATAAAAGTTTAAATTTAACTTTTAAATAAGGACGGCAATACTACAGAGTATAGCCGTCCTTATTTGAAAGTGTGAGGTCATTTTTAATATTGCACATTATATTCTACGAGAGAAAAAGAGACAGGGATATACCCAACTCTATCCGTATCTTCAAATTTAGAAGCCTACTGATTTATTTTTCAATAAATTTTTAAATTTTTTCAAAACTGGTTTTTAATTAACTTATAACAATATTGTACGAAAGGTATCAAAATTTAGAATGAGTCAACTACCGTATTGTTAATCACTTTTTATTTTCTATATAGAGGTTCAGAAAAAAAACCGTTTAAGTATAAGATATATTAGTGAACTCTACCGTCAGATTTTATATAAAAATAGTAATAATATTTTTACACGGAGGAGAACAGAGTTTCAATGGAATCAAATAAAACATTTTTAAAAATATGTACGCACACATTTTTTCCTTAATACTGTGAGAAATATTTTTTGTTGAACGAAATGTTTCTCTACAACCAATGTCTTAGAATGTTTAAAGAAATAATAAGTTTTTCTAACTTTTCCCAATAGAATTTTTCACTCTTGATAAATTTGGTTCGAACTCAATGTTTATGTCTTTAATGCTTTTTATGAATAATCCATTTAGGGGTAAGGATGGGAGTAGCAATTTGTATAGGTTCTTTTACAAAAACGTTTATAACTCTGAAATTAATATTTTATTTTTTAGTTCCCTAATTTGTGCTAAATTTTAAGTTTTTTACGTTTGACCCTTTCTGATAACAGCACCCGCGACAGACATATGGATGGACGGACTCAGAAGTGATTCCATTAGCATTCCATTTTAGCGATTTTACTACGGAATTTTAAAGATAAAAACAAGGAAAGATTGAATATTGAATATATTTGGCGTTAATTTTGCAGTAATTCATTATTCACAATTAAATGAAACTACGTGATGTAGTATTATTTCTACTTTCTTTAAGTTCTTTACCACGACCTAGGTTTCGTTGTATTACAACATCTTCAGGTCGGATATTAGCAAAGCTATACTTTGCTAATATCCCACCTGAAGATGTAAATACATTTTTGAAAAATACATTTTTGAAATAGTGTTCATATAATATTTTTTAAAAATTATTATACCAGTTCTCCAAGAGCGTTACTATAATTTTTCTAAATATAATATAATATGAGCACATCGCAGGTTTTGTAACTTCGTTTGCAAATATTTCTAAACTACTATTAATTTGGAATGACTACATTGCTCAGTATTTCCTGGCGTACTTGAATTTGGATCACAAGCGCGGTTTCCATACCACAACATTTACAAAGCACAAATCGAACGAGTGTAAACCAGACTCCTGAGATACTATCCTTTTGATAAATTATTTTAATTTTTGATACTACCGAATTAATATTTAAATTTGAATTTAAGCTGGAAATTGGAAGAATTATCGGTTGTAAGATGATAATATATAAAATATTGAATGAATATATAGATTTTGGAGATATGCTTCCTGCCATACCTTTAGTACCACGATGACACTGTAGATGCACTACCTTATTTACCGTCCAGAATACCTATCTAATTCATTATCGCGCAAAAAATATAAATAACTCACCATCGGTACGAATTATATCAATATTCAATATTCGTTTTAATAATTTGAACATATTCAATTAAGGACTAACTGAATGTATTACACTCGTTAAAGATACACTTTCATGAAGATAGTACAGAGCAAGAAAACAATAAATAAGAAAGCATATTCACACTTGCTAGAGTAAATTAATACAGTAATATAAGTATATATATGCAGACGTGTACCTTACGTAACCACACAAGTGCCATTGAAAATTGACTTATCCGTAAATTTATCAAACTGGAATATCAAATAATGAGTTTATTAATTAAGTTTTGCTAACTCAAGGTTTTTCTAACAGAATATATTGAAAATAAATCTGAAATTCGAAACATGATAATTAATATAGCAAAAACATTGGAGAAGTTAAAGTTCTATGAACATAAGCTGATATTACTAATCATATGAATGAAATGAAATGATGAAAACAAAAATTACATTTTAAAAATTATAATTTTACGAGCATTAAAATTTACAATAACAGATGGCGAATTTTCAAATGATACCGTAATCTTACTTTTTATGATGTTAGTCAGATTAAAGTTAGTTTTTATGATTTAAAGTATGAAGCAAAGAAGAATTTGAGAAGCGTTTTTGTTAACTCAAAGAGGAAGCAGAGATTTTTTTAACTCAAAGAACTAAATCCTTGCATACCAACTTAAAATGCATTACTCACCGCATTTACTTATATACAATCTTATTTATGTACAGACTGTCGCCCTATTGACTTCGTTAAATTTCCTCTCGCTCATTCCATTTTCATTTAGAGCTTTGTGAAATAGACTCCACTTCCCATTATTTGAGTAACCACTCGGTAAGCGAAAATGCTTCGCATCATTTACTCCACCAAGTTCAGCTGAAATGTTAAGTGTTTGTGTTGCTTGGTGACCCCTTCCGATGTTTCGATAGAAAGCGCCAGATAGACCTTGGATATTTTTTACTCATAATGAACAAAATTGGTAACGTTTTAAATGGAAACAAGACAAAATTATGTTATAGTTTCCACTAATATCTATATACTATATATTTTCTTGAGGGTCCTGTGTGACGAGTAAAATATAAAGTATCTTATGTATATTCCGTTATCTAATAACTCTGCATTCTGTAAGCAAGTAACGAATCACTACCAATTGAACTTGTGCTTAATTTCATATTTCACATAAGAAATAGCTATGACGTGGCTATTGTATTTAAATACTTGTTACTCAAACACACCCAAAACCGATGTACAATTTTTTTTAAATCTCCAGTAAAATGAGTTCTCGATTCCATTTAATATACTCATACGATAATTCTTGTAGATGATTCTGTTTTCTTTTTGCTTAATCATACACATTACATACAACAGCATTGCATTCAATATTACGACGTACATATTAAATATATTATTGCTCACTTGTTGGAAGAACCAAAAACTTACACATTTCTGCAAAATATGACAATATATTAAATATTACCGAAAATAAGATGTTAAGATAGTCTCCTCTAGGTCAAGACAAAACCTGCTTCGTTAATAGAAAATAATAAAAGGTAAGTTGCTCTCAAAAATAAGCATAACATATAATAACACTATAAAGATAATACCTAACGTGTATTTCGAATGTCATGGTGCACCACAAAGTTCGTAAACGCACTACCGGATGCTATGGTCATAAATCCAATTGCTTCTCGGCTATTATTAAATCCACAAACCAAATCCAAATTATTTGTATTTAAAACATGAAAAGGAATGAAATTTTATCCTTAACATTACAGTAAAAATAGCCAAGTTCATCTTTAAAGAGTTACGTGAAAGTAATTTTGTGAAACCGGCTATATTCAAGAAGTAGGTTTTTGAATATGAATAATTTTATTACTATTTAAACTCTATTCAATCATGCTGGCTTCTCCAATAATTTATTTCTTAGTGTAGCGTCGTTGAAAAAATATTATATTTTATAATTTTGTTAATGTGGATGTATTGATATGTGAATGTATTTGATTATACATAATGTAAACAAAAGATAATGTTTACATTTACAAAGTAGTAATGGGATAGATTATATTCACTTAAATATATTTATCAACAGAGCGAGTATTCTCAGTGGCACTTGATAAATTTTATTCTATCAAAAAACCGAACCCTTGGCTTGTTATAGGATATTCTTTTACATGTAGTCTAACAAAAGCCGGGCTTCAAAGATGAAATGCCATTTGATGTAAAATAGTAAATAAAAATGTTTCCGCCCACTATAAATTAGTTGACCCATTTGTTGACTGGAATGAAAAAAAAGCAAGGCACAGTATAGTAGAATTTTGTTTTTCTTTCCTCAGTATAAGGTAGTGTTTTGCTTTTTTTTATGACGTGCAAGGTATCTAGTTCAAAAATTAATGTGAAATAATATTAGGTTCATATACTCGTACCATGGACTTAAATGAACATATTTTCCCAAATCAGAGTGTCCGGAATTAGTTCAAAATAAACTAATTAAATGAACTAAATAAAATATTATTTTTACTATATTTCCTTCCTGTATAATATCTTTCATTTCATTCCAAATATAACGTAAAAAAATTAAATGAATTTATAATACGATGACATGACGTGTTACAGCAATACGTTAAAAGCATTTAATAAAAGGTTGCGACCAAATATGTTCAATAAATTGTTTCTGCTTCACAGACATTAACAGCCTACTTGATTGCACTATTGAACATAGGTTCCTTCAATGCGCGTATCATTGGGGTAATACCCATAATCGCTACATTGGGCAGGTGGGTTGTACAGCAACTGCAGTGCACTCAAATCAATACGCTTTTACCAGTCATTTGTAAGTGGCATTTTAGATAAACGATTACAAAAATTACTGTAGTCCCGCCCGAGAAGCGGCCGGGTATCAAACTCGGAAACGTATCGCTCCTACAAATACTGGAAGCCTTGCGATCAACAACACACACTATAACTACGGCAATTTTTATATTCTCCAAGGGCTAACAAAATATGAAGGACGGTTTGATGCCAGTTTTAATTTTAATTTAATAAATCTTGAATTTACGGTGCTGTGGTATTACCTGCTTAAATCGTGAAACTTGACGATCTGCTGTTTTTAAATTAAGCTTTTATGTCTTAAGTAGAGGATTGTATAGTAAATTTCAATTTCTCAGCCTGATGCCACATATTTTGTATGTTTAAATCAATAACATGGATCTTTCTCTTTGGCACAATCCTATTTTAATGACCCCAGTGTAGTATCATATAAATATCATAGATTCGAATTTAATGATAGCAATTAAAGATAAACCATACAATTTCTCAACAGTAAATATCACAAGTGCCTTGATCGCGTTTTGATGATATATGTCTTGTGATGAAATCTCTAAAATTTTGACA
The DNA here is from genome assembly GCA_039881145.1 of Druceiella hillmani. Lineage (NCBI taxonomy): Eukaryota > Metazoa > Arthropoda > Insecta > Lepidoptera > Hepialidae > Druceiella > Druceiella hillmani. The sequence goes on along the minus strand of JAYKKI010000014.1, from coordinate 14,566,071 downwards.
CAACTAAGAGCGGTATAATGTTATATTAATGACTTCAGGGTAGTTAAAAAAATATTGATTAGAATTTGACGATGGTTAATGAAGGTCCACAATAAAATTGCTCACAATTAATATCACAGTTACAGTGAGCGAGTCTTGATTATATAGGTCTTAAGATAAAGTTTATGAAGTTTTGATACAATTAAAGGCAGCATAAATCTGTCCCTTTGAAATATTAAGAGAGGTATTGACATAAAATTTTAACTCGTGACGAGTAAACTCAAAGAATTTGGACTAGCTTTACTTATTTTGATCTAAGCAAGAATATAACAAAGTTAATAGGTGGGTAAGTAGGTATAAGTACATACAAATGGGTAAAGCAACTAAGTTATTAGTAGGTTGGTAGAAAAGTAGGCATAAACAATATATGAGATAACTGGGATATTAGTAGACAGATATATAGTATATGCAAGTACAGGCTTGAGGCTGTGGCTATTGGAAAGCTTAAAAGGAACGTAATTAATATATTCGAATGTATGTATGTATATATGTGTTTGTATGTATACAATGCGAGTATGTATGTCGATATATATGGATGAATTTAGGTTGATTGAAAGCCGCAAACGTCTGTTTTCATTTAAATAAGTGAGATATTATCACTATCGAATTCATCGTGAGTTTGTGTTATTAATTTTGAATTACGTAGGACATCATAGGTACTAAAAATGTAAAAATAAAACTTTTCACAAACAAATTGAACAAATAACCACCGAGTAGAAAATGCACTGAAAGTATGAAATAATGAAAATATCAGTACTTATTTAGAATTTTGTTGTACAATATCATTTTTGTCTCGGTGTCAAGTAAAATATAGCAGTCATCTGTTTGACTATCAATATACATGCATTTGAGAATAAAAATCTCTATAATTAGCAGTATTTTGCAAAAAATTATTTACATTCGGAAACGATATCGCGCCGTAAAAGTATCAAATAAGGACTCATATTTTTATTATTTTCTAGTTTTCAGTGCACTTCTCATTAGAAGGTTATTTGAATCGGTTTAAATTGTTTTGTAATAACGTTTCTTTAAACTTTCAAACTCTTGTTTTCGTTTCAATTTTAAATATCCTAAAATAAAATTCGCATTCATGTTTTGGTGCTCATTATGAAATAAACAATTAAGGGAAATATTTTGTTCCTATTACTCCAATAAACTAGATTGTTGATTGGGGGCATCCCTAGGGTCACTGTAATTCTTTGCAGGATCCATTTCCGCGCTCGTATGTATATTATTTACGTATTTATATATATATATATATATATATATATATATATATATATATATATTATAATGCAAGTATACCCCTTACATTCGTTTTTCAAAAACTAATATCTAGAGATTTTAAAATACAAAAAGTTGCTTAAAAAATTACTAACTAAACTAACTTATGTTTGTGGGTAATTTTATCTCAATGACTTCGGGTAAACTATTTATAAATATTAACATAATTATTTTTTACCACGTAAATATATTGCCGAGTCTTTCATAGATGATTATTTATATTGAATGAATAACTGTGAAGTTTAGAATAATAGCTAGAGTTTTCCATTAAACTTTAGTTAAAGTCCTAATGACGCTAATTCCTTTCTATAATTTGATCTTTAACTCCTTTGGGAATGTTCCTAAAACAATATAATAATTATATTAATAATTTCGTTCCGTTTTCAAAACTTTTCTTTGTGACACATTCTAAATACTTTTGTGAAATTAACAGCAATTCCTTCTGTATAAATGATACATAAAATGGCAGATGCCATTGTGGTAGGTGCTACCAAAAAAAACTAGCAATATCACAACGTATTTAATTGCATTTTTTTTTAATTTATGTAAAATATACTAACATTAAGGAATTTATAAAAGCAATCGTAAATAAAAAAAACATACATGTCTCTAAATATTACTTCACGACACACTTTTAATACTATCACGGCTCCATAAATGGAGTTAAATTGAAGTGATACACGAGAGGTCAGTAATAAATAAAATGACAGCACCTTGTTTTGATGGAACAAGCAATAAAATATGTAATAATAGTAAATAGAGACCATTTCGCGAACGCGAAATATTTTAAAGTGTCAAAATTGAAACAATTAGAGCGAAAAATATTTTTGAAAACGAGTTGCTTTTGCAAAGTATTTCTTTGCTTCAAAGAAACAAAGATGAATATAGAAATTAACGAGAGACGAAAAAGCTTTCCGAGGTTGAAAAATGACGGACATTTGTAGTAGAAAGCTCACTGAGAAATGCGATGTCAGAAGTATTTTGGTTCCTTCCATTAACACTAAACGCTTTTGTGTACTTTGCGAATATCATGTCAAAATGTTCTATTAAATTGCTCAATTGAATTTTATGTTTTATTTTTTACAGACAATAAAACACATCAATGTACAGATAAAATTAGTGAAATTGGAATGTTTATCTGTTTGTTAAACTGTAATTATGTTTTCCTGTTTATCTGGATAACACTAAATTATATTTATATTATATAATCTATACAATGGATACTCGTATTATGCCGGAAATTCTGTTTGTTATTTAAAACGTTGTTGTACAAGGGCCCACTAAGCTTTTTGTGTTTGAAATACCAGGAAAGTGTATAGATATTTTAATTTCCTAAAAATTTTACTTGTCGATATCGACAAAAAATAGGTTATTTCACTAATAATAATTCATGGCAGGAGGAATATCCCTTTTAATCTTCGTAAATTTTAGCAATATCAGTGCAGCGGTTGTTTCATGGGATCGTCAGGCAAAAAAAGAAATAAATAGATAATTAACTCTACTATTTAATTTATATGGGAAAATTACTACTTTGCTAAGAACTTCGGATATAACATTAATTTGGAATTAAATTTTTCACGCAAAGTGTTTAGTTAAGCAACTATACCCTTTATGTATCAACTTTTCTAGCCTTTTTCTTTATTAAAATACCATTTTGGCATGAGATTTTCTCATAAATTTATATATTTTACTTTGACACGGCTGTATTTAATTATTACTATGCCTTTCTGTTTTCCAAGCTCTCGCGAATTAGCTACTAAACTAGTATTACTAAAATTTAACAAGACTGAATAAGATATATAGCCTGCCAACAGTTTAAGACAGTAGAATGAAATATTTTACAGAGATGTCGAAAAATAATATCTTCGGAAAATCAAAATATGGATACACTTCGCTGTGGACAATTTACAAAAATATGTGACTTACTTAGCCATCACAATTGCAAAAAGATTTAAAATTAATAAAGAAAAAGGAAAACATCCATAATTATAAGAAGATGCCTGGACTATGGGACATAATAACGTGAAATTTCAACAATCATTTTTGAGCAACTTAGATAAGAAAATCAAACATGAAATCAATATTTAAAATGTAGCGATAGTTTTAAGATAAAAAATTAATATCTCCAAAACAAAAATTCTTTGGTCAAATTTTATAGATTGTATGTCCTGAAACAATTGTTATCTGCGGGTTTAACAAAACGGGGCGGTCGCTGATATCAACTGCCAAGATCGTTGCTGGTCGAAGCACATGTTCCACGTATACCAATGTTTCCTGTCAATTTACTAATCTCTTCCAAGCGGTTGAAGCCCCAATGAAATTATAATTTGCTGTCATAATAAATAAATGTCAGAAATAAATTATTAAAATGGCCAAAATAAATTTGAAAAGAGAGTCCTTTTCTAACAGGCAGTTGCCCGTAAGAAAGGGACTCTGTCTGTCTGATGCGTCGATTTTCCCAGGGGGAGAACTTCGTAACACCGATATGTTTTACTTCAATTAAATAATAAGGTTTTAAATATAGAAAAGAAGCATTTACAAATAATATAATTTTACTTAAAAGATACCAAAGGATAGAAACGGATAATATACTTTGCAAAATCTATAATTAATAGGTAAATTACTATAGTTATTATTATTATTTTGAATCAGAGACAATTAATTTATTAACTTTGAAATCTAAATCTTCACTCCTGCAATACCGCATGAATGTTACAAAGAAAATATTAATGAAATTTACCCCCGAAATATCGTTTATTGATGATAAAATAAGACATTAATTTTTATTGAAGTTTTCCAAAAAAAACATAAATACCTGATTAAATTAAATGATAAGATTTTGCATTTGTGTATAGTAATCATTACACATTAAAGTAATGTTGTTAAATGTTTATATTTTCCACTTTTATCATTATGCGTAATAATTTATATATTGCCTGTAACACGTTTTATGTGACCCACAAAATAAACGGTTTTTCAATTTAAATAAGATTAATTCTCCTTTTAGGATTAACACTCCTACGAGATTATTTATATATATATATATATATATATATATATATATACATAAATATATATATATATATAATACTTTTATATATATATATATATGTATATATATATATATATATATATATATATATATATATATGTGACCGGACTTTTACAGCCAACCGGAACACCAGTCCAGCCCCGCTCAACGAGCCGCCAGGAATCGAACCCAGATCACCGCAGTGTGCCACGACGTCAAAGGAAGTATGCTTTATGATCAACATTACACACTGCGGTGACGAATTTTGGCAGCATCATAGGTTTGTTTTTTTTAATTTTGGCAAAAAAGTATAACTCTTTTAAATTTCATTAGAAATCGTATAAAATACACGGATGGTTTGACAAGTAACTTGATTCGCATAATCTACGGTAACAGTGAAAATAAATAAAAGTTAACATTGATAATACTATTTAATTCTTTCTTCCGGGCGAGTAAGTAAAAGAAAAATCATTAAAGAATTTCAACTGAGTAGAGTTTAAAAATTTAAAAAAACGTCGAATAAACCAGAAGAGATTTCAAGCCGTTTAAGAAAACGTCGCGCATAATATTAGAGTTGCAAGTGACTATACAATGAACAAACTATTTCATAGGCCAATTAATAATATATACACACAAATACACACACACACAAACACACACACACACACACACACACACATATATATATATATATATATATATATATATATATATATATATATATATATATATATATATGTATATTGGGTTGGCCAATAAGTTTTAAACCTGTAGTTGCTGTCAACAATTATTATTTACAAATTTATATTTTACACTAAATTTAATTTAAGTGTGTACCATTATTATCTACTACTTGTCGCCATTTAGTCTGCAGTAACAATATGCCTTTCTTGTAAAATTCCGGTGACTTTTATTCAAAAAACTGTCGAGGTTGATTTGGGGATTTTCTTTAACATCGAATTTTTTTCACATAAATAGTTACTTAGAGGCCTGAATAAATGGTATTCAGAGGGCGCAATGTCCAGTGAATATGGTGGATGAGTAAGTAAAACCCAGCCGAGCTCTTCTAATTTATCACGAGTACGTTTTGCAACATGTGGTCTAGCATTATCATGTAGAAAATAAACTCGATCCTGTTGACTACTCAATTTGTTAGCTAATCGGTCCAATTGTTCACCGTAAATATTTGCATTAATTATAGATCCTTCTGGAAGCAACTCCCAATGAATAATGCACTTGACTTTTCACCAGTAGCTGAGTATCACCTATTTGGCACTTATTTCAGGTTTGGATACTGAAACTCCAGTTCCTCCGACACCCAGCTATTGACGTCTGCGTGTATGGTTTACGTATATAATCCACTCCTCATCCCAAGTTATTAATTGATTTAGCCAGTCGAACTTACGTTTCAATGTCAGTAACTGTTGACATGTATCAACTCTGCACTGGTGGGGTATCCAAACACCGAATTTGGAACTTTTCCCAATTCGTTCAAATGTGTTTTTATGATACAGTGTATCTCATCTGCCAATTGATGAGTCGTATCCTCCTCAATTAGGCGTAGATCCTCCTCAATTAGGCGTCGTAATCATTGAACGTCCAATTCAACAGGACGTCCGGTATGGGGTTCGTCCTCAAGATCGTAGTCCTCATTCCTGAACTTTCTGAACCAAATCTTTGCCGTCGCGTAAGACACCATGGATTCGCCCGTCGTATGGCATATATTATTTGTGCCAGTTTTTGCATCATGACCGTTGTCTTTTATGAAATTCACTTAAAGCTTCGATTCTAAGTGTTGTCAATTGACTGTACTTTGAACTATTTATATTCTATAGTGAAACATTCTAGAAGTTTCGAGAATATTTTTAGAAAAGTTCAAAAATTGTAGCTAAAAACTTACTATATATATATACTTATATATATATATATATATATATATATATATATATATATATATGTATATATATTCTTATACATCGAAAAATAGTTAAGTTCCTAATCACTCAGATAAGATAGAAACTAAAATATTTTCGATAGCTCATTTTACATGCATATCTTTTTCTTCTTTGACTTCGATGTACCCGGTGCTAATTATCTAAATCGTTCTAAAAAGTATTCAAGTTATGTATTTATTTTTACGGACGATTTTACCAACAGTCCTTTTCTTAAGTACATGTAGAAAATGCTTTATTGCCTATTAGTTGGTAATGTATTCGAATTTGGATTTCAAGTTTGATCTCCTCACTATAAAATTTACGAAATACAAAGTGTTTCAGGTATTTGAGGAATCTGGTACTCTGGACTCTTCTAGTCCAAACCAGATTCCTGAAATACTTGAATTTTCGACAGCACGTTCACATAGATAACGCTGCAATTTTAAACTTAGTAATTTAAAAATTAAAAGAGTTACCGTTGATAAGATAAATTTCCATAATCTATATCGTGGAGATTTGTTTTCCCGCAGAAGTATATTACCTCCGCCGGTACCGCAAGGAATGATTAGATCCACGCTCTTAAGTCAAAAACAGAATACTCATGGATCTACTTACCTTTGGGAATGAAAATGAGTTCAACTCACCATTCCTTTTTAACGACCTGGACATATTAATATTTGAACTATTAAAATTTCTTAAACTCATTAAAGGGACAGTTAACAAAATGGTACAGAGATGTGAAATGGATAACTAAGAAATCAAAGTCAAACTCACCATATTAAATATATTAAGACATATTTATACATCCAACTTTACTAATCATTACCCCAAACAGCACTTAACACGTAATAAATATATGTATAAGGAAACAAAAGGCAATTCACAACAAAAATATAGCAATAAGATTTAATTACGCATTATATTCTTTAACGCATTTAAAGCATTATTGCTTTAAGGATAATCAAATCATATAAGACAGGAGTTCCCAACCAGGGGGGCGCGCCTCCCAAGGGGGGCATAGAGAGATGTCAAGGGGGGCATAGAGAGATGTCAAGGGGGGCGGAAAGCGTTTGCATTTTAGAAAGAAAAAACACAAAAATATACGAACAACATTAACAAATAACATTACAATGTTCAATTTACGTACATAAAATTAATGAAATAAAATATCATATTCACTATTATTACCACAAACATGCGAAAAATTTGGCGTTTTGGTGTACATTTTTTGTTGAGAAATCAGTTTGAGTGTGTAAAATTATTGTGTCTTGCTGTTAAAAGGTATGTTTGCGTATTTACAAACTTCAGTTACCATTTTTATTTAATTTACTAAATCAAGGAGTGGGGTGGGGGCATTAAAAAGTAAAGGGGGCATAAAAATATAATTTATAGTCCAGGAAACTTCAACAAAAAAAAGGTTGGGAAACCCTGATATAAGGCATACCAGCACAAAAAGTTGAAAAAAGGGGAAATAGGTGGTGGGAAGATTTCGTCTATTTTTAAATTTTTGCACGTCACACGAAAATGTTTCTAATATTTTTTTTCAACTTATATATTTTATTGTTCCTTAAAAAACGAAAAATAAAAAAAAAACTATTTTCCTATTGCTTCGAAATATATCAGCAAATTTAAAACTATTTATGGAACTCAATTTATTTTAATTTGAGCAATAATTAACCCAATTATTAATTTCTCTCATTTTCAAAGTAGCATAAATATTAATTATTGTATCTTATTGAAAACCAAATTATTGTTTATATCTCACCTACCTTACTGTCAACAGATATTAAAATATATTTACTCCAATTATTCTTTCAAATTTTATTTTCGACAAAGTTTATTTAATTTTTTCAACCATACGCTTGCTACATTAAAAAAAAAATTCAATATTTTTATATTGCAAAGAGGATGAAATTGGAAGTTTTCATCTACGTACAAGTAATTACTCTTAAAGGATACTTTTATAAATCAATGATCCCTTATTTGATACGGAGGCTAATCAAATTTAAGTACGTATCAATATTCCACGACATTATTTTGGTATAGAAGATTAAAAATCATTGTCGTTCTTCATGAATTTCAATTATAATAATGGTGTAGAACTTGTGGCAATTTTTTATTTTTATGTCCTAGTTAATTATCCTATTTTTGCTTTTCTGACTGATTGCTTATAATTGTTGTTATATACAAATTCTATATAATTAAAGATCACAATGAGGTATTAACGAAATATTTTGTAAAACATGTCTATTTTTAAAACCTACTTTTATTTGTTGAAGAATTTGAAGCTGAATAAAAATGGAATTAAATTAAATTCCAATACAATTAAAGAAGTAAAACGAAGTAAAAAGTATATATTTGAATTAATAATAAAACATTTCATGATCTAAAAGTGAATACATCAGCATAACAGGTAAGAATAATTTTTGCTTGGTTAAAATACCTAAATCCTTAAATTAAAAAATCAATCATTAAGCATTTAATCTATTTAATTTTACCCATATATAGACCATCGTCCTGTTGACTTCGTTAGATTTCCTTTCGGCGCTCCATTCTCATCTAGAGCTTTGTGAAATAGACTCCACTTCCCATTATACGAGCAAGCAGTCGGTAAGTGAAAATATTCCGCATCGTTAACTCCACCAATTTCAACTGAAATGTTTGTATTGCTCAATGCGGCTCCTTTGATGGTTCTATTGAAAGTTCTAAACGAATCTTAGATATTTTTTGTAAATAATAAACAGAAGTTTTATAGTTTAAAACGGGAGCAAGGCTAAGTTGTTCTTTAAACTCCACTAAGAAATACATACTACATTTATACATAACGATACTCGTATAAACGTAAATATATATTTACATATATTCCAGATTTCCCAGAAAAAGATAAAATTTGTAGAATCGTTTGTTTGTTTGTAGGTTACCTACTTATTCTGCAGTTAAGCAATGAATCACTCGCAAATTTATCATGGGCTTAGTACTCATCGCAGTGAGTGAACAACTAAAACCACGGAAATTGTTTTTTCTGTTTAAAAATGTTTTGCAGTGACCTGCAAATAGATGTTACGACGTATTATTAAATGGAATATTACTGAACGTATTATTAATAGATTTCCTACGTGTCTCAATAACTAAACTTTAAAATTTGTATCGAATGTAGTAAAAAATTTTACTCTATTTATAGATATGCCTTGATAACCTTCTGAGGTTAGAGACAAAACCTGTTTTGTTAATCAAAAATACATTCTAGCAAAGCCGCTTAAAAATTAGTACTAAATATTATAAGGGTGCTATGATCATTCGTAACGTATGATCTGAATATTATGAAGAATGCAAACATTTACTTATCAGTTATTATTGAGAATCAACTAAAATTTAAGTACTTTTTTGACTAGATATATTATTTATACTAAATTCTGTTACGTAGATTTACTTAGAGCAGTACCCTCAGAATTTATTTAGTATTATAGTTTCTGAAAAGTGATATTAATATATATATATTTCTTACTCAATATGATTTCTCGTACATAAAATAAAAAAGGCAAATGTGTTTAGTTACCAAGTAGTTGTGGGATTGGATGACATACATTTTAATCAAATAGATTCATCGAGAGCGACCGTATTCTTAATAGTGTCTAATACATTTCATTCTATCGCAAAACCTAATCCATAGCTTTTATCAAATATTCCTTTACGAGTTGTCTAACGGGAGCCGGGTCTCAAAGACAAGGGGTCGATTTAAAGGGGGGATTTAAGTTACTTAATGGAAATTACTTTTCTAACCGACTTTAAGTTGGTTGACCCATTTAGCCATCAGATTTGAAAAGAAAATATTAAACCCTTTTTTATCAATTCGGAAGTCATTTCTTTTGAATTCCAATATTAACTGAAAAGTAAATTAGCACTCAGTTAATATATCTTTACTTATTTGAATATATTTTCACGAATCAAACCACCAAAAACTTAGTCAAAATGAACTAAATAATGGTAGTGCGCACAAGTGGAAAAATTCCCTTAAACATATCGGTTCTAGCTTATTTACATTCCACGTAAATATTATTGCCATATTTTTATTTCAACTCAATTTAAACCTAACAATTAAATTTGAATTTGTTGATTAATTTACAATAAATAATAAAAAGTTATAAAACTTTTATTATGATAAAAACGAATTATGTATTATTTGGCAAGATTTCACCAATTGGAGGAAACTCCATACGGTTTTTCCAGTTATTTCCATGAATTTTTTTTTGTATTTTCCTAAGGATCGTAAAATCGTAAGTAAGTTTGGGTGTCAGTTTTCTACTAACTTAATAATATTGAAACGTATTTTGTATGAATAGACATTGCACTTTCATCTCAAGAAAACATTTTATCCTTCGTTAATGGAATTAAAAACAAAAGCTTCATTTAAATTTTTTTTTTTTAAATATTTTCAGTCTCTTGTTTGGTTTTCAGAGTTTAGTTTCCAAATATACAATAAGCAGGTAATGATATATTTTGTTTCCATCATCTACTCATTTAAGTTTTCTAAAAGCTAGTATCGCTAGATATGCTCTAATGATCTGAAAAGCCACTTTCGTGCACGCGTTTTAACATTTACATAAGCCTTTGAAAATTATTTTGACAATTGACAAAAATAACGATATTTTAAACACAACCAATTTCAATAAATTATTTGTGTTTAACATAACTAAGCTATTTACAAATTAAAAATTTACTTTATTGTTTATTATTGTTATATTAATTTTTATTAAATGTTTATATTAATTTTGAAACTATTAAATGAAATTTGATGATAAAATATATAAGATGACAAAATATAATCATCGAAACTGTAAGCATACTTACAGAAACAAATTTATATGCTTACCGATAAAAAAAATCATTATAAAAAATTAAAACAAATGCGAAAAAAATATTTGTGTAACTAGATGAATGCGTAAACTTTATTGATTGCTAAAATCAATTCAACGTACTCTTAAAGAGGTATACAATGAATGCAAAAATGAAGACTGCTTATACCGTTTTCAACAAAACTGCAAAAAAAAATAAAACGCGATAATATTATGTCGGCTATTAATTAAATTAATACATTACTTAAAAATGCAACTGATTTAATTGTGTATATATTGCCTTTGACCTCCGGGTACGAATTCCTCAGCGTTGACGCTGTGTGGAGATTTGAAGACAAGGTTTTTTAAATTAGTATTTTTGTCTCATGCTAAACCTCTGATAATAAACTCCGAGTTGCAACACCTCAGATCCGATGCCCTGCAGTGGTGACCTGTTTAAACTATGAGACTTAAGGAGCTGATGTTTTTAAATATTGTTTTAGTCTCGAGCAGAATCTCTACAACTAAATTTCGGGTTCCAACTCCACACGCTTGACGTTGTGGAAGTACTGTCGGATTAAACCCTGAAATTCGAGGATGCGCTGTTTTGAATTAATATTACATGTTTCAATCAGACATTCTATCATTAAACTTCAGGTTGCTAATTTTATCCTGAAGGGTATTGCCTGCTTAAATTATGAACCCTTAGGACCTACTGTTTTAAAATAGAATTTTGGGTCTCAAACAGAGACTCTGTCATTGAATTCCTCATCAGCCTGATGCTGCAGTGGTATTACTAGTTTTGTGCATGTTAACTAATATGTCCGGCACGAATAGATCAATTTGTATGATTATTTTTTATTTGAATCGTCAGTGAGTATAAAAAAATTATTTTGGAATTGCAGCTTCAGAATTGAAGGTAACTCGTAGAATTTCTCAACAAAGTATAGCAAAGATGCCATCATCAAGTTTGAATGATATAGGTATAATCATAATTTAGTTAGTAAATTTATCATTTAGCAAAATTAGGATACAATAACGGACAAAGGCATGAAGTACGTATAAAAAAATGCTAATGAAATAAATATTAGTAAGTAAATAGATAAATAAATAGACGTGTAAACAAAAGCAAAAAAGTATATATTAAAAATAAGCAAGCATATGCACGTATACACAAAGCCATATACCAACTAGAATATTAGTAGGCGGATATACGTATATTATGCGAAGGTAATAAGTTTGTGACGATAATAACAAAAGAACGGTAAACAATAAAAACATATAAAATAAAAACTTTCACAAAAAAAATTTAAACGACTTCAAAAAACTACCGAAAAAGAGGTGCACCGCAAAATATAAAATAAAAAACACTGCACGATTGGAACTTTTGAGGTAAAATATCGTTTTCGAATATAAATATATTTGCTAAATACTACTATTGCCAGGAATTTTTGGAGTCGGTGCTACGTGAAATTTAGCACTCATTTGTGAATGTCGATGTGAAGAGAAATTAACGCTTCTCTTCACATCGACACAGTGCACCGACTACAAAAATTCCTGGCAATAGTAGTATTTAGCAAATATATTTATATTGTGGCACTGATTCCAAAAATATCTAGCAGTAATAGTATTTTGCAATTGTTTTGGGTTAGGAAACGGCTATTTACCGCAAAAATTACAATTAAATACTCTTCTTTTCATTATTTTATACTTGTAAATTGCACTTTCTGTTCGATGCTGATTGGAAGTCGGTAGCTTTTTTCAAATATCTTATTATTTTAACACTTCGCTTTGTTTCGATGAGATAATAATATATAAAAATAATTTTGTTTAGAAGCTTATATTCTCACTTGATCATTTATAAGTCGAAGTATTTTAATGATATAAAGATATGCAATTTAACTATTTTACTTATTTTTATGTTTTCAAATTTAGTTGAAAAGTTGTAACCTCGAGAATATTTTAATTTTTAATGCTAAAATTTCTTACGTTCAAAACTTCCTTGCTGTTTAGTATATTTATAGCATATTATATTGCATGTGGTCTATGATTTTATCCTTTTAGTGTAATTAATATTAAATAAAATATAATATAAATTCTATATTATAATTCGTTAAATAAAATATAAATTATATATTATACATAATATATATGGTTCTATCTGCTAATATAATGACTTTTTTAATTAGCGTATCATTATTGCTAAAGCCATTCAATAAATTTCATTTTATTTGATTGTGAAAACTTAAAAATATATCGAGATTATGATTGTTCTAAGGTCTTATTGGTAATATTATCGGACGCATATGATCTATATGACATTTTATATAAGATATAACTATTTCATTTATATGTCCTTAATGAAAGCATCATTAAGAAATATCTAAGATTGATAGTAGCATAACGTAAATTCGATTGTCATAACAACACTGGTATATGTATTTAAAAAAGTTAGTAAGGGTTTTGGCAAAAATCTTTTGGCATAAGTAGTAACGGGTTGTTGCATTTTGTGTTATAAAAAGACTGATAAGAATCGAAAGAATGAGAAAATTGGAATTACTTCTTGAGCTTGTTCTTTCCTTTCCAATATCATTGGTATCAAGGAAACGAATAAGAAAATTGTCATGTACGAATTTATGACTCTTATTTGTAAAAAAAATTCATATCAGGGTAAACTAATACAACACAAGTTTATGATTCACTGTATTATGATTCACTGTATCTTCATTCACATTGCCTAAAACCCCTAATATATAGGTGCATGCCGCGGTAGAGTGTCGTTTAAAATTAGAAATTAATTAAAATTTTCCCTTCATTCAATTTATCATGTCAGTGTATTTATTATTTTGTAATTCATTCACATCTTGAACTATAACAGGAATGATTTATAGTTTCTAACGGAATCAGTTATTAACTGAAATAAATGATATAGATTAAATACAGTAATATTGTAAAAACCCGTTATTACTTGAGCACGGAAAATCGAGTATAAATATTTAAATAATTTTCTAATAATGTTTATTTTATTACATTTTTCATACATTTTGTCTTATTTATTTGTATAATCTTTACGGAATACACCGACACTCAAAATTAAATACTTAATTATAAATAAGCCGCTCTTATAGTTAGAGTATAGAGAAGGTATAAAGAAATAACCTTGCATAAGAAATATGAAAATCAAAAGTCAATAATCATAATTTAAGAATAGATTAATTAAATTTAGTTCAACAGAGATCAGATATTTAATTTAATTTTTATATAAGAGCTTAAAACATAATATTTGGTTGGTCTCATTATGAGAATAGTTATTTTAAACACTTTTTTCATCATAACATTTTCATTAAAAATATTCATTTTAACAAAATATAATGAAATTGTATTGGTTGTTATATATATTTCTGAACATTTTCAAATAGTACCGCGAACTTAAAAATTTACAATCATCTTTTCCTATACAGAACATCCTGAAGCCACATATAATGGATAATTCCATTACACCCACATGTGAATCGAACGGACTTGTTTAGCGATTTAACTTCACCACCCACTAAAAGAGCTCGTAAATATTTTACGATATGTATTTACAACGGAAACTGAGAAATATTACCATTTCCTTTCTGCCTGTTCACTTAGACTGGAAAATAAGGAAAATAACGTGCATTTGAAAAAAGAACTTAGCCTTAATTAGGACGGACATTCATTTTTGAAAAACTATTGTTTAGTATTATAAACAATTAGCGTTTGGGGTTATTATTTTACTCTTATAAAAGTGATTGAATAGCATATAAAGGAATAGCTGACTTTTACATTCCAATTTTCAATTCAATTATAAAACAATTAAATTTCCATGATTTTTTTATTAAGCATATTGATAATTAAACTTTAGTAACATTCCGTTTTAATGTTATTATTTTTATGATTATATTGTATTAATAAGTCTATTAAATATTACTCTCATAATGTAATATTTATTTTAAAGAATAAGTGATTATCTAGCCAAAATAAAAAAAATACAGTGGATGTTTACAATGCCGAATTTATGTTGGATTATAATTACAAATTACTAGAGGGATGGTTTTATTTTCTATTGAATTTTTAAAATTTTATCTGAATATTTTAAATTAATTAAAAACCCAAAGGTGGTTATAGTCTCCTTGACGTTACATTTTCTAAAAATAATATTACATAGGTTTTAATTCAGCTTGTGGAAAAAAGAATACTGGAAATCATTTAATTTAAAGATATGCTAAACTGAGATTAAATCAAATGTTTTCTATGACCTTGTTAGGATTAGAATTAACAATAAATCTCTCAAAAAAAAAAGACATACTGCCATTCAAATTAATTCATAATATCCCAGGGAAATTTTAATTGTCATTATTTTATTTATAGAATATTACTAAAGTTTTCGGTGGCTGGAGTCATGACCCTCCATTCTTTATTAGAATAAAGATTAGGATGTTTCAAAACATTATTTGACTTAAAAAAGTATTTTTGCAGTGATAACTTCGATAACCACGACGAGTGTTATAATTGGCTACGATACGAGATGACGTAATATAGTTTTATTTTGTTTTTATTTTTTAAAAACCATAAAAAACTTCATTTTTAATAAAAATAGAATTTTCATGATTCGATAAATATTGGGAAGACCATTTTAATTTTTTTAAATTTTTAATGTGTCTAATAAAATTATAATTCAATATTTTCTTTATTTCCTACGTCTTCCATCGTTTAATTTTATCTAAATAAGTTGAACCCCGAAGACTGCTTAAAAAAAACATTAAATAAATTAATATGCATTCTTTGGTAATAGCCCACCTGAAGAAGTTGTAACACAACGAAAGGTCGTCGTAAAAAATTTAAAGAAAGTAAAAATAATACTACCTCACGTAGTTTCATTTAATGGTTTATTAATTTGTCAATATTTTTGCCTCAATTACGTTGGTTAAAACCATATATGAATATTTATATTATAATAAGTTTTCTTTTAAAGGCGTATATATATATATATATATATATATATATATATATATATATATATATATATACGTATATATATATATATATATATATATATATATGCATATATTGAAGGAAACATTATCAATTTTAGAATCATCGCCAGAGTTTTTCGGCAAACTTAATGGTTTCCAGTAAAATTTTAGTGGTGCTGCTTTTTTTCTGATTTCTAATTTTTTCCAATTATTTTTATTATTTTTCTAGTTTTTTTCTTCCTTACACTTCAGCGGTTTCGGAAATAGAGAAAAAGCGGTAAGAATATTCTTTTGTGGACATTTTCAACAATGTACTAAAAAACTTATATTAAATTCTGAAAAATAGGTACCTGTATCTTTATAACTTTGTCTTTAAACTTAAAACGGTAAAAACTTGGAAAAAAACTTATTTTAATGTGTTATTGGCTTCTAAAAGTTACAAAACACAGTTATATATTTTTTAATATTACCTACTAATGTTCATGTAGGAATATACTTCATCACCGTGCTAAATTTCGACTTTCTGCATCAAATTGTTTCGAAAATGACGACAGTGATCGACGGAGAATTAGACGGACTCTTTTGATGTAGGGAACCCTAAAAATCAGCCAATAATTTTCAGGAAAACGAATAAGTAGGAATTGCCTGTTAGTAAATTGTTAAAAGGTCATATAATTTCAATCAAATTTCTCTCCGCCCGACGCTTTCGTCAGGAATAAAAGTAAAATGAACCGACGCAATTGATATAATGGATATGCATATTTAGACATATCTGACTAAAAATAGTATATTTATGTAAATATAGTTTTAGCAATTATATCTTAGAATTATTCTAGTGTCAATCTTAGTTCGGCAGTAGTTACCCTTCATTTAAAAAAACTATAGTAATTATATTGATTTTACTTTTTGAAACACTTGTTTGAAAATTATATTTGATTTGTCTCGATTATATCGATCAATTTATTTTGCTTCTCAAATTTTTCGCTTGTTAGGAATTGTAAATAATTTAGTGTTTTTAAAAGCAATTCTTTGAAACATGCTTACGGAATTAATTAAAATGGTTGATGACGAGACGTGGGACGTTTTTTATACGTTTATATAATCTTGGGTATTTGCTAATAGTATTTTTTGGTACCTGTTACCAGCGTATAAAATTTTAATACAAAATCATTAGGATTTTAGGGCATTTTTGGGTCGTCATTTTTATTCTAAACTTTACTTAACCTTGCTGTGAAATATGCAAATATCAATTGCATTAAAAAGCGGACATAAAAATATAAAGTCTTATCAGTAGTTAAAATTGTAAATAGTCATTTTACTTGACAACACAAATATGTCGAAATATAGACACATTCTCTGGACACGGTAACTTTAAAAATTAAACATAATAAACAAGTAAATTGTCTCCCTGCGAGGTTGCTTAAAGATTTGAGTGTATATATGCATAATTATGAAAACCAATATGTCGCCCGGAATCCTATTTGGAATGATATTAACATACTATGTGAAAAATTGTTGCTTACTCTATTTTCACACTAAACATAAAAATCTAAGGCTATATTCATCAACGTTATGTACACGAGTCTTTTCATATCATCATTCACATCTTTTTACTTGTATATAAACCTCTCGATTTCGTTAAACTTCCGCTCTCTCACTCTATTTTCATTTAGAGCTTTGTGAAACAGACTCTGTTTTCAATTTTTCTAGTAGCCAGTCGGTAAGTAAAAATAGTCCATATCTACACCGACTTCAGCTGAAACTTCAAGTGTTTGTATTGCTCAGCAGTATCGTTCAGCGTGCTCTCTTCTTATGTTCCGACATGTGTATATCTCTTCGACGTTTTATTCGTTATCAACATCCTTTCTTCAAATGTTTTATACGTTTCACGAATAGCCCAAAATACATATTTTATTTCTAATGCGACATTTGTTTATATATTAGTAATTTAAGTATACCATAAAATAATAATATACATTATTTCACCTGTGCTATGTCTAGCCATTAGTGGCATATTATTATGAATAGTCAACATTTATATTAATAATAATTAATATTAAGAAATATGAAAGTGGTATTGGGTGATTGTAAATTTTGCAATTGTATAATTTTTATTTGAATAATTACTGCCTCTTGCAAAATAACTTATTAGTTGGCTAGTATGTCGCCACTATTCGCAATATTTAAAAAATATATCTATTATTTAAGTTCACCTTTACTATCTGCTTCAGTAAATGTTACTTTACAACCCACACTGTTAATTTAATAGAAATGATTCTAATTATTTGAAAATTAATGCTCCATTAATTTGTATACAGAAAAAAGTACAATTTTATAGCATCTATTACTCATAAAATATGCTTTTAAGTACATTAAATAGAATCTAGTTCGGGGAATTAATACTGCCAACGTAAATATATAAAAATATAAAAGTTGAAACCATTACAGTAAAAATATTAATTTAACAACGATTTACTGTTAAAAAGTAGTTCATTGAAGCTAAATAAAGACGAAGATATAAATTAATGAAAGACAAAAAAGCTTTCGAAGTTTGAACAATGACGGATATTCGCCCAGTAGCTAATAAATGCGATGTCAGAAGTATTTGATCGTTAACTTCAAATGTTTTTATTAATAAAATGGTCCTAAATTAAATTACTCAACATAATCATCGGTTTAATTTTTGGCCTACGCTATCTTACTTCAACCAACAAATAAAAAAGGAAAATTGAAGTGTTTTTTTGTTTGTTTAACTGTCACTGTGTCTAAGTTTGCACAGCTATCACTCAAAATATGAAAATTATATTAATTTAAGTCATGTTATTTATGAAATGGCAAAGAAGAGAGTGCTAAACAAAGAGGACACTATTATGTTGACAGTCCTATTTAACATTAAACTTTATTTACATTTTTCTCTGATATGAAGTGAGCTAAAAAGTCACTAATTTTATGATATTTATTAAAGACAAGAAAGTGTATCTATACCTTGGTATGTTAGAAGTTATGTTTGTCAATATCTCCATAAAATGATCTCAATTTATGGCAAACGACATATTTCTTTAATCTCTTTAAGTTAAAGTAACAGAACTCCGCGATAGCTGGACAAAACGGCAAGGCAGGAAAATATCTGTGTATAAAAATAAATATTTCTATTTAATTTTTTTATATGAGAAGAAAAACATAACCACTTTGCTGAATATTTTAAATACGACATCGGTTTTAGATATAATTTGTCAAGCAAAGAAAAGTTATTAGATATAAATAAAGGCATCTAAAACATTATACTTATTAGTAACTTATCCTAATAATATAATTTCATCTTCCCAACTTTTGATTTGTTATTGTTTGACTTCAAACAAATACTTTAAATGGTAAAGTCCTTTTACATTTTTGTTGACATTGATTTGTAATTTTCAAAGTGGCAGCAACAAAAACGGCCTAATCGGTACTATTTTTGCGAACCATAATATGAAAAGAACCGTACAGGTCAGAATCTACGAAGTGGGTATACGGTCATAATTTGCGTATAAAAAATTGGTGAATTTTTGGCATAATTTTTGTAAGCTAATACAGGTCAGATCTACTTGCATTTTAACGCCAGTCGAGCAAAAATAAACTCTTCTCCTTTGTGAAATATATTCAATTTTGTTGGAAAATTGTTGTAAGTGCCACTAAGAAGTAAAAAAAAAGTGTAGCGGAAAGATATGAGAACCTGAAAACAGTGACACTTATTATATACAATTTTACTTTCATACTCGTTCAATTATTTTTAAGTAATTCACCGCCATTTGAAATTAATTAAATATCAAATAATGTAATCTAAGTCGATAATTTCAACCGAAAAAATTATGACATTTTAAAATAATACTGAATAATTCAACAAATATACGATTTATCACATTAATTTCCAGATAATAACTTTATTAGTATGTATATACTAATAAAGTTATCATTAGTCATATTTTTGTACAACATTTTCTGTTTTGTACAACATATTGAATATATGTTGTTAAGTATAATAATTAGATCATTCTAAATCAGTAATTTCAAAATGGATATAATGTTTTGTTTGGTTTACACCGGTGATTTCAATTTTGAATACATCTCAAGTATAATGTTTTGGTACTTAGTGATATAATTAATTATAAGTAAAATATAAAGTAGAAAGATGTAAAATATCTTTCGTTTCACACGTTATCAATTATTTTATTATTTTTAATTACGAATTTTCAAGTTGTTATTTTTTCTTCTTACAAGTTCTTGACAAAACAATATATAATTACTTCTGAAAAGTCGTGATAATCGTATTTTTAAATTATCTATTCTACGTATATCTGCCATTATTCTATTTTAGAAAGCTTTTTGTCTTTCCTTCATTTCTGTTTTTAATTTAATTTGGCTTTAGCTAGTTCTCTAAAACCAAATAAAATTAAAAACAGAAATGAAGGAAAAACAAAAAGCTTTCTAAAATAGAATAATGGCAGATATTCGTAGAATAGATATGCAGTCACTCCTTATCACTGGTCACTTTAATGGTCCCATCTTGACATTTTCCAATATTAGACAATTCCCATGTAAATATCTCAAACGAGGTTCTTTCTTCATTTATTTTAACGCATGTATTCATCATTAGATACTATCAAGGGTTTATCGCCAATTTTCACGTATAAAATTAAAATAGTTTTAATTTTATTTTATACCTACATAAAAATCGGTTATCAAAGCTGTTCTATGTACAAAGGTGATGAAGTGTGAAGAAGCAGAAATTTTGTATAAATTTAAAATGGTATTAATTTAAAAAAACAATCTGATGCTTCTTTCTAACAACTTAATACCTTATGTCACCCCAATTTGACCTTTTACTTGGAGCTTTGTCTGAGCGGCATTAGAATTGTGTCGTAAACAACACGTAATATTTATGGAAAATTCTGCAAATAACATACACTTTCCCAAATAGCAAGCATTGTATAAAAAAATAAATATTTCTGTGCTATTAAAATATACTAGTCAAATAATATATTTACATACAAATTATAAGCATACAAAATCATTTATAATATAATATAGGTTTCATAAACTTTAGTTCCTTAACGTTAATGTTATTTGTGTAATAGTAGTAATATGCCAATAATTAAAAGAGAAATATAAAGGGGCAATATAATATAACATAATAAAATTACTGTATATTGGGGATCGTCCAATGGTCAAAATTCCACGGTAATTCACTTAATTTTTAAGTTTAAATGTTACTGAAGTTTTTCTGTCAAAGTTAGGCGTGAGCAAGTTAATTTAAATTGCTGCTACAAAGTTTTCCTTTTGCAACAGTCGTGTATTAAGAAAGTTAACAGATTTGTCTTTTGGAACAGGTTTACTTTAAGAAAGCTGCATTTCACTAATATATAAAACACAGATATCTGTGACACAAAAACAAAGTGGACACTTTTTGCCCTAACATACACTCCACAGGCTATTGAAAACATTTGAATACAAAATTCAAGGCTCGAAACTCATTCAACCAGTCTGGCATGTTAATATTCTTTGGCATCAATCTCTACTTCGTGCAGCTGTTTAACCACTGACTATAATGTGCTTAGCATTGAGGATATGAACGTCAAAAACGTATCTTTTAATGTATTTGTATTATATAAATTAATGTATTTATAACATATATTTTACCTAAATTTTAGCTTTCTGTACTCCTTACTCCTTTAAACATAGATTGTGCCAAGTCTAACAAATCTCCGTGCGCGCAATATGCTTAAAAAGGGGTAAAAAAATTTTCCATCACATATAAATATTTAGATTCCATTTCAATACAGACAAATCTTTACTTAAAACTCCAATGTCCACATTTAACTTTTCAAAGTTTACTCCCAATACAAACGATGCTCATAACAAACAAAATATCGAGAGATACTACTAACGGGGTATTAAAAAGTTTGCGCTGAACTACGCTACCGAGCAATAAAATTACTTAAAAGTTTCAGCTAAAGTTGGCGAAGTAAACAATGCGTAACATTTTTACTTCGCGAGTGGCTACCCGAATAATGGGAAGTGAAATCTATTTCACAAAGATCTAATTGAAAATGGAGTCAGCCAGCGGAAGTTTAATGGAATCAACATGACGACTGTCGGTATGTAAGTAAAATAAGGTGAATAATGATCTTAACGATTCAGGTACTTATAGCAATTGATAAAAATTTCGTCAGCTTTTTTATGTTTTGTATGGAATTAAGGCAAATAAGTTTTTTTCTAATTGATTTCATATAATATATCAATAAAGTATTATTAAGTATCGGATAACATGTAGAATTTTATAATATTAGCTAGCCAAATTTTTATCTTCAAGAAGCCTCACATGAGGTTCTTTACTGGTGTATAATTCGTTCATAGTTCGTAAGTTATGAAGAGGTCAGAAGAAAAGTCCAAATGACAGTTCCTAGTTTTCGAATAACTGGAAGTTTATTGAGCGAATCGAATACTAATAATTGTAGCTAATTATAGATTTTACACTTAAAACCACTCCTTAATCTGATAAAATTAGTATATTTCTCCTCCTTAACAAACATTTTCACTAGATCAATAAATTACAAATTTAATGTCGGATATAAAAGATATATAAACTTTCTAAGTACTTTGATGTGACATAATGGTTATCTTAATTTTGCCAATTGCATAGCTTACATCATTTCAATTTTATTTCTAACGAGTTCGTTGAAAAATATCTTTATTATGAATTTAGTATTATTTTGAAGTAGAAATTTAGTTTACGTTACGTATTTTTTAAGATGTGCTTGTATAGGTTTCCGAAATTTTGCTTAATTTTTAAGCTATGTAGATCTTAAAAAGATGGCCTTATACTCAAAAAAGTAATCTTGTACGATCGAAAATGTAAACATCTCTCTGTCCGTCGGCCACTGACGACTTTCTGCGAAATTATTTGATGAGAAAACTCGAAACGCGGTAGGGTAATAAAGCAGATTAACCCACCTGGATATTTATTGATAATATTCCAAATCCTTCTTTTATTCTCTAAAAAGTTTAGAGAAATAAACTATGTAATTTTTTTTTTATTTTTGTTCGTTTTAAATAGCAATTAGAAGAGAAAAAATGTGCATACAGATATCAAAAATGTCTTTTTTTTTTAAATTTTGTGTGCAATTAAAAGAGAAAAAATGTACATACCGATACCAAAAATGTTTTTTTTTAGAAATTTCTTAAAGTATTGTAGACCATGTTCACAAAAAATTTCTCTCCTATCAATCTGCAAAATCTTCTAAAGTTAAAATTATGAAAACAAATTAGCATCACTGGAAGTTGATTACAGTTTACCGAAAAACTCTAGCAATAATTCTAAATATCGTAATTTTTCATGAAATAGGTACTGAAAAATTACTGGGTTTTATAATTCAATCTTAATAACACCAGTTTAATATATCGCTACGCACTCTTAAGATATTATAATTGTCTGAATATAAGAACATGAAAAGCGAAAATATTTGAAATATGATCATTTGTATGATTATAAAAATCAAGGCAATTCATAGTTATTCGAAGAAAACAAATATTTGGTTTATGAAAGTCAACTGTTCCATTATCGATTATTTATTCAAACATTTTTAACATTAAAATATGAAATACCCAAAACTAGCATTAAATATGGAAATCACCAAAAATATGTAGTAATAATACAAAGTCATTTAAAAATGAATGCTTATTATAATTAAGGTTAAGTCCTATCTTCAAGATATAGGTTAGGTTTCTTTTTCTTCAGCCTAAAATCGACAGACAGAATAGAAATGGTGCTACTTTTCTGTTGTACATTACAAATATAAATCGTAAAATATTTACGAGGTCTTTTAGAGCGTAACTTGAAAGTAAATCGCTAAATAAGTCCGTTCGATCCTCTTGTGGAGGTAATCCGAAAGAGCTTATCTGTAATATATGGCTGTCGAATATTCTGTAGAAAAAAGGTGATTGTAGATTTACGGCACTATTGGAAAACGTGCAGAAAAGTATGCAAAAATCAATAATAATTTTTCTGTATTTTGTGAATATAAATATTTTTAGAAGATATTCTGAAGATCAGAATGCCTAAAATAGCTGTTTCCAAAATAAGATCATCCTACATTATTTTTGTTACCGTTTGCACAAGAAATACGCCTGAATAAATTAAGCGCAAAACTTTTCCACATTTCTATATTTTGTTTACTACATTTCACATTTCGACAATGTAATCGTTCGCCACAATGTAATCGTTATACTTGTTCACTTATAATTAAAAGTCCAATTTTTGGTTTCAGCTCATTAGTTTGATATTATATAAAAAAGATAAAATTAATGATGAATAAGAAAAAATAAACATTATCTATAGCTTTATATTTTATTAAAAAGTTTTTATTATTCAGTGTTTATTATTAAATTGAAAGCATGTTTTTACATTATTATTCGAATTAACTCGTATTGATGACTTCATATATGCTTCTGTCCGAAGTAACACGTCCCTATTACGGTACAAGATATTGACAAATTACAAGAGAATAAAGAAACTAGAATATTTCCTAATAAAACGTGGTATTTCGGCTATAAGAATGTTGATCTACTTTAAATAAAATAGAGATGAGCTTTGTGTCTGCGGTGGCGGATTTTTAGAAAAAGAGCGCGTTAAGTGATAACACCAAGCAAACTCGAAGGTTTGGTATTTCTGGGAAGGCTGATGAAAAAGTGATTGGAAATTTTTCGTTTATTGGTTAACGATTTGAACACGCTAGAATAAATCCAGTCCTTAGTGACTATATATTAAGATCAGAAAATGAGGTGAAAAGCCACAAGGTGAACCATTAAAGCGACTTTTTATAAGAATAGCCCTTCCGTAATTCCGTAATGTATATTAATATAAACATGACATTTTGTTTTTTAAGAGTTTGGTAACAAAACTGTATAAAATTATTATTTTTAAATAATTTGCAGAAAATACTTTTGCGGTACAATATCGGTTGAAATAAGTAACAATGTATTTTTGTTGAAAATAATGCTTTTCTTAAAACTGTTTTTATCCGAAGAATGTGTAAATCTCTAATTATGCGTTCGACCTACTTTATTCGTTGTATTTAAGTGTTTTTATTTGCAGCAGGTTCTTTACGGGATCTACATATTTAAATTATTGATTTTCTCAGTCAAATTTCAATTATGAGCATACAACCAAAAAGTTGCTTGGAATTTTTCTTCCAAGAACTGTGAATATTTCTAAGCGATACTAAGATTTTGAAAAGCAATTGCTTAGTTCTTTGTGTTAAAGAATTTGACTTCAGATATTTTTGATCCCATCAAAACATATCTTGACTAAGCAAATTCTTTCTTTCCAGTGACAGGTCATTACTTAGAATGACTTCAGAAACAAAACGAAAACATTGACTTTATCAACCTTACTAGTCTTTTTCTAGAGTTAATGAGGTTACAGTAATGAAATAACATTTCGTAGTCATAATTTGGAAGTAAATTATTATTTAATATCATTAACTGAAACCGTATTGTCCTTCCTTATATTGCAGCGTAATGGTAATTTACTAGCCTTTATGTAATACTATGATATTTTAAACCTAGTATTAAATTTGCTAGAGTGATCATTCAATATAGTATTACATTTTATGCAGCTATGTTTTTTCATAGGCAATATATTTTTAACTTATATTAACTGATTATAAGTTCATATATAACGGTGAAGGAGTTCCAAAAGTTCATAAAATTTATCAGTAGAAATTCCTGAAATTTTTTTGTAAGGAACTTAATAAAATAATGTGAACCAATACTTATATAATAGTTTATTTGTTTTGACGCGTAATTTACAAAATTCACAAAGTTATTTATATGTTGAGCATATCAAAATTAGGCATTACTAAGTAAATATCATTTTGTAGCGTGGCCTTTCCCGTTTCAACTTTTCGTATTACGTTATTGTCCAGGATGGATGGTCAACAAAAATTTAAAAAAATTATTCGGTTTACATTTGTTTTTTTTAATATCATTAGTTTTCACGTTTGATAATTTTTTACTATTGTTACATACGTTTTCTGTTTCTTGATTAGAATGACATTTTTCAAAGGAAAATACAAGCTCCAGAAATAAGTTCTCTGACAGCGATAGAATTCAATAATTACAAGGATCTTTTTACTTTAACATGTACTGTTACTAATCTTTCTAGCTAAAGGGTTTCGGACAAAATAGATACTAATTTTTTTTCAAAACTGTTTATTTGATTCATCTGTCAAATCAAAATACAATTCAATTTTACTTCATTAAAGACAAAATATTAAAATATCAGTGCTAGTATCAATATCTTAAATAAAACGAGAATATTTTATCGAAACAAGAAATATTAAAACATGTACTAAAATAACTAAAAATATATTATTGTATTGTACAATGTAATATGGGTAATAATAAAAAGAGAAAATGTGGAAAAAACAATGAATTATCGAGTATTTATAATGCCTTAGTCTCAAATATAAATTATTTACAAATTATGAATTATCATTATTATATTAATTTCATCAGTAATCCGAGCTAAATATTTTCAATGTGAAGTCAGAAATTACAACAAAAATGAAATCTTTAGTTAATTGATAATTACTGAATGGATCAAGACATAATTTTATGTTTAAAACTCGACAATAAAATTCCACATGAAAACTGGCTAACAATATGAAGAATAGATGAACGGAAAATATTAAAATATAATAGTTTTATCTTTGCAATTCTCCTTATTAGACTGAATTCGAAGAATATACCATATATATTTACCTTAAAGACCACTGAAACTATTCATACCGTCATCATATTTATTTTCCTAATAGGTCGTTTCAATCGAAATAAAAATTAAATTGAAAATAGGCATGAAAATGATTAAGCATTTTTAACGTAATACATTTGATAAGTGTTCTTCAAGAATTGGAAATAATAGTTTAAATGGCTTATGTCATTACTTTCGTTTCTACTGCATATCTTCGTTTGACTTTAAGGATATACTTCCCAATATGAAAGTACTCGGTTTCTGGTTGGTAGTATTTGGTTTGGATATTTTTAATTCACTGAGATGAATTGTGCTAATTCTAAATGTTTTAATTCCAAATATAACATTAACTACATTAATTTTTCAAACCAAATATAGAAAAAAACCTTTTAGAATTTTCTAGCTCCAGGCTAGAGTTATAATCACCAAGAGCTATAAAATTAATTGATTCCATTTGGTTTAATTGATAATGGGATATAACGAAATAAAAATCAAAATTTTTAAAAAGTTAGATTAAATTTTAAAATAAGTTTAAGCCTTTTATGTTTATGAAACAGTTTAAATTTAAGAAGGAATCAATATTCTACAGTACTTTTAGCGATTCCCTTTTCGTATAAAATTTCGCAAATCTTAGTCGTGAATTTTTGTGTTTTTTCAAAAATGACAACTTAAGCAAAATAGTAAAAACAATTTTTTCAAATTAAAGTATCTAAATCTTTAAAATGCATCATTGACCGCATACCTATAATCTTACCTATGTACATACAGACCATCATCTTGTTGACTTCATTAGACTTTCGCTTGCTCGCTCCATTTTCATTTAGAGCTTTACGAAATAGACTCCACTTCCTATCGTTCGAGTAAGCAGTCGGTAAGTGAAAATGTTTCGCATCGTTTACTCCACCAATTTCAGCTGAAATGTTAAGTGTTTGTGTTGCATGGCGGTATTGCTCAGCATGGTCCCTTCTATTGATTGGATTGAAAGCGAAATACGTATCCACGATATTTTTTGCCAGTAATAAACAGAAATAGTGTCATTAAAAATGGGGGTAAAGTCAAGTTGTTTCTTACCTTTCGCTAATAATTATATGCACAAGAGTTTCTGGGAAAGGATATAAAGTACAGTACAGTTTTTTCTTTAGTTAAATAACTAGTTTGCAACAAGGCTATAGATCACTCACAAAATTTAGCTTGTTCTTAGTTTGTGGAGCGTAATACATAAAATATTATCTACTGCTTTTGGAGGATTAGTAAAACAACAGTGTATTTGAATATTTGTTGTTCAGTCACGCCTAAGCGGCTTTATGAAATATGGTATAAAGCTAGTCCATGATTAGATATAATACAAAGTATACGCTTTAACTGTAAAATTTTGTTATTACAAACACATTTTAGTGACAAATAAATATATTTATTTTAGAAGAGTCAGAAAATATAACACTAAATCAATTCTTGTAATAAACTGCGTATATCAATATGACTGAACATAATTTATAAAGCAATTCTTGATCAAAAGTTTCTGAAATATTATTCAGTTTTCAATAA
Organism: Druceiella hillmani; assembly: GCA_039881145.1. NCBI lineage: Eukaryota > Metazoa > Arthropoda > Insecta > Lepidoptera > Hepialidae > Druceiella > Druceiella hillmani. The sequence continues at coordinate 14,537,617 of JAYKKI010000014.1, read as the reverse complement.
TAACTGATGGGGATGTGTCTATGTAGTAGGATGAACTCAATATTTTCTATTCAATCAAAAAATGATTTTCTGCCACGTGTTAATTGATATTACGATTTATGTATTATTTATAATATATTAATACATTATTGATGACATGTCTTAAGGGACTAAAATCTGCAGGTTCTTGCTGAATTTAGTAAATATTTAAAAATAATTAGAGAAGTATTGCGATTATGACATCATAAAATAAAGCTCCTGGCCGCACTACTACAACCCTATATATTTAACCCGAAAGCACTTTCCAGTTGTTTTGGTACCCCCAAACTAACTTCCAACGAACAAAATTGCAAAGTCAAAGTATTAGTTCTCAAAACATAAAAGGAAATAAATTCTATGAATAACATTACAGTAAAAAGAGCACAGTTCAGGTTTAAATAAAAAGGTATAAAAAACGATGGGATAAATGCCGCCAAATTACAGATTTAAATATAAATTTATTGAATATCGGATCTATATAACACTGAACTTGTTTTGCGGGGAATACTATTATAGATGTTTATTTTTTCGACTAGCAGAGTTATAATTCCATTGATTTCAGCTTGGAGCTTATCGTATGGTAAAACGATAGAGGAATACGAGACAGGAGAATAAAAAATTTTCAACCACCAAAATCCATGTTTCGACAAATATAATATTCCATGAAACTAATGTCAATCTCTTAAGTCACTCATCTATATTTCTCTAGAAAAACTGTGCGGAAGCAAGGCTGTTTATCATTGACTCTTTTTACTATATTGTTTTGAATATTGTTTTCCAAATTCTAATTTCAATTGGTTTTCGAAGTGATGAAAGCAATACATTTGTAGTGAGATATGAAATTAATATTAATAGTTCAACAAATATAACTGTCAATATCATTAAATAATTGCCCAACGACTTAATGAATATCTATTTATGTTATTGTGTGATATTCTATTTAACAAACGAAATCAGCAATAATAGAATAACCAGAAAACATTGCCGTGGTAAAATAATACTTCTAAAAATCATTCTTTATCTGGCGTTGGGGATGGACTGAATTTCTGCAGTCGCAATGTACATTAATAAGAATTATTCAAAACGTTATTTAATTAATAAATTATTACATAATTTTGAAATGACGACATAAAATTATTTTGTTCTAATTAAAATTGAAAGAGAACTGTTATAAACGCAGTCAAAAAATTTAAAATTAAATCACTAACAGATTTAATATTTTTAGCAACTGCGAAAAAATCATTTCTCTTTCATTTCTATATATACACACACACACATATATATATATATATATATATATATATATATATATATATATATATATAAATATCTTTTCTATATATCCCCATCAGTTATTATTGAAAACTGAATTATACTTTTGAACAAGAATCACCATAAATTATGTTCAGTCAAATTGGTATACGCAGTATACTTACCATAATTGATTTAGTATTATATTTCCTGATCATGCGAAAATGAATATAATTATGTTCAGTCCTATGGTCAGTGGTTTACGTAGTGTACTTAACAGAATTTATTTAGTATCATATTTTCTGACTATTCTAAAACAAATATAATTACTTGTTACTGAAATAACGTAATAAAAATGTAAATATTTTTATTTACTAAGGAGTAGTGGGTTTGGATAGAATACATTTCAGTCAAACAGATTCATCGAGAGCGAAAATACTCTCAAAGGCACCTGATATATTTCATTCTATCAGAAATAGGAATCCGTAGTTGACCTCGGATATTGCTTTACGCGTCTAGTGGGAGCTGGGTCTCAAAGATAAGGGGTCATTCGATTTAAGATACTTAATAAAAATTACTTTTCTGACCTTGAGTTGGCTGACCCATTTAGCAATCAGATTGGAAACGAAAATATAAAACACTATTTTATGAATTCAGAATATTCTTTTAATATTTTAAATCTCTTTTTTGGTTTTTATTTGGAAAGTCATGGAATAAAATCAAATTTCCCATAAGCAAGCAGCGTTTTGTTTCGAAATATGTAATGAGCAAGTAATGATATATTTTGTTTCCTCATTTTTCTCATCTAAGCTAGTTCTCTATTAGCTAGTATCGATTTAAGATACTTAATAAAAATTACTTTTCTGTTAAATTTTACTAACTAACTTGTACGCATGTAAGGTAATCATTAAAAATTTAATGCAAAATATCGTCTGTAGCATATTTTAATTTGGTGTAATTTAGCATTTAAATCTGAAATTACCATTCTTTAAAAAATGTATAACATGTGTTACAGTAAAAAGTAACTGCGTATTATTTTATAGAATTTGATCAATAGTTACTCCCATACTGGACTTATAAATGGTTTCTCATGTTGTTTAACTTAAGGGTTTCATTATTTTAAAAAATGGAATCTTCATTAAATTATATTTACAATTTTTAACTAATTAATAATGTTCTAATATATTTTGCATGAACATGTGTTACATTCTTTCAATTCAAAACAATAATGTAAATGCAACATAACGAAATAATTTCTAAACTTTAAATAAATTTTCCTTTTTCTACACTTTCAATCGCTTGTTTCGTTTCAATTCGAAACAAAACAAAATGAAATACACTTTCCAATGAACAAGTAATATTTAATTTTTAAGCATACAATACCCAAATGATGGAAATGTTTCCATTACTTAAACCGGTTTTTTTCACTCCGCGGTATCTCCAGCCTCTCTCGATTCTAATTGTCTGAATTATTAATTTTCCTTCGACATAAATAATGATATTTTATATAGAAGTAAATTTTTATATACATTTTGACATTTATTCATGTAAATAGTTTTGTTTAAAGTAGAATGCTGCCTTGTTTTTGAAATTGAGAGCTATTTATAAATTTAAAAATTTTTGATATTACTTTCTAAGTCATCACAGAAAAAAAAACAGCTGAATACTTTTCTTACATTAATATAAATCATCACTCATAAGATGAGTTCACAAATGATGGTCTAATAACTTCTTATAAGTTCTGTATTTGTAGAAAAATTATTTTATATAAATCATGAGAAACTAGATATGTTAATACTGGTGCAATTTGCACTTTTGTAATTCCGTTAACCCTTATGCACCCTTATAAATATTTGAACGTTTAAAGTTCATAATGTTCTTAACCACGTCTTAACTACGTCTTGTAATATTTTTAAATGTTTTGAACTCTGACTACTTAAAAATGTGTCTGATGCTTATTGTCTTATGCTATAAATTTTCATTGGCGTCAGAAAAATAGATTCATTGGAAATATTTTAAAATTGACATACGCGAACCATCCTAAACAATTTTGAATTGAAATACTTTTATTATTGAAAGTAGTACAAAGTATAAATTCTATTATTGAAACTTCAGATTCTTGAAAAAATATGGTTAAATTTGTGATTGAAAGAAATGTCAGGTCATAAAATATTACAAGAAATTTTACCTGGACTTTAATAGACCTCTTTAATAACATACCACTCACGTAGATTACCGAGGAAAAACCCTTTTCGACCTAAAGTCTTATGTGTGCAAGTACTTAGAAATAACCTTAATAGTTTATTGCGCATTTTATATGTTCTATATATTCTACATTACTGTGTAATAAAATTACGTCTGCGTATATTCACAATTGGACTTAAAATGAATTATGTAAAACGCTTTAATATACGAACAAACACGCGGGTAGACGGACGTGGCAAAATTAAAAAGTACAATTTTTTCCATTGGGCTACATTTCTCTAATTATCAAAAATATAACAAACGTATATCACGCAACAGGAAGTCATATTTATCGTCACTTAGAAGGAACTAAGATTTACTACGAACTTATCTGCGTACGGTTCAGTAACTATCATTATTTTTGACCTATCTTCCCCGATATATTAAACTCAAACTTCCACTAAGAATATTTTTATCTCCTCTTTATTGTAAATAACTGAAATTGCCCACAGTGTAAATATTTTCACGACGACTATTAATATCACTTGGTGTCATTGGAAAATTAATAAACATATTTTCCATTAAATATTTTCTTATCGACAACATTTTTTTTGAATCGCACTGTCATTGAAGCGATTTAAAATTACCATATGTTAATTAATATAATTATATTAAATTATTCCGTTGTGTTAAAAATTCCTAATGTAATTAATGGAAATGGTTAATTTAATTATTTACGATAACGCCGTAGAATCAAATATATTAGAAAAATATACTTATTGACGGTAATATGAATTTTAATATCACCTAAGCTAGGTACGGCTAAAATAAAATGGGACGCTGTTCAAAGTAAATAATCCGTCATATAATGTTGGAGCGAGACAAGTATAACGAAGACTGATAAAGACAGAATATAAAAATATTCAGTTATAACATTTTTTGTCCATCTAAAAGTGTACTAAAAGTACAATGAAACGAAGGCAACTTTTTCATAAGAAATGAGTTTGAATTTGAACATAATTTTTAATTGAACATGCACTACTTACTGCAAAATAATTTATAGGTTCGCTAGTGTATCGCCAGCACTCGTAATAGTAGGATAAAAGTTATTCCAGAGAAATATATGTTTTATTTACGCACACGTTTAATATCTGCTTAAATTCCTAAATGTCACTTCACAATCCAAGTTATTAATTTATTAGAAATTATGTATTAATTTAAATACAAAAGAAAGTAGATTTTCATAGCATTTGGTGCTAATGATATATGCTTTTAAGTACACTATAGAGCCTGGTTCGGAGAATTAATACCGGCTACGTTAGTATATAAAAATATAAAGGTTGAAACTATTGGAGTGAAAATTTTCATTTAACAACGAGTTGCTATTGAAAAATAAAACTCTTAGTAGCTACGTAAATGAACCTGGAGGTATAAAGTAACGAAAAACAAAAAGCTTTCTGGTTAGATACTAGGAATGTCCGTCATTATTCAACTTCATATAACTTTTGTCTTTTCTTCATTTATATTTTCGCCTTTAATTAGCTTCAAGGTAAAACTATGCAATCTATATAGCTCTTATTACTTTTCGCTCTAATAAATAAAAATTTAGTAAACTAAGAGTACACTGCTGTTCAAAATTTATTACGTCAAGACAAAACATAAAAAAAATTGTGCGCGTCAGCTTCGACGCACGACTAGAGTTTATTTCTTAAGTACGATTGTCTTGGAATACATTTGGAATACATAAAATAGGTAATACTTTTTATAAATATAAATACTAATATCATTAAATATAAATGGGAAATTCTTTTAATAAAAAGTGCTAACAACATAATTATTTTCAAGTAAAACACTAATGGACAAGATCAAATTTAAAAAACGAAATTAAACGTTAGACTAAAAAGTTACAATTGAAAGAGAATTTTTAATTTTGTAGAATAGAGGAAACCAAATATTCACACTTAATGACATTTAATGATTAACATTTTGATAAAAGCAAACGATAGTAAACTCTCTGTATCACACTTCGTAATTGCGAATACTCCCTAAGATGCCAAATAAACATATTGATTTCTCACTCTAAAGATGCGTAGAAATATTGTATGGAGAGACCACCTAACGGTTATACTTTCTTTAACGCTCTGAACATCGTACGCTTTGAAGTTCTCATTTTACTTCTCATAAAATTTCATACCGGGCGTTATATTTGAAAATCGATTCTTAAGGACAAAACTTCAAAAATGATTATATATATATATATATATATATATGTATATTATGTATATAAATTTTCATATACATATGTTTTATTGAAACAAGAAAATTCAAAACATATGATACTCTGATAATTAAAAAAATTTCTATATTTCAAAATGTAATATGGGTAAAAACAAAAACAGAAAGTTTAAAAAAAAACAACGAATCAAAGAATATTATTTAGTCTCATGATAATTTGTAAATTACAGCTAATATTTTCAGTGTAAACTCAGAAATCACAACACCAGTGAAATGTTTAATTAATTAATAATTTCTGAATGTATCGAGACGTAGCTTCATGTTTAAAATGCGATAATAAAAATTCCATGTGAAAACTGACTGAAAAAATGAAGACTTTGAGGACAGAAAATATCAAATTATTGTAGTTCTATTTTTACCATTCTCTTCATTAGACTGGATTCAAAGAACACCGTTATAACTATTTCTCTGAAAAACCTCTGAAACTAATTATATCGTTTCTATAATTATTTTCCTGATAAGTCAATTGAATTGTATTATTGTAATTGACTTCATTTAAAATTCTCCTGTAATTGACTTAATTTAAAATTCTCCTTAATTTAAAATTCTCCTGAGTTTGTTATGTACTTTAAATTTAGAAATAACTTTATTAAATGAAATATGTTGGCAACCCCATGCACCAAAATAGCGTATGAATATAAATCGCTTGTATCACTAGTTCGATTCCATCAAAATCTTGTGTATAGGGAAATCATGGGAAAGCAAGATTAGTGAATCCCATTTCACACTAAGTAATTTCAATTGTTGTCGTGATATATGTTTTCGTTGGAGTAACTTATGTCACTTTACCGCTTGAACCATATATCTTGTTTATAACGGAGGAGCAATAAAAAGACTTTTAGAGAGAACATGAATTTCATATTTAACAGTAGACACGTAAAAAAGTTGTGTCAGTTACCTTATGATACATAAAAATTCATATTGTATATTGCGGCTTGTTCGTGAAAATAAATGAGACTGCTTGTTGCGTTATATAAGTTTATCATTTGATTTTTCGAATTAGGGATACATAGTTAAATGGAAAAAATGGAATTCTTCTAATTATGGTACTGTACATGGATCTGTCCGTATATGAGTAGCGTTATTACTCTTGCATAAAAGTTATTTTACGAGTTGACATAGCTTAATTATATAAAGCGTCACACTTAATGTTTTCAATATAGTTAAAATTCGTATTTAAGTAAGTTGTTTTAGGACACACCACAAATAAAATTACACCATAAGAAAATTGTTTTTTAGATACTAACTTTCCCTTAAATCTATCTAGATTTAAAACATTGGTTTTAAGCCTTAATTTTAACTTATATATCCTCGTTTAAGCTGGTTAAAAATAATATGGTATAATGCAGATTATCTTGTCCCATATTTGAAGAATCTCCCTATTAAATATAGGTGTTACCGTTGACTTATAATTTAACCCCTTTGGCTGCTGTCCAATTTTCACTAAGTGAGCCGTAGCATTATTGCTTTCCGTGTGTATCAAAGTCTGGATAAATGTATCGATATATTAAATTGTTTAACTTTGACATCTGTATAAAATATTGCATTTTACTAGAACGGAATTTTGATGGGCCGCATATTTTCTATGTTACCTATAAGTGTAAGGAATATTAGTTCAGAGGTAGTACATTGACAGATGAAATTAAAAAATTGTATTTATAAATTATAACTGTTTCAACATAAAATACAAGTATTTCTATAAGTATTTTAATCAAAACATAATTTTTGAATAAGACTTACAAAAACAATTAAATTATTAGAATTAATTAAAGGCAATTAAATACATATATGAACACATTATTCAGTGACTAATTTGAGGAATGCAATTCATATATGAACTATTCTACCCTTTTTCTTATTTCGACCTTTTTTATTTATCTTCGTTTGACTTTGAGGATATACTTTCCAATACGAAATTAATTGGTTTGTACCTAAATGGATTACACTAAATACAAATCTTCACATTAATTACATTAATTTTTAAAATAAACAATGGGAAAGAGCATTTGAAATTTCCCAGTCCCAAGCTATCGTTATTATCACCAGGAGCTATGAAATTAATTAGTTTAATTTTGTGCAATTGATAATTGGATAAAATGACAGAAAAAATTAAATTGTTGTAATGTTGTGTCAACTTTTTTTAACTTCTTTACCACTTTACTTTTTACCGTCCTTTTCCTTTATGGTAAAGCACTTAAAGAAAGTAGAAATAATATTGCATCACGTAGTTTCATTTGATTGTGATATATATATATATATATATATATATATATATATATATATATATATATATATATATATATAAATAAATATACGTACTAAAAATAATGGACGAGTTAAATTTGTCGAAAAGTAGGGTAATATTACTACCCACACAAGTAAAAACGAATTAAATTTAAATAATTATAATGCCAAAGTTTATTAAAATGTTTAATGAAATATTCTAATCTTCCCAATATTTACTCAAATTTTGTATTCTCTAATATAAATCTAACTAATGTTGCTTTTTAATATTTAAAAAAGGAGAACGTAAATAAAAGAGTAAAAACAATTTTTTTAACTTAAATTACCTAAACCATTACAATACATAACTCACCACATTTAACCTATAATCTTACCTATATACGGACCATCATTTCCTTGATTTCGTTAGACTTCCGCTTGCTCGCTCCATTTTCATTTAGAGCTTTATGAAATAGACTCCATTTTCCAATATTCGAGTAAGCAGTCTGTAAGTGAAAATATTCCGCATCGTTTACTTCACCAATTTCAGCTGAAATGTTAAGTGTTTGTGTTGCTCGGCTATATTACTCAGCGTGGTCCATTCTAATGGTTCGATTGGAAGCGAAATACGTATTGACGATATTTTTTTGCTAGTAATGAACAGAAATGGTATCGTTTAAAATGGAGCAAAGCTAAGTTATTTTTTACTCTTTACTAATAAAAATATGATACATTTGCTTACCAGTTTCTGGGAAAGGATAAAATGTTTAGTACGGTTTTTTGTTTATTACCTAATTAATCTGCAACTAGGTTATGAATCACTCCCATAATTTAGCATACGCTTACGTCCCAGAGCTTAATACCCTTTATTTTAGGAGGAATATTGAAACATAGGAAAATGTATTTGAACATTTGTTCATTAGTCACGCTTAAGCAGCTGTTATAGTACGTGTGAAATCTGGTATAAACATAGTCCTTGATTTGATATAATACCAAGGCTTTATTTTAGCTGCAAAATTTTATTATTTTTGTAGGACGAACTGAATATATTTAGTAAATTATAATAACGAGTTGCTTCAACACGTTAATAAATATTACGACGTATATGTTAAAACCATTATAGCGGACACGTCTCAAGACACTAAATTCTGCAAGTTCCTGCTGAATCTAATAAAATATTTATAAACAATTATAGAGAGGTGTTGCGATAGCCTCGCGAAGTCAAGTATAATATTACAGTATCATCGTTAATATTATAGTAGAATTAATAAAGTTTATGTTGAAATAGATTGTTATAAAAAACAATGAGACAAATACCGCCAAACTACAGTTTTACATATTGATTTATTGAATAATGTATCCATAATAAAATTGAACATTTCTGCGGCGAATATTGATGTCTATAGCATTTACAAGTAGTTTTATAGTTCCGATGGATACAACTTGGAGCTTATGGTATGGCAAAAAATGGAATAATATAAATGAGGAGAATAAAAATGTTTGCAACCAAAATCCATTATTAGATATAATATATATAATTTTTCATGAACCTAATGTAAATGTCAGTCATCTGTATTTCTCAAGCAAAGCTCTACGCACACAAGGCTGTCTCCATTCTATGTGGTTGGCCCTTTTTAGTGTAATATTTTAGACGTTGTTTTCCAAATTCCTATTATAATTGGTTTTTTGAAGTGATGAAAACGATATATTTACAGTTAGATGTAAAATAAATTTCAACAGCTGAACAAATATAATTTCCAATTTTATTAAATACATGCCCATGTCTTATTGGATAATTATCGGTTCAAGTTTTTGTGTGATATCTTATTTATCCAATGGAGTGAACGATAATGGAATTACCACGGGATACTCTGAATTTAAAATAATACTTTGGTTTTTTATTATTTTCCTGTATATCGCTTTGGTGATGGACTGAGTTTTTGCTATCGCGGAATACATTAATGAAAATTATTCAAAGTGTTAATAGATAAATTATTGTAGAATTATGAAATAAGGATATAAAATTATTTTGCTATAACTGAAATAATAAGAGGTAGTATAATATACCTAGTCACAAAATAGGAAATTAAATCGTGAAGAGATTTATTTATGTCCGGAAAAAATTTATTTTATTTTTTGTTTGTAACATAACTTAAAATTAAAATTCTGAAACACTTCTAATAGTGTTTAATATTTAATTTATTTTTGGCTAAAAATTAATTAATAAAGTGTGTTCAGTCGTATAGGTTCAGTATAGTACTTATCAGAATTGATTTAGTATTATATTTTCTGACTATATTAAATATATTTATTTGCTACTAAAAATGTGTTTGTTCCTAACAAAAAGGTAAATATTTTTATTTACTAAGGAGTTGTGGGTTTGAAAAAAGTACATATCAGACAAGGAAGTAGTTTCATCGAGAGTGATAATTTTCTCAACGGCACCATGATATATTTTATTATGTCGGAAATCCGAATCCATAGTTGATATAGTGTATTCCTTTACGAGTGGTCTAGTGAAAGTTGGGGCTCAAAGATAGAATGTGACTCAATTTAAGATACTTAATTAAAACTTGTCCACCCGATTTTGATCCACTTCTCGATCAGATTAAAAAAGGTAATATTTTACGCTAGGCGAAACAAGGCATTTATTTTAGAATTCAATTTGACAATGTCGCGAATTCGTGTACTGGGCTAAGCGTAATATACTTTTGCAAACCAAAGTAACAAAAAAATTTCAAAATAATTAACACTGATATCTTTCAAAATATTGCCCATAGTGTATTTTCATTCCATGTAATTTGAAAATTAAATCTAAAATTGCCAATTAATTTAAAAGTTATGACGCATCGAGATACTACGTGTTACAGTAAAACTTATCCGAGTATTATTTCACCGAATTTGAGTAATAGTTAACTTGGAAGCCCACGTGGGTATAATAAATGGTTTCTTACTTTGTTTAACTTAAACATTTTACTATTATCCCAAGAAAAATAAAACATTAAATAAGTTTTGCTTCCACTTTTTGACTTACTAACAATATTCTAATAAATTTCGTATGAATACGTGTTACATTCTATCAATTCACAACAACATTTTATTCCTCATTAATGAAACGTAAAGAAATAATTTCTAAAATTTAAATAAATTTTCTTTTTTTATAATTTTAATCTCTTGCCTTGTTTTCATTTGAATAGTTTTGGAACGAATTCCAATTTTCAATAAACAAGTACTATTTAATTTTCAAGTGAACAATAACCAAATAATAGAAATTTTTCCTATATTCTATTAACTTGAACCCGTTATTTTCACTTCGCAGTAGCTCTAGGCTCGCTTTGTCCTAATGATCTTAAGGATACATTTCCCTCCGCATATTTATATTCATAGAAACCTCTAAAAAATACTTTCGTCCTTGACCTAATTAATCATATTTTGAACATGTGACATTTAGTAGTTTTGTTCAAGGGCGTGTTTACGTTTTTCACGGAAAACCTCCATTTTCGTCAAGTTTACTTTAAAGTTTGGGAACATGTAGTGTAATAATTTGGATATAAAAATATAGATCGGACCTTTATATATAATTTAATGAGATTATTTTTATTGTCCTTATAAGTGCAAAAAGCTGATTTTCACGTGACAATCATGAAAATCGGCTTTTTGCAACTCATTCCCCTCCAAAATCGCTAAAAAGAGTAAGTTTAGAGTATTAATGCCAAACAATTACAATTTAATTTGAAATGTAAGAAAAAGCAGTAGAATGCTCATTTCATCTGCTGTATTTTACTGAAAAAAGTACTTAAATTGGCGCAACATTAAAATAGAAAAACAAAAATTTTGAGTTAACGAAAATATCAATCGTCCATTCAAATATTATGTTAAAGACAACCGCTAGTCACAACGCGCTAAGATGCACGCATGTTTGATTGTGTGTATCTGCTACTCTGAATAAAAATATTCACGAAATCTACTATATATATATATATATATATATATATATATATATATATATATATATATATATATATATAAATATATATATATATATATATATATATATATATATATATATATATATATGTATACAAATATACATATATAGGTTAATAATGTTGAGAGCTTGTGAATTCAAACTAATTTTTCCTCTTTATTTTAGATGTCTTTCAAATTGGATATTCAAGACAGCAAACCGGAAAAATGCACAATGTATGTTATTATTCGTTATTAGTTTTTGTAGGGTTCCCTACTTCAAAAGGCAATACTGAAACCTTATAAAATTATTCACGTGTCTGCCCGCCTGTCTGTTATTCTTGTACAGAACTTGACGTAGAAACTTGAAATTTATGATAGTAGTAAAGCATATTACCTCCAACTTACTTCCGTAGCTTACACTCAAAAATATTTTTGATGAAATTTACCTGAGTAACATGAAATTACTCGAATTTTTTAAAATTATATATTTGGTGTAAGATATCATTTAAAAACATTATTTATACAATTTTTGTCAAAATTTTAGTGTCACATCTTCGGAGACTTGCTATAAAAATTGAAACATGTACCAGGCCTACGTCTTTCTATATTTACAGCCGACTTTATCGGAAATCATGCGACGTGGAACCTTGAAATTGGCTTAATAATACATCTTATATATCCAAATAATTTAAAAAGCTAATTTTTTAAACATTCAAAAAATTAAAAAGGGAGAAACAAGAGTTTTAAATTTTTAAAAATATTATATGTCATATCTGATATACATAAATGATAAAATCATTTTTTTTATGATTTCTTATGCTATATTTAATAAGATTTTCCAAAAAATATGCGAAAATTTAAAATAATTTCCGGAACTATTGAAACCAAAACAATGGAAAAAAGAGCATAAACAAAATCTGACTAGGAGATTATAGAAAAAAAATATAGCGATTATTCCAGATCCTACACTTTTTTAAATATATACGATATTTTTAAACCATTAGGCAATATATTTATATTATGAAAAATAAATATTTGTGAAGTAGCGTAGTTTAATAAAAATACTATATGCTCTTCAGTATTTATAACTATGTACGGAAACCCTATGATAGGGATCCCCATAGTGCTAGTTTTACTTGCGTAAAACTAGTACTATGTGGATACCGAATAAAGGATTATTTGCTAGGATTCGTTTGAAGATTCTTAAGTTCAAATAGGCGTGGCTCTTGCAACCGCACGCATGGACAAGGAGTAGAAGAAACTCAAAGATTGTATGTATATATATATATATATATATATATATATATATATATGCATTACGGATTTGTAAATATTTGAGCCTAATTTCTACAGCATTTTCCAACATTCGATATCTGATGCTGAGTTATTCGAAAGAAAGGTGAGAGATGGTTATAAGGTAATATCTATGAATGAAAGCAAAAAGTGTCCTATTTGTCGCCCCTACAATGTCTGCTCATTGAGATACATTGTCACGGTATATAAGATAAACATATTTATTATTCCAGGATGCATATGTATTTTTGCACATATTGGTTTACAACCGTCTGGCTGCGAAATTATTAAACCTCAAATTTTCATATTTTTAATTGGTATTCAATTAAATGATTACCATTAATTATATCCTAAATTGATTATTTCCAGAGTACGCCCATTAGCGGTAGCGGCAGAGGAAACAAGCACCTCAGTAGCCGTAGAAAGTGTTAGTGAAGTTACTATTTTTAGATCAGTTAAATTCTTACTACAATTTTAGGCGTCATATATTTATGTCATGTTTTCAATTTATCAAAAGTATTTAATGAATTTTTTGTCAGAACAGTACTTAAATATTAGTATATATAAATTTCTTTTCGATTGCGATATATATCACACACGTATTGTAAAAGAAAAGAACAGGCTTATATTCGAATTGTGCACTTATTTGCAATATGTGCGGTCAGAGCCTCGATATAGAAGCAACACGGAAATGTCAGGCAAAAATGGACATAATAAAAAAGCTCTTGCTAGTATAGTGTTTATTGGTAGTGTTTTTATGTCATGTCAATATGTCATTCTAAGATTGTATAACTCTTGTCATGATATCATTCGAGAATGGGGAGAACAAACAGCAGAGCATTGCATGTTTGAAGCAGCAGTGTAGATGAAAACTGTGTACCAATGATCACTGCAGTAGCGGATAGTTGTTGTAAACGGTTTTATGGCATAAATTATAACGCTTCTGCGGGTGCTGCAACAATCATAGTTCTCCATAATTAAAGAGTTATTTATTTGGGAGTAAAAATAAGTACCGTCTCACTTGTTTTCGGTTGTTCATTATCTAGCTTCATCTTGCTCCCAGTTCAAGCAATAAAACAAAAGAATGGGTTTTGGAAATACAATTGTGATAAAATTTATATCAATAAAAATCATCCATGGTTTCATCAAATACAAGGTCAAATTCGTGTCACTAGCCACGACGGCTACCTGTTTGCGGTTTAAACTGGTAATATCAAATTGAAATATGAATTTATTGTCAAAGATGACCAATTCTGGAAAGATAACATGGAATATTAGTGAAATGTTGATATTTAGTGAAATTTTGTCAAAATGTTTGCTTCCTAACTTAATGAATCCTCGATTGTCGGGATTAATGAAATTGAGAGATCACTCATCTCATTCTAATAGTGCTAAGATTTTGAAAGGGAGAAACTAAATATGATCCGAATGAAAGTTTGTCTTGTGAGACACCGACACTTTCAGAGTCATTTTATATTAAAATTGATATTTTCGAAATGAAAAAAAGTACTTATGATTGTTTAGTTGACTAAAATGAATACTGAAATAAATTTTATTTTAACAAACAGAAATAAAAAGAAAGTGTTTTTTTTAAAGTAAAGTTTGGTATATAATTGGAGAATTTCTCTCACGAGGCAAGTAATTTTGGGGAACTGACGCAAACCTTACCCGTATTGTTATTGAACATTGCGCATTTGTTGGGGACAAAGGAAAAAGCTTCCCGAGGGAATGTAGTATGTTTAGTAATAAGTATATTTCGTTATTTTTAGTAAATAGTAATGTCATTTTCTTTTCACGCGTTCATATAATGTTTTTTCATTTTTTTAATTTCCTCAGATATCACTTCGCTTTCACGGAGGATATGAGTGAGCAGATTTCAGTCGTTTGTTGTTTCTTTAGTATTCATAGAATGAAATATTGAAATGAATCTTAAAATAATTCCCCTGCCTTTATCCTATTCTTTTGTTTATTATATTTTTGGAGGCTGAAGACGATCAACGTCGTAACTAGCTACCACTGCCTTGATAAAGTCGCACGTGGAAGATAAAATCAATGTACACACTCTTTCTGGTTAGTCGGCCTGGTCAATGAATGGAATCCGAATTAAAATTGGAGTAATACTAATACTATTTTTGTTGTTTCGATACAATTGTTATAATACAAAATAAGTTAAACTTGTTACCAGATAAATAGTATATAAAATACGTATATTTAGTTTAGTTATAATTGAAAGAAATATCCTATTAATGTGTTGCGTATCAAAAATCAGCGGATTCGCGTGTATTGGTAATTTTACACCTAGTAAATACTTGTTCTCGTGTAGCGGGATTTTTTAAACACATTCTTAAAGTCTGTCTTCCTGAAATACTGTCTTCTTTCCTTGCTTGTGGATTGATAGCTATTTACAAATTTCAAAACTTTTCATTATTTGCTAAGTCATCATATTAAAAAGAAACATTAAATACTTGTCTTAACGTAACATACATCATTATTCAAATAAGGTAACACTACATATGACTAAAAAAATCCATACTTTAAAGTTAATGTAAACCAACAGTTAATATTGTTAAATTTTTGAAATAATTGCATTTACGACTTGTCATTATCATATGACACATAGAAAAACGAATTGTTTATTTATTTATAATCAAAAATTAGATATAGCGATATTAATATTCTTCGTTTAAAAATGTATAATTTTTTTTTTAATTTGAAAGAAATTTCAGGCCTTAAAGCATTTTTGTAAAAAAAACATTGTTGCTGATTTTGTATTTTTCTTATACCTAAGCATTATTGTACCTTTGGAAAAATTAAGCGAATATAGAAAAAAAAAACCATTCAAAAAATATCGTCAAAATTAAATAGAAAGAAAAACAAACACGAAACCCATAAATTTTCCGGTAAAATTAATCATTATGAAGAATAAAAAAAGTGTCATTATGTTTCTGTAACTGTATGAACACACAGATCTTGTAGATTACTAAAAGAAATACAATGTAAAATTTTAAAGCACTTTTCGCAAGCTATGCAAGGGGCAATAAGACGAAAATTTAAAAAAAAAAAATCTAGTTGCCCTGTAACAGGGTTAACAATTGTCTAAAGAACTCAAGACGAGATAATAATATGTACAACTAAATAATTTCTATTAATAAATATTTGTTGTGAAATCTAATACGTAATTTCGTCACTGCTCAAGCACATCCACATATAATGAAACTACGTGATATAGTATTATTTTTATTTTCTTTAAGTTCTTTACCACGACCACAAATTTTTAGAACACGATTATTGAAGCACGTGGATATTTTTAACATCAATGATACTAGGTTAAATTATACAGAAATATCAACATTATAACTTTCACCACGTAAATATATTACTCAGTATGTTTTTCTCAGATGTGTATCAACATGTGTTGATTACAAAACAATTATATTTATAATAATCTACTACATTCAGAAATGTTTTACATGTAATTCCTGTGGGAAAAAATTATTTTTTGTCTTTACCATTTTCTCTCTCAGTTGATATACAATAAAAAAAATTAAAAATAAATATTTTTATAGCATTATTTGTCCCCTCTAAGATCTCCAGAGAACAGAAGACTATTTTTCAATGCATATATTTTTAAGTATGATATACTTTATTATTATAATTTGGAATTTCTATGTCTATTTTTTTGTAAAAAAAAGTTATGACTGTGACCGACGGAGAGAGAGGTGTACATTTTTGTAATAAGCCGTAAGAAACAATAAAAAATTTAGAAAAAATCGAAATTAATATGTAGATATTCCATGCAAGCACATCGTAAAATATAACTTCAATTAATTTATTCTTTCTTAAAATTAATAGTAAATTAAATTTCGACATCCTCATGTCTCGAGGTTTCCTTTGCTGTCGGTTTTGATAAATTTTCTCAGTTTATTTTAATTTCAAAATTTGTGACATAGACACTACTTTTCATTATTGGAATAATCAGTATGTAAGTGATAATATTCAACATCGTTCACGCCACTAATTTCAGCTGAAATGTTAAGTGCTGCTCTTACTCGACAGGGTCGCTCAGCGCACCGTCTTCTATTAATCAGATGGATGGTCTCCTCGATATGTTTTTTGCTATGAATACCGTTTGAAATAATAATTAACTTTAAATAATTTTTCACATTTCACGATTAACCCACAATGGATATTTTACTTTTAATCTCATGTTTAAAAATGTTAATGAGTCTTGTAGCTTTTCTACTTTTCACAGCAATATACATTATTTATACTCAGTCGTAATTTATTTCTTTTCTTAATGACTTGTCATTACTCTTGTGGCTCTTTATGTTAACAATAATTTATATTAAAAAGTAATAAAATAAATGCTTATGTATGCTTTTACCTTTTGTATCTTCAAGATTTTATAGATATTCGCTGCCAGTTATAAAATTAATATTTTTTTGGCTAGTATATCTCTAGTATTCGCAACATAACTAACAATATTTTAAATTCACAATTTGTAAAGAAATTTATTCTTTATATAGGCACATTTTAACTAAAGCTAATGTAATTTTGAAACAAACGATTTATTTTTTTTTGCATATTCCTTTTTTAATTTCACTTAACAGCACATCGTATTATATAAAAAAAATATACAGTATGATATATATTCATTATGATAAATTATACGTTAAAATAAATGAAAATAAAGCTTGAGTCGGGAAATTAAATATCCGTGACGTAAAACATGTAAAGATCAAGGCCATTGGAGTGAAGAATATCTCTTTAGTAATGGGTTACTATTGCAAAGTACTTCTTTGAAGTCAAATAAAGATGAGAAAACAAAAGAACGAAAGACCGAAAAAGCTTTTTAAGGTTGAATAATGAAAAGCGTTCGTAGGATAGCTCACTGATAAATGCGATGTCAGAAGTATTCCTGTGCCTTCCATTAACACTAAACGCTTTTGTGTACTTAGTGGGCGTCATGTCAAAATGATTTTGCAATAAATTGCTCAATTTATTTGTTTTGTTTCATTTTTAACCTACAATATAATATATCTGCCTAAAAATAAAATATTTGAAATTAGAATTTTCTTCACGATTGTTTAACGGTTACAGTGTCCTTCTTTACCGGCTATCACGAAAAAAATACTGTACATAGTTTAACTTAAATTTTTATATTTGAACAACGGGCGATGAATATGATGAGAGAACTGTTAGAGATCTTAGAGACTTGAATAACGCTGATGGTCTTTGCCTATTGAACCGTGACCATGTGGATGTGGAAGAGGGTAGAACACCTATTGCATGGAGACATTTTTTTTCGAATTTTAAATTGGAATATCAGCGAAATGTTGCCATTTATAAACTTGAATAATACACTTTTCAAATTTTACCTTGATAGTTTGAGCCCCCGTCAGACTTGAATTTTTTTTTGGTTTTTGTAGACACATAGTACATCCTTTAAACAAAATAATAGGTAATTATAATATATATTGACTGTAATAGCTGAAATCAAACTATAGATATCTTAATAAAAGTATTTATATTTAAAAATATTATATATTCCAAAAGTTATAAAAGTATAGAGAACGTCACTTTTAATAGCAAAAATCCTTTTTCGTCTTTAAATTTTGGCATTAATTTTCGAGATGCTAATTTAGATTTTATGAATCCTTCTCTTCTAGTCTAGCCGCTTACATTTAGAGCTGCTTCAGTAAATACTTTTATAAGTCTTTCCACAGCCTAGGTAATAGTTCCAGAGTCTCCTCCATTTTATACTGGCTTTCGCAACAGCTCATTGGAAATATTCGTCAATATTAAGGGTTCATATATATTTTGTTGCCAGTCAATCATGTCTATATAAGAACTTGCATTTAAGTTCACTTCCGGTACTTCAAATATTCATGGGTCAGAATTTTCATTTATTTGACGAGCCTTCAAAATGCATTTTACGTCGAGTTCTCAAACGTGCTTTTGTGAATATGATATCATACTCAACAACAAATTTTCTGAATGAACAAAGTAACTATTTTGAATAATAAAAGGGTTCACTGTCTCTACCAGCTTGCCTGATAAATATCTAGTGCTGGTTATAAGCTTCCATAAGTGCCTTGAACCAATTTTTGCAGGATGAATGAACTTTGGTGGCAAACCAAACTGACGTGTATGCCTTTACGACAAACGTTGTTAAGGTCACGGGGGTTTGGTTGTGGGTTTTCCGAAGAAATATAAAAGATTGATAAGAAATTTACATATGTGATTGGCTCTTATTAACCAGCGGGCATGGAATAGCTTACCTGGGCTACGAGATCCGTTTATGACAGCAGTAGTAATTTCTTGTAAATATTTCTTATCAGTACTGAGAAATATTTATATTGGTGGTGGAAAATTACCTTCTATTTTCTGAAATTGAATCAACAGCAGCGTCTTGTATATCTCTAATGCTTTTACTATTCGAGCTGCAAATAATCTAGGTCATACAGTAGGGCCATCCAAATAGGTAAACAAATGCTTCAATGGTAATTCATTGGCATGTAAGAGGCAAATTATCCATTGCAATGGTCGAGATACTCTATTCTCCAATAGACGAATCACGCTCCTTACTTTTCCTGTATTTGAATTCATGCCATTACAACCAACAATCTTTGTATTTTCCAACGATATCTTTTTAGTTGTTAAAAAACTATGGATGGCTCTTTGAATATTTCTTGCAGTGCCAGATACTGGAATCACGTACCCAACATAAATAGAACTTGGTTCTTTTATATCTGAAATATGTTTTTTTTACTATTGCTCTAAACCTCTTTGGTCTTTTAAAATAATTTTAGTTTTCATCCTCTCTACGATGTTAGTGGACTGCACCTCAGAGTTCACAGCATAGTTGATACGATAGCTGCTGCAGCCCGGTCTGATGCTCTGTATCTATAGCACACTGTCGTCAAATTATGAAGACTGACATCCGTGAGTTTTACAGGCTTTTAAAAGACTTTGTCAGCGGTGTCAAGACCATCAGCTGCCAACGAGAAAATGGAAGATCCATGTCATAACTACCCTCAGATCTGTTCATACGATACGAAGTAGAGGTAATTTCTTCGGGTCGTGTGATTGAAATATAGCTGGTTTCTTCGTCGAAAACACGGAATTTTCTATTCTGCAACTTTTTACTCAGCTTAAATCTATTATTTCTACAGCCATCAGTCTGTGCGTTGGTCTTCTAAAATATATTCCTCTTTTAACACTTTTTTTTCTTTTAAACGAGTACAGCTTTAAAATTCTTTACATTTACAAGCGGCCATGTCAAAAACCATCTACCCTGTAATCTTAACTCTTTTAACTTTTCTTTCTTGTGTTTTTTTTTAGACTCTTTTTTTGATTGTAACACTTCGAGTGATAAATTTTTAATAGCTCTAAGTCTCGTTTGTGAGCGACAACAGAATAAAAAAATTTATCCAAAATTCTTAAATTTTTATTGCGACTATTTCTGCAATTTCCAGAAATATAGGTTATTAATTTTAAGTCTTCACGTACCCATTCGTAGAATTTCATGAAATTTCCGTACGTGAGCAGGACATTTTCTCTCAACTCTACTCTTTCACCAAATATGGGACAATTTAAATTTTGTCCAGTAGATGTCATGTCAAAATGTAAATCAGTAATAACTCGTCAAAATACCTGCCATAATTATCGACACTAATTTAAACAGAACACTGCAATTCTTAGCTTGGCGCGAGCCGCCCTCCTCTCTTCGTTCCGCATTATGCCTCTCTGGCATAGCGCCAAAGTACAATAAAATAATGAAATGTTCGATTGCAATAGCAAGTTTAGTATAAAGTGATATGTTTTTTGACAAAAGAAACCTATTCAGGTAAATTCTATAATATTTTGTAGGCCGCAAAAGTCTCCAAATATTTTCGTATTTTTTTTGTAAATGTCTGATATTTTTTCTATTTTTTTTTGTAGATTTTGTAGGTGGTATTTGTCAACTTTATACAATTATTCCAAAACAAAATTAAAACAAAGAAAAAAAGAAAAGAAAGAATTTTTTATTCCATCCTAATATGCCAGCCGAATTGAAACACTTGCGGAAAGAGGCAGCGTACACTGGGCTCGAAATAAAAAAGGGAAAACCTATGAAACGAAATACGGTGTAAGGTATACAACTTCAATCCCTCCATCTCGGGAGTTTTGTATCAGAGAATGGAAAGAATATATAAATATATATATATATATATATATATATATATATATATTTATATATATATATATATATTTATATTATATATATTTACTGTTCGAGACATGGAACCAATACTTCACAAGATTTAAGACACACATACCCTCCGAATATTTTAATCCGAGAAAATATCTAGCGAAGGCTTGCTGAAATGATGCAAGTGATTTCCCATTAAGCATCAAATAAAGCGCTACAAGTGCAATCAGCTTAGCCTAATCCTCAGAATTAAAGAAATCCATAGCAATTTTTTATATAATTAATTAGATAAATTATTATATTTAACTAACAAGAAAGTATCTATAGAAACAGGTGATGATTAAAATAAAATTGGAAATCATTTTACAATATATAGAACTATTAGGCGCACTGTAATATACCTAGGCTTTTCATTAAAGAATTTAATTCTATGAATCGTTAAAAAGGATACGTTGTTTTTCTTTATTGTAGTATTTTCTACTAAGTGATTACATATATTGAAAAATCATCGAAAAGTAAATTAATTTCCTAACACATAAGTAACATTATTTCAAAGCAGTCGAAGATACAAAGACAGGCAAGAGTACCATAAATGTATTTGGTAGAATAATGATTTGTCCTTGCTCTAATAACAGAGAATATTATTCAATAATTCCTCAAAATTTGATTTTAGTCGCAAGTGCATACATAAATATTCTTCAACGAGAGGTATTAATAGTTCTGTGTGAACAGACTCATCTAGACTTATCAAATTGAGTTTTGCTCCCTCTTTTCTCTTTTTAGTATTCAGTGGCAAAATTACCAAAACCGAATACTTAGGGAATAACTTTGCTATCCAACCGTCCGTTCTTCTATCATAGGTGATTTTCTTACTTAGAGACAGGATATAAAGAACTATAAATATAATTGTTGACGCGTAGTATTGAAAGTTTAATATTCGCAGGGTGCATAATCTTTCGCATAATAACATTGTATTTTATAATATTTTCTTAAACCAGCTTCACTTGAATGGATTTCTGGTTAAATAAACAGGTTTTGTTCATGACCCCGGGAGACTATCATGATACCTATCTATAAATACTGTTAAATATATGAACAATGTGTAATAGAAACTTGCAGGTTTTTAAGTTCTTTAGATGTGTGAGTAATATATTTAATATATACGTCGCAATATCTATTAACATATTATAGTACAAAACTTTTATGATTGATTAAAAACACGGAGTATAATCCTATAATAATTATGGCATTTCTCAGCTAATAAGTCTCTTACACGGGCGTTTAAGAAATTTAATGAAAAATTGTGCAAACGTTTTATATGTGATTAAATTATTAATATTTCAATACACCTTTTAATTTAATACGTGTATTGAAATACACGTATTAAAGTAAACCGTAATTTTTCATTTATGCATATGCATGAAAAGTAAAAATTAGATATCAGTGGAAAGTAAAAACCACTTAGCCTCGCTCTCATTTAAAACGATTCCATTTTTGTTCATGACGAGCAAAAAAAATATCGGAGATACTTCTGCTGCTTTCCATCAAAACGTTAGGAGGAGCACTGAGTGATAAAACCGAGCAACACAAACACATAACATTTCAGTTGAAATTGGTGGGGTAAACGATGCGGAACATTTTGCCCTTAACGACTGGATATTCGAATAATGGAAAATGGAGTAATTTTTATAAAAATCTAAATGAAAGTGGATTTAGCAATCGGAAGTCTAACGAAGTCAAGAAGACGATGGTCTGTATTTATGTAAGGTTGGCGGTTAAATGCGGTGAGTTATACGTTTATTTAAACTTAGGGTGAGTTTTGCGATATTCAGACAATTTAAAAATTGTTAAACTTTATTTTTATTTTTTATTCGTATGTATAAGACAAATTCAGCTTGTACATTATTTTCGGTACAATAAATATTTCATTTTAGAACAGACAGTTTTATATTATAATTTGTTACAGGCAACAAATTACCATACATAATTAAAAAATCGTCAAAAAAATACAAAAGCTGGGCAAAATAAATAAAGGAAAATAGTATTAATACCAAAATAATCTCATTAAACTTAAGTAATAAAGCTATTCCAAGGCTATTTGGAATTTTTCTTTAGTTGGATATAAATTTCTATTATTATAATAACAATTTGGTACCTTGTCACATTATGGAAATATGTTTAATTTTATTGTGTTTATATAAAGGCGTAATATTATTTTACCTTTATTAAAAACGAAAATGAAACGAAGAAGTTGGTGCACTAGAATATTATCTCCCATCGCAAATATAATTTCTAGATGGGGGAATTTTATATGCAAACATTACGTTAGGACCGCATTATATTTATATTTTATTACGAAGTTTTTCCTCGTGTCGTAATTTAGTTTCAGTTTACATTGAAAACATTACTCATTACGTGAAACTAAAGAAACCTCTATTTATGAATGATCAAGGATAATTATTTAGACCTATTACATTCGCTTCCATAGGACTAGATATACTAGAATTTGTTTCAAAAAATTTTAACAGAAATAATATTAGTATATGTCATTTAAATAGATTCATCCACAGCGCGACCACTTTCAATGACGCCTAAGACAATTCGAAATATGAGAAACGTTCAGTTGGTTATTCGATTTATAAGAATGATCCAGGAATGGTGAGATCATAAAAAAATAATAATTCTACCTAAGGTATTTAATAAAAATTTCCACTTTACTCTCTATCACATTGTAAAGGAAAATTAAAAACTACATCTTTACACTCAGTAACTGATTGTGATAACTGATAATTTAACTAAAATATAAGGTATCGTAATGACTGATGATTTAACTAAAATATAAGGTATCGCAATAACTGATAATTTAACTAAAATATAAGGTATCGCAATAACTGATAATTTAACTAAAATATAAGGTATCGCAATAACTGATAATATATCTAAAATATAAGGTATCGCAATAACTGATAATTCAACTAAAATATAAGGTATCGCAATAACTGATAATTTAATTAAAATATAAGGTATCGCAATAACTGATAATTTAACTAAAATACAAGGTATCGCGATAACTGATAATTTAACTAAATATAAAGTAGAAGGCATGAAAGCCAAGCTCTAGAGCTCAGATAAAGGCATGGTCATATAAAATTTAAAAAGAAATATTCATACAAACATCATTGCTGGATAAAACAGTTGCAAATTATCTTTTATGTATTGGTAATTTTACTTGTGCTCTTTTTTTTCACCTTGATTAAATAAGTTCCATCATTAATACTTCAAACGGACGTCTAAATTTGGGCAATAATTTAATAAGATAATAGGTGTGCTAATTAATACTTTTAATAGTATGGTCACAGGTGTCATGAAAATTTTGTTAATTATGTACGGCCGATTTATTACTGTTGATCATTAAAATATTGTGATATGTTTACTTTATATTATGTAAAATCTTTGCCTTTCACTGGATTATTATTTTTGATACCTTTTTTCAAAGTATGCTCTTTAATATCTCCAAATCTTTCTACTTATTAAGATATCAAGTTTTTACCCGCGAAATTCTAATCAAATATTTTTTATGTCACGTGGATTTTTCCACTGAAATTGATAACGAGTCACATCGGGATAATATTTGCTATTTCTATTATTTTAATACATTAAAATATAATATTTATTTCTCACATTGAAAAATGTTATTATGATTAGAAGTTGTAGCAGAGAATTGTGTCAGAATATGATTAATACTTTAAATCTTGGTTTTTCTCAATTTTTATATAATCTTTAAATTTTATTTTATCTCCTTTCCTAATTAGCTATGAAACATTTGTTTTTTCTAGAATTACGTTCGAAAAAAATATATAATTCTTGATTCCTTTTCGTGGACTATTCCAAGACATTTTCTGGAAACTTCGTTCAAACAAAAAATAAACTCTCGTAATAAAATAGAGAACGCAATCTTAACATTCACATCTGACGTTATTTTACGTTCCATCACCTTTGGTAAACATCTTTTCTTACATCTTTTTATTAATTTTTCGATCACTATATTAAACGTATCAATTTATTTTATTCTCTAAATAATATTTTTTCCACTTGAATTAAACAAATAGGTTGAGATGGAAATATTTTCCAAATATTATTTGGCGGTAACAATAAATTGTTATCAAAAATGTAATAAAATATATATATATTTATTGAATGGTATGCAAATTGTCCAAATGATAGACGAAGAAAGAATTTGGAGCTGCGATCACAAGTTTAATTTTTAAACATTGTACTTTATAAAAATTTCTCCCATAACATTTTTTTATTGGAATTTATCACATTTCAAATAATTTTTTGCGTGATATTAGTAACCGAATGTTTTATAACATTTGTCTGATAAAAGATGTATTTTGAAATTATCAGTTATTTCAATATTTATCCCCAACTTTTTGCATACTTAAAATATATAGAAGATATTCGTTTGTCATTTTCAAATTCATAAATGATTTCGAGAAATATTTCCCTGTCCTATCATTTTAGGAAAAGTCGGACCATGGAGATATAGATCCTTACCTCTATGAACGGAACATATGAATTTATATATCCAAGAAGTGCATTAGATCTGGCTTACGATTTATTTAAAATATTGTACTAATATACTTTCGGCATTAGTATTAACACTTGACTTTTGTACTTGCAGTCAAGTTTCTTTTATCTAACGATGGTAAGTCTTAGTAGGGTGTCGTA
Organism: Druceiella hillmani; assembly: GCA_039881145.1. Lineage (NCBI taxonomy): Eukaryota > Metazoa > Arthropoda > Insecta > Lepidoptera > Hepialidae > Druceiella > Druceiella hillmani. The sequence goes on along the minus strand of JAYKKI010000014.1, from coordinate 14,511,459 downwards.
GTTCTTTGAGAAATTATAAAACATCTCTTTAGAAAATAAAAATCTCAATTATTTTTAACCTTACTTATGCATGCTACCATTTTTTATAATTATGCTATTTTACCGGCACCATTCTAATGGCTTTCACCATCGGCTTGTAGGTAATAGCAGATTTAATTTCAAATTACGAAAGAAGCGATTATTTATTGCAAACTACGAAAGAACCAATTATTTGATTAACAGCATAAACATACTAATATTCGGCCTTGATCTCGTCTAATTCCCGCATTATCTTTTTTTAATTAAGTACAGGGAGGAACCTTATGTTTTCAGCCCTCCCACAATATCCGAGTTAGTTAAGTATACACTTTTACCTTTGTTTCCACTAAAGTTGAAATTTTTACTAATTTTTATATTTTTATGCCAAATACATATTAACTGTTTCATCTATTAGCACCAGGTTGTAAGTTGGGCAAGGTTTTACTGAAAATAATAACAAAAGCTAATACATTTGTACTCGTTCATTACTTATAATAGGTTAATACACACAAATAATATGCATATTTACACTAATATATAACGAGCACATATTCATTTCAGCGCCGTGTACAGATTAGTAGGCATTAATCCGTGGTTTAAAATGAAGAAAAGTCGCCGTTTTAAAGTTTGTTCTTTTTAAAGTTCAATGTCTTAAAATATCTCCTTGGTAAGCGAAAAGTATTTCAGTTATTATAGTTTTCAGCAATAAATTTTAACGAAAGATTTAAATGTATATAGATATAAATTTTAAACTATGCTCTAAATATATGTTGGAGGTAAACATTTCTTGCATAACAATTCCAACGTTAAATATTGAATCCAACGAGCTGCATTTGTCAAAACTTAAAGGTTTTAGCTCCATATTTTATATCTTATTGTCATTTTTAAACTACGTTTTGATAGTTATTTATTATTTGTAATAAAATACGATATAAGAAAAAATATAATTACACATTATGTGAAACAATTTGTAGACGTAACATATAAACAAATAGTCTAAAAAGGGGCTCACCAAATAATAAGTTAACGTAGACGTAAAAATGTTGTATTTCCTCTAGAAAAGAAAAAAACCTTTTTAAACTGTAATCGAATAGAGTTTTCTTCAATATCGTTTCTTGAATAGACTTCATTTTCCGTTATTAATTAATCAGGGAATAAAAATATTTTGCTTCGTTTAGTTCACTGATCTGAACTAGAATATTAATTAATTACCTTGCTCATGGTCGATTTCAATTTTCTTCCCGGTTACAGATATGGATTTCGTTCAAAAACTTTTGAAATTATTTTTGAACGGTAGTATTTTTTAAATTTATTTTTCATTTACAGCAATATTTTTGAAAATATTGTTTAATTTTACAATGAAGCTGATTATTAAAGACGCAAAATAAAAAGAAATAACAAAATTATATTACAAATAGATAATTCGTAATCAATTGTTCGATTCACTTTATGGAAAACCATCATTTCATAAATCACTATTTTAACTCAATTAATTCGTGATCTTTATTTTTTTATTTTCGACTTGCCTGATTAAATTGTTAAAACAATGAAATGTCTAAATATAGATACGTATTATAATATTTATAAATATCATAATCAGATAAAGAGATAGGATAATTGAGTACCCCTTACGGACTGTATTGTTTTAGTAAAAGGTCATAAAAATACAGGTTGATTAGAAATGAGTACCGAAAAAAATTATAAAAATTAATTAAAATATAAAAGAGATTTAAGTTTTTAATAAGTATAATAGATAAACATGGAGTGATTATATATCACTGACTCATTCATTCTCACAGAATATAATGAGCATTATTAAAAATTACAATTTTTTATTGCAATTCTTGTCTAAGTCTCATATTAATAATACAATAATTTTTTTATTATTTGTCAATATTTTTGTAAAAATTTCATTCCTCTTCAGTTCATATTTTGAAATTGCAATTTATGGAACAACAATTTATTCACATATCCTTTTACGGAATAAAACAAAAAATTATTAATTTATTTATAGAAGTTAATTAAAGAAAGTTAATTAATTAATTTATAGATTAATTTATTTTCTCAACTATTTCTTAAGAGAGTGGACAGAAATAGGTTTGTCCCAGATATTTCAGTCGCCTAGTAAATTGAAGGATATCAAAATAAATATTAGTAATAATTTATTGAAAATCTATTACCTGAAAACTTGTTGCCAGCGTTCAGACAATTTTCATATTAAATTTTACATTGATTTGTCGCTTCCAGTTACTTATCTAATTTTAATTTTGAAATATTGCAAACCGTAACGGGCCATAATAATTTTAATTTTGTTACTTAATAATACTCGTACAGCGCAATTTTCTAGATGACATTTGGAAAATCATTCATTTTGTTTTACGATATTATCTTTGTACCTACTTTAAATATTATATTTATAAACAGCATACAGGGAAAAATAAAATATTATTTCACTAATTATAGAGTTTTGGAATATAGGATCAACTGTTCAATTTCTGAAAGAAATATTAATTAAAATGAATGATATTAGATGTAGACACCGTAGGTATGGTGGTATTTTAAATATTCATTTTGAACGATGTCTCATTTATGTACTTGTGTTGAAAGATGAATTTTTCTGAATTTTTTGCATTTCAAACCACCATTTTTAATGTATAGAATCAAATTTACCCATCCACGAAATTTAAAATTTAAAATTATGTTTTTAATATCGTATAGAAGTCTTGTACTATAATACATATTGCTGTGTTGTAACATTAATTGGTAAATTAAAATTTTAACCCAATTAACAAAAATTCTAAAATCTACCTGGCGGTTAATATATATACACACATATACATAGTGTGTCTTCATGTTATAAGCCACTTTCCGATATTTTGTGGATAATGGACTGAAATATTAAGATATATATACATAAAATATTACAGCATTTATAAACTCCACGTTCAGCCATAATTTTGCTATTTCAGGCAATTATGTACGAAATATCGAAAAGTGGCTTCTAGCTCGAAAGCAGGCCATTAGAAATAAATGTACTAGGAGACAGATTAGCGGAGTAAGCCATGCGGAATATTTCCATTCAGTAATTTATGACTTTAATAACGTGAAGCGAATTCTGTTTCAAGAAACATATTTTCTTTTTTCAACTTAAAATAAAGCAAGGGGCGAAGAATATGTTAAAAAATCCAAAAGATGAACTTCTGTGCAAAACAAAAGTAATGTCGTTGAGTAAATGGAATATTAAATACCTCCGAAAAATTTTTATACTTTAACATTAATATTAATTGCTCCTATTTTGAATATATTTGACGTTAATTTTGTAGAAATTCATTATTCACAATTAAATGAAACTACGTGATGTAGTATTATTTCTACTTTCTTTAATTTCTTTACCACGGCCTAGGTTTCGTTGTATTACAGCATCTTCAGATGGGATATTAACAAAGATCCTATCTTTGCTAATAGCCCATCTGAAGATATTGTAATACAACGAAACGTAGGTCGTGGTAAAGAACTTAAAGAAAGTAGAAATAATACCACATCACGTAGTTTCATTTAATTGTGATTAATTGTTCTTTTTAATTTTACTCTTTGATTTTAATTACTTTCAAAATATATTTCCCAAATATAATGTTAAGATATAATTACATCAATTGATTTAACTTCTAATTTAATACGAACCTAAAATTTTCGTTACAACTTGGACATGCAGAAATTTACATTTAATGTTCAAAAGTTGTTTATTTTACTTCAAAAAATATAATAATAAGATAAATTGGAAGTACTTTTGAAGTCCTATTACCATTTTAAATAATTTTCCTCTTTATTTAATGGTGTCCGATAAATGCGTGGAAAAATATTGTATGCTATATTTTTGATACGAAAAATCCCGATGAAACTTTTGATAAAAAGTGTATATTTTTTATTATACTTGTAAACTATTATAGATGTATAAGAAAGAGAAAAAATAGCTAACATTCTAAACTGGGGCATATAAATAATACCGGCAGTTATTTGTTTTTTTTAATTAAATTCGAAAAATACTACAAATAGGGTAACTGTATATTTATGTTGATATTTCTTCACATGCTAGGTAATTTGATTAATTATTAATTTGTTGATAATAATAATAATTGAGTAGTTTGTTCGCCAATATGATCATGGATGTCATTGAATGCAAAGAAACATTTAAAAATAAATTGTGGAATAATAGCGGTCGAACACGCGAAACAATCTTATTTATCAAGAATGTTCTTCAAGAAAAGGTTATTTTTTAAATTATGAATTCAAGGAAAAGAAACAAAACTCTTATAACACCATTCAAGTCTAGGTTCGTCCGTTTTTCGGTTACAAATGTTTTTCTCCGAAACCATTTGATAGGGAAAATTTAAATTTGATAAGGTCGAGAACGTATTTGGATATAAATAAACATTTAAGATTACGTAATTCTCCTGTTTAATTATGGACAAATAATAACATTGTTTTTCCCCACACAAACATAATACTTAAAATTATTGGCACATACATAAAAAGCATTGTTCTTATATAAAATACGATGACATTTATGATTATCTATAATTTTCCGGTAAAATTCGTTAAAATTATAAAGATTTGTAAACGCTATTGAGGGGAATGATGAAGAACATATTTTTCTAGACACTTCCAAGGATAGTTATTGAATTTTTTTAATAAAATTCTGGAAAGAATTTTTAAAATCCTAATAAATTTTTATTTCAAATGGTGTCTCAAGCAACATATGAAATACAAAAGGAATATCGAATATTTTATTTATCCACTCCAAAAATTATATTTGACTGTTTTTGAGTAAAAAAATAACTCGTAAAAAAATGCAGGTTAATATCCCTTCCATGCTAAATTTCAAGTATCTACGCTCAAATCGTTTTGAAAGAAACGAATATGTGACTGAACTAAGTGTTCTTATCAGGGTTCCGTCTTCCTTTTAAGGGGAATAGACATTAGTCTACACAGAAATCAACTAAAATTATGTTAATTACTCATTGATTTCAATATGACATGTTGGAAAATTTACTGTTAAACACTTTGTGTTTAAAGGATGACAAGTAAACAAAACGACTATGCTTTTATTAAAAATAAAATAAGTCCATTTTTTGCTTGTTTAGTTAAATTAGATTTTGGTTGTGTTTTCTCATAATATACCTTATTCAATTTTTTTTATTAATATAGAAAATCAAAATTTTCCGGAAGAAGTCTCGGGAAAAAATCGATTTAAAACTATGAAATTAATGCTGTCTTATTTAGCTAATCAAACTGCTTCAGAAAAAAATCAGCTTAATCAAACCAGCATTTGCTTGCATTTACACATTTTCTGAAGCTGAGTAATAGAATAAACATTTGAGGTTTGAAGTTTTAAAGAAGATATCTTGGTAGTGTTCGATATGTTTCTTAAACTATCAGTAAGTTACTGTCATGTCATGAAACGCAATGCTCCTAAGTGTATGTTTTTTTAGTTCTCTGCGTTATTGACTATTTTATTTAACTAAGAAAAATTTACTCTGATAATTAATAAAATAATTATAACTTAAACATACAGGGAGCCAAAATTGGATCAAAATTGAATATATTTGGCATTAATTTTGTAGAAATTCATTATTCACAATTAAATGAAATTACGTGATGTAGTATTATTTCTACTTTTTTAAGTTCTTTACCACGACGTGAGCTATTAGCAAAGATCTTTGCTAATAGCCCACCAGAAGATGTTGTGATGCAACGAAACCTAGGTCGTGGTAAAGAACTTAAAGGAAGTTGAAATAATATATCATGTAGTTTCATTTAATTATATTTAATTGTGGATCAATATTGTAACTTAGAATAGTAGGCGGCGTACGTGAAATGAGTTTCACTAATGAACATTAACAATTACTACCAATCAATCAAAATCAGTCAATTCTTGGTTATCACATTATTACAAAAAAATCCTTATATATTCCGAAGGTTTGTAATGGTAATATGTAAAAAGTTGATAATATAAAACAAAATTCTTTCTGAGATCTGCTGTAAATCCTATTTGATTTCAATATTTTCACCAAAAATGTATGTTTCACCTTCAAAATATGACCTCAATTAACACCTTACTTTAAACAAAAGCATATAAAGAGGCTTCACTCTCCTTAAATGTGTGGATTGTGCATCGTATTATTTATTTTTATTAGTTTAGAAACAAAACTACAATTAAGTTTCTTATAATAAATTACCACTTTAAAATATTTTCAAAACACGTTTCGTTTTCTATGCCCCTACGAAAAAAACCCTAGAAAAAAAGTAAGTAGTCCTAAGTAGCTCGCAATAAGATATTGTAAAAACAATTATGGATTACGAATACGCAACGAAACAGCCAAAACCATTATCGACGAGTATTTTCGCCGCTGTCGTATTTATTTTATTGCTGTGTAAGTATATTCTCTTTAATTCGCTTTGAAAGAATTTATTTCTGCAATTTATTATTGATATGTCGTATGGTATCTTCTAAAGGAGCGGTTCACGCAGACGAAATTTTATCTGAGAGTCTATTTGTACTTTCAGGGACATTATTGTTTATTCAATATTCTCAATAAATATAATACTAGGCTTTTATTTCTAGCAGAATTTAATATGTCAGTGAAAAACGAAACATTATAAGACTACCCCATTATTCGATATAATTGTGTTTCTACAATATATTGATTTTTTTATTACTTCAAAAATGTATAATATTTTTCATTAGTATATATGTAAAATGAATTATATTTCATGTTTTCTTGACTTTGTGTATATACCACTTTTGGTCAAGTTACTGTAGCAGTTACGCTACGATACACATATCGTAACCGAAATAATCTTATATCCAAATATTTAGCTTGGAGTGCCTGCGGTTATTCAAGGTAACCTTGCTTCGAAAATATTTTTATCTCTATAAAGACATTGAGGATATTTCTCAAATATTGTTTAAGATATCTTCTTCCCAAGATTTTTCTCTCTTATAGTTTTTTTTAATTTTGAGATACATTTTTTATTAGGATTCATTTAAATGATTATTCCGTTAATTTAATATTTTTTAAAATACAGTATAGCTATTTTCTGTTTTATTTTTCTCTTCGACATCTTTTACCCTCTTCAATTAAAGTTAATAGGCATATAAACGTAATGCTACAGTTAAATAGAAAAATTAGTTCTTGTTACAATTACGCGGATAACTTTTGTTGATCTAAATTATCTTGAAATAAATTTCAACGAATGTATTTATATTTGACGTCGGTTTTTTTACTTTGTTATTAGTTTCTTTATTGGTTTAATTCTTTAAATCATTTCTACATTAAAAAGGGAAAAAATTACGCTTTTTCCTATACTCTAAGTTTACATAATTTCATGCAAAAGAAAATTAAAAGTAATATATAACGATTTATGAGAAACAGAATAATACAGTCAATGATTTATTTTTGAATGCATATAAACTCGTACCAGTCTCACGAACAGATATATACAGAACGTTATCCGCAAAATATTTATATGACTAAGGCAGGGGTAAGTTCCCATGAAGAAGTGCGCTTAATAATTTTCTTTAGACATGGGTTTGTCTTACGATCACAGATAAAAAGGAAAATAAAAATATTTTCAATGATATTTTTCTCTCCTAATTTTCCATTACCCTGAACTGAGTTTGTAAAGGCAATCTAGATGCCACATTCGTGCATCATGTGCTATGTAAAATCGCTACAATCGGTTTTGATATCAAAACAGTAATATTTGGACATTTTTATTATCATATATTCTCTGATTTTTCAGTAGTATTACAATATGTAGCGTTACAACAGGAATAACTTTAAAAGGAGAGATTTCGCATATGTACATCAACAACCGTCTACTAAATGACTATTAACTTATTGAATATCATATGTTGTTCACGAGATTCAAATAATTAAAAGCAGAAATAAATAATAATACAATGGAATAGGAAAATATAAGTTATTGGAATAGCGTGACAATAGACGAAATATGCGGGCGTAGACTAATTGTAAAAAGAAAAAGTACAACATTTTTTTTTAATATTGAATATACTTGGCGTTAATTTTGTAGAAATTCATTATTCAAAATTAAATGAAACTACATAGTGTAGCATTATTTATACTTTCTTTAAGTTCTTTACATCTTCAGGTGGGCTATTAGCAAAGATACCCATTTAGATAAAGATATTACACAATTAAAAGCATAATCTTTGCTAATAGCCCACCTGAAGATGTTGTAATACAACAAAACCTAGGTCGTGGTAAAGAACTTAAGAAAAGTAAAAATAATACTACATCACGTAGTTTCATTTAATTGTGAACATTTTTTTGGATAAGGAATTATTATATTTAACGATTTCGCTCAAGAATAAAGCTCATATTGGCTCTTTATATTATAGAGTATGTTCTATAGTCAAATATTTCAGTCAGTTAAATTTATATAGTAATTGCTTCAGATAACATTTTATTACGTACAATAGCTTGGTAAACGTAATAAATGCATGTGGCTTTCATAAAACTATTATGTGATTTCTATATATTGTCATTTGGTGTAAATGCGGTTTAGAACTAGGAACTTTTTGACAATGTTTTTGATACCATAGGAAACAATACACAAAAAACACGATATATCTGAAAAAAAATTCTACAGCTGACGATTTTTTATTGTAAAACAATTAATTTAAAAAAATTATAATTTGGTTTGCGATAGAATAGATTTTAACCTTTTTTTCAGTTATTTCACTTATTCTTTTATCACTAACCAGTTATTACACAATTAAAAGGATAATTAGTTATGAATTATTAAATATTTAAAATAAAAATTAATTATCCCAGTTAAATATTTTTTTTCATTTGTCAATTTAAACATTTTGCTCAAATGGTGCCAACATTCAGGAAAAAATACAGTCTATTTGTATTATGGTGTGTAAATTTTTTGGATATTTTATGGCATTCATTTCACATTGTATTTGCCTAAATTTTAAATATGTTTTAAACTGACATACTCTTTTTTAATTTTTGTCATTTTAATATCATTTTATTAATCATAAAAAGTTTAATATTGATGTTCAAAAAAATTGAAGAAATATTCCTGATTCTAAAGAGCATTTGTTCTTATCATTTAACATCGATTCACTGTTAATTATAATAAGCTATTAGGTAGGCTATAATTATTAAGCGATAAAAATACGCCAGATTCCATCGTTTTTGTACTTATACCTATATATAAAATATTATATTTAAGATTGGGGAGAAATATTCAAGTGAAATGAAACATCAGTTACAAAGCGCTAGCAAAATTGCAGCTTATCTATTATGAGAAACATTACAAAACGTTAACCTATGAATAATATATGACATAAAACTCATCTTATAATGTTGAGTAAAGTTACGAGTAAAAAACTGTTAGATGTGCCGTCATTTATCTTGATTACTTTTGCAAATTCATTTGGAAATCGACGTCGAAAAATTTTTAAAATAACTTAAAAAGGGGATCAAGTTCTCTCTTGTCTAAATATTTAATCTATTCGAAGTCTTATGTCTGTATAACAAACACATATTTAAATGGGTTTGTTCCTGAGAATTATTAAACACTCTCCTCTATTGCTTTACGTATTCGATCAAAGGGATTTGCCCTTGCCTCAATGACGGAGAGATCGTACTGATATATTTCTCTACATATCTTTACATTAGACTGGTACGAGTTTAAGTGTATTCAAAAATAAACTAATGACTTTTTTAATGTGTTGCTGATAATCGTTTTAATTATTTTTTTAAATAATTTTATGGAACTATTCACAGTTTTTTATAAATAATAGAGGGTGTTAAAAATGGGTGATTTTTTGAAAAGTTAAATCGGTAAGCAAAGTAATGGCAGATATGAAGTTTACACATATAGGTTGCATATATGTGTGCAAATAGGGAAACGGTATTCAGTTGAAGTAAGTTCGACTTTGATCAGAAATTGAAGGTGATGTATTCATGAGAGGAGTATTAAAAGAGCAAAAAGTTTAAGGTTCAACAGTCTGAAATAAAATAACTATCTAAAAATGCGAAACTTTATTTGAAATATGGAAGTTACTTTTAGGGGAATTAATTTATAATAGTTTTAAATACTATAGGAAGAAAACCAGAAAAGGATGATGAATGGTATTTGCTGTAATTTAAAGATATAGTCGTTCGACCCACAACCAATGTTTCGTTATATTGTAAGTTGAAATATTTTTTTTTTTCTTTAATCGAAACGTCTTCTCATTCTTGTTTTTAGAATACAACATCAAAAAATCGACAATTTCAAATTATAGAAAAAAAGAGGAAATTAAATTTCCATTCAATAAGTATCACAGAGATTCCAAATGTTGGGTTATACTATTCTTCATTATTTGGTTATACCAACATATTAAATAAAGAGCAGAACTAGCATATGAAGATTCCGTACATACTCAGTTCCATAAATTATTTGCACGTTGTTAATTATTTGTACATATTTATATGAATTTTTTACAAATTAATATATTCTATTGTAAATATGCCTTTAATATGTATATAATTACATCAAAATTAAAAAAAAATAATTTAGTCTAATTCCTCATGTCTATTATATACTTAGCGCTATTTTTATTTGTTGTTAAGTAAAGGATACGTAACCTATCACAAGTTTATATTTTGGGACACGTTTATTTATTTAGGCATATCAATTTTCTTCTAAAAATTAATTATTGCGACAAAAGTTTCCATTTTCTTTAATTACGAATGTGGCGTTAAAATATAAGCATGGTCGCATCTTTAAAACCTAAATGGTATTATTGGAATTGCAGTTTAAGTACCCATATGCGAAATTTGTATTGTATAAATTATTATTTCTGGAGTGTATAATTAAAAGTATACCAGTGATTAGTGATGTTATAGAAACCAATTATTCTCTTCATATAGTTCATTTAAATTGAGGGAGTGCATGAGGTTAAATATATATATATATATATATATATATATATATATATATATATATATATAATTATATGAAATGGGTTCTTTGAAAATTAGAGAAACATATCAATGACCCGTAAAAAGATTTTCTAAGCCTGAGTGAGCCCCTCTGAGGTCTTTATCCAAAATTATGGTAGATTACCAGATGTGATCTCATATTCAAGAGAAATATTTATTGAGAAGTTTTAAGATAGCTCCCTGGTCTAATATTAAGCATTCAACAATTGGTTAAAAATGGCACGCTGGTTCTAAATCGAAAGCCATAACTTTATTTAAACTTTTAGCCGCATTTTAGTATGACATGGTGGGCAACTTAGATTTACTTTTAATAAAGATGCTTATGAAGAAAAATAAAACTGTAGGAAACGACTATAGAAAACACAGAAAATTAATTAGGTAACTGTAATTTTCAACAATCTCTATACTCGTTTTCCTGTCATTATGGTATTTCCAGTAACGATAAGGAAAAATGTCACAACACCATTTTGCTATCAAACATGTATTCAGTGCAGGTTCTGTCACAAAAATTCTTCTTTCCCTGGTCAAAATCTAGAATTAGGCCTGTCGCTCCATCACCTTTGGTTCTATAATTTCCATCTTTTGTTAAAAACGCCTGATTTTAATAATTGTAGTTTGGTGATGAATATTTTAATTTTTAAAAACGTGACGTTTTACGTTTAATCTTTCATACAAGAATTGTTCTACTGAATCGTAACTTCTGAATTTCTTTGGGTTAAAATTAAACCGATGTTTCAATAGTTATAGCATCTCAGTACATGCAAAGTACCTAATTGCCTAACTTAAATACTCACAAACTATATCACCAAAAAAACACATTATATATTTGAAGAGAAACTCTAGTGGCATTCCGAGGATTTCTTTGATAATCTACGTGCCAGAAGTAAACTAAGCCGATAATCCTGCAAGAGGTGCAAAATATTTTGTCAGTAATTTTAATAAACCGCATTGACTGAAAATATTAGTTAATATTTTATGATAAACGGTTACTGAAAATTGTTTCATCTTCGCACAATATTACTGTTAGTTGAAGAATATTATGGAAAGTGCAGAGAGACGAATTCACTGATATGAGGGAATTGATGTTTAAAATGCCCGACCATATTTTTCGTAATTTTATTAGTTTTACTTTTTTATTTTAGTATTTTTAAATTCTTTTTAATTATATTAATATCGTATTTATGTAATGTTTGTCGTCACCTGTTTCATAATGCATTGCTTAATTTATATTGTATTTAAAAAGAGGATGTTGTAATTATGTTAAATGTTTATTTTTCAGACTGATAACAAGCATATGATCTTTTTGCTATTAATACCAGTTTAAAGTTGACCTAATATTTAACCGGATAAATAGTAATAACAGCAAGTATTCTTAGTATATATTATTAAAATCCCTCAAATATAGGCAGGTAACTAAATCCTTATACTTACTTAGCTATACGAGATTATTTTTGTCGAATTCCGGTCATTATTCTTTTTTCTTCTTTAAATTCATTTAATAAGTAGCACATTAAATTCCACAAATATAAGGTGCTTCTATTATTCAAGTTCAGAGCAAATAGAAGATGTTTCGAACCGTTTATTCTGCTATCAGTGTCTGAGATATTATCTGTTTAGTCTGAACAATGGTATGTCTCTATTAATGATTCGTCATCACGTTGGACGACGTCGTAAATTTTATTTTATTCCAAATAATGTTTGTGGTATTTAGGGTACAGAAAACGTTTTGATAATAAACGGAATGCGATATAACGGATAATAACGGATGTAATATAGTTGCAACAAGCTAGTGAATTCCTTAGAATAAAGTTAAACGATTTCGCTAATTTTTTTCCATTGCACATTTGTGTCATTTATTAGTTTCTCTTTTTCTGCAGTGCAAATCCTCGACATATACTATTAGTATTAAAAATTATACCATTTACATATTCATATCTACTCTTTACGTGTTCACTATTTCCGGATGCCAACACTTAAACTATTTTAATTAAGGCCATAATTGTTATGCTCGTCTTGAATAAATAATACTCTCTAATTATCATATTATTTGACTTTAGTCATATTTTTTACTCGTTATCATTTTATTAATTTCAACAGTGGTTTTAATTGAAAAAAAACTCAATTGGAATCGCAGGATATTTAATAATGAAATAGAAGTATTTAAAAGGCCGATTTAATTTTCGATCGTCGTATATTAAAGTGTGTCTAACAATCTTCGTAATTACTAAGGTAGCTATTGAAGCTGATCAAAAGTTTCTTCAAATAATTTTTTTATGACACTTTACCACAGTCGTTATTTTATGATCCTACCATCTTTACTTATTCCTTTACTATGAAAACTTAGGCGAACTGATTCGCTGCCTCAAGTATTTGTAATTAGTTGCAAATTTTTTAGACATTACTATCTACACCTGTGGAAATTCACGTACATCATATAGTCTTACTTCCATTTATTATTATGTCGGTTTATGCATAATGTATATCGTGACGCTGTTCGTATTTCCAATTTCTAACTAATCGTGGACAAATTGATAGGTATTCAAAATATATGTACTCCATACCTTTTCGAAGCCTTAAAATAAAAGCGTCTGGTTCATATTGAGTCTAATTTTTCTGTATTATTGAGCCATGGCTTAATAATTTGCTCCAAAAAGTCTATAATTATTTTTTTTCTAAACATGACATCCCAATCAAATGAAAATTTCTTGACGCCACTCGGGTGAAGTTTTCAACAAATTTGAACCTTATGTATAAAATGTATTATTGATATATTTAAAGGAAACTTAAATTCGTACTTTCCTAAATAAATGTATATGATTTTTTGTCGGTTTCTAATTTTTTAAAAACTACATCGTATTTTTTTATACTACACCCTATTGGCTTTTGTAGTTGCAAATTTTAATACTAACTAATTTATTAAAAACGTGAACTAAATCTACTAAAATGTTAGGGGTGAACTAAATCTACTAAACGACGAATCGCAGTAAATAATGTGTTAAAACAAATTACGCCACCAAAAATAAAGAGTTTGTCTGCGTGCTATGGTTGACGTGCGGTTATAAATACCCTTTAGAGTTAGTTTTTGCAGTAGAATGTGTATGTAATTTCTAGCACATTCTCCGTTTTTATTATGGGATTGAATATTAGATACGATTCGAGATTTGATGCTTATCGTCAAAATGTTGCCCGTGATTCTTTCTGCGTAATACGTACTTTAAGAAATATATTTATGTATATATCCATATATATCTCCTTTTTTGTAATACTGCACGAAATAAAAATCATGTAAACGTCATTGATTTAAAAAACATATTCGTCCATTAGATTTCATTATAACTTATAAAAATTATCTTATAAGGATTCTATGTTTTATTATAATATATCTAGTGTATGCCAGAAGATTTTAATTAAATTTGTAACCTAACAAAATGACAAAGACTAATAATGAAAATAGTGGGAACTTCACTTCGTCAATTTTTTTTTATTTTCAGTATTACTTTTTTGCTTTCCAGTTTTTAATAATATTCATTTTCTTACTGCATGACATTATTCCATAATTTTTAATTAGGATTTTTGTCATTAGTTTCATATTCGTCAATATTTTTATGCTCAGGATCTGAGGCAATATTTTAGAGGGACCAAAAACTATTAACATATTTTGATTTAGGTGAAAAGGAGAGCATAATTTTATTACTTTTATTTGCATATGTGTGTGTGTGCGTGCGTGCGTGTGTGTTTGTGTATAAATTAGGAAAATAAAATACAACTATTATGAAATATAACCAGGTAAATGTTTTTAATATATTTATTTAAAGCATTTGTATATTTTCTTTAAGAATTAGATCTTCAGCCGAAGCGTCATAAAAAGTATCGCTTAACAAAATTCGAAACCTTCCTGTTCCTATTCAAAAAAAATACGACAGAAAATAATTACGTCGTCGTTCTGTGAAAATAATCATTACATATATATTCCAAAACTTTTAAATGTTTCGTTCTAGAAAAGAAAGTCCTTATAAATATGTCTTTACCTCCATGAAGTATTCTTGAAAAATGACTTATTTTCAGTACACCGAAACAAGTGATTTATGTTGCCGTAGAGATTTTATATTTTTTACAAGAACGATATTAAAATATATTGTAAAATGTCTGTTCGCATCGATTGGCTCTTGACTACATAAACTTTTCAGGTGGGCTCAGATAAAAGAAAGTAATACAATTTCTACTTCGAATAAGAATATTTGCATATAATTAAAAGCTTAACGAATTATAAATATTTATAAGTACAAATGTTAATAATGGGTGAAAAACTGTGTCTAGTATCTACAAAACTACTCGCCGATTATCAAAAACGCTTAAAAAAACGTTTGACTAATTGCATTACAATGCCTAACCAATTCTGCGAAAAAAACCTGACAAACGATGAACAGTCAAGGTTCAATTTGTTTATTACGGTACACTATTAAAATTTAAAACATGAAATACCTATATCCGGTAAGCAATGTAAGAATCATTTTTATTTAAATATAATGAATGCAAAATCAGTGGAATCAAAAATTTTAAATTGTTTGAATAATTTGCGAATATTTAATACTTACAAATTACTTCTGTAATATATCTAAACATTATAATAAAATTGTAGAAAAATTAATTTTGCACTCGGAACATATTTTAAAAACAGTGATTGATTTAGCTTATAGAATGACAGAATGAATAAGCCAAAAACGGTGTGCTAATTTGTTCTGTAATCACACAAAATGTACGGCATGGAATTTCATGTCATCTGGTATGGTAATATTTCATAAAATCGAGGAATATTAGGATGCTTTTTATGGAGATCGTTGACCATAGGCGATGTAATATTTTACGAATCAAATAATTACAAAACTCTCTAAAAGGGAGTGACAATAATTTCAGCTAACTCTTTTGTATTTTCAATGACGTTCCTATTTTTTCTGCAGCCTACATAGTTCATATATTTATTTTTTTCGCGTAAAACCTATAAGAAATCGGTTTCAAAATTATTTAAAAGATGTCGATACAACACTATTATAAATTAGAAGCTTATGATTTTACTTGACACAGATTACAAGACTAACATTGCTATAATAATAAACAGGTTCATATTCATATAATTTTTCATAGCTGGGATAAAACTGGCAATAAAAACACGCCCCAATGGATCATTTTGAGAAACTTTTTCATGTTCCCCGTTGACATGTAGGTTTTCACATAATATTCAGCTATTTTGAAACTTCGGTAAGCAAGCTGAAGCTACCCCAAAGCCCTATAACTATGAGGTGTTATAAGATAATTATTTAAACTATATTATGAATCCACATTAAAAATTTATATTCGTGATCAACTCAATAATATTTCACAAAAGAAATAATTTTTTTCAAAAACGGTAGAGGAATTAATTTATGAAATTTTAATCACAATTGGCTAGAAATTGATAATGTAAGACAAGAGTAAAATTAAAAGTGAAATAGTAGCAAAAATGGTAATATTTTTTAAGCGACTAGGTGTAAAACACAATCAAAATAGCATGCAATCATGAATGTGATAAGCAAATACTGTTGCAAAATTAACATAACAAATAATTAAGCAATGATATGAATATATTACAGCTTAACTCATTAAAGACACTTTAAGCGTTTTTTATTAGACACTTTGAGCATTTTTTATTGAAGACACTTTAAGAGCACTATAAAAGTTTACACTGAAAGCGGATTATGTTTAACACTATTGAAATTCGTTTCTTCAACTGGCAACGATATTACGTCAATGACATTCTAGTGAAGTTTCGATCGTAAATTTCCATTATGCAGTATCTATGAGCATTGTCATTACAAACTATAAAATTAAGTAGCTAAACAATACCTTCAGTCCCTACTATAGGCCAGTAGCGTGTTTATCATTATCTTTCGTATTTTAAAGCGATTTAAAACTAAACACAGTTATAATGTATGCATGAAAGAATTACTACTTAACTGTTGTATTGTTTAATTTATGATTATGGATCTATTTATCAAAACTTTAATATAAGCATAGAAATTACTATCAGCATCAAGAGATGATTCTTGAAAGACTTCAATGAACTTTATAGTATATAAAACCATGAAACTCTCTAAAATAGTGCGAGTTCTCAGTACTACTTTTTAAAAGTTTTATTTACCAGATATATCTCTTTTCGTTAATTTTTTAATAATTTGTTTCATCTGTAAGAACGTTCTAAAAATGTTATTTATTATAATTTATGAAGACAAATGCTCAACAACGTTGCTTATAAAACGGAACATTTTTTTGTAAAACTTAGGCATATATATTTATTGAACACACAATAATCACTATTGTTTATTTTATTCTAAGAACTAATATTTACGATTCAATGAAACTACGTAACGTAGTATTATTTCTATTTTCTTTAAGTTCTTTACCACAACCTGGGTTTCGTTGTTTTACATCTTCAGGTCGGCTATTAGCAAAAATTCCTAACTATTATTTAGTTTAATCCGAAATATTTTTGAAAAAACTTGCCGAATCTCAAAATTATTTTCAATTCTCCCGATACAATGTATACGTTTTTTTAAACGTTATTCCATTAAGAAAAATACTATAAATATTTTAATTAATATTAATTGTTACCAGTAACAGTCCATCGGTAAACTTGCGTGAAAAATGAAATAAAAATATTTCTCACTTATATTAGATTAAACTTACATTGATTATGGCAAAGTGAGGCAAATAGTCTGGTGCACTTAAGTTTATATCGAAATAAATGTTTATTCTTAATATTACAAAATTCGTAATCTTATGAAATTTCTGAGAGCCAAAATTAAATACTTGAGTTAGTCATCTTCAATATGAGTCTATAACAATAATATTTTTTGCTTTCAATCCAACGGAAAAGATAAAAAATACAGTTGTGTAGGCTTTCATATCTTCACTAGATGAGCTGACATCTACAATGATCAGCTAGTAATGCCATATTCGATTATGGATTATAGCGAACAAAGAACTTCAATTCATAGTCCAGTTTCGTATGTCATGGATAATATTACAATTAGGTCTATTGTACTTATACATATTATATTCAATTTGGTTCCATACTCAAATCGATTAGAAAACTTCGAGAACGAAGATAATATACGTAATTTGGTTTTTGAAAAGTAGGCCATTTCAATTAATTCGACATTTTTCATCTCTATATTATTAGAGAATATAAGGTTATTATAGAATTCTAAGCTTCAAGTCCGATTTGTATGAACAAATAAGACTAAACAAATTAAAATATTAAATATTCAATCCCAAAAACACATGATTTTATTTTAACTCTTATAAATATGTCCAGTTCTATGTATTTTTTAACTCATGTGAACTTACCGCTTAGTCATCGGGAGTTTGTTACTTTGTCTAATCAGATTAGAAGTTATAATGAACAATTTCGTTTATTAAGTTCTTTGTAAAACATACAAAATTCATTAATTAAATAAAAAGATAACTTTAGTACATCGGGATCATTTGCTAGGAAACACTATTCTCTTGAAATCATAAAAAAATAAAACATATGGACAATGTGACTGTAATATTTCCATATTTAGTTAGATAAACGTTTTAGTTTTTGGCAAATAAGCGCTTAGGTAAGTATTTTTTGGGATAACGCTCACCAAAAGTTTCGCTGATATTTCGTTTTGGATATTATTTAAATTTTACCTCCGAAAAGGAGTAAAAATAAGAAAAACATTTTTAAAAATGTAACAATATTCAAAGTGAATTAAAATTAGCCGCCGTGTCATAATAAATATATTATTTTACATTTGAAACTAATTTGCTGAAATTTGAAACAAACACTAATAAACTCTTAATATAATAAGGAGAAGCTATTTTAAAAGTACCTTCAAATATTCCCAATACTTTTCTGATCCGATACTCATCACACGGCTCATAATCAAATACGTCTTGGATATGGGGTCACGAGTTTTAATTAACCAGATTTATGGATAAATTTCTAAGAGGAGCTCAGGCTTAACAACATTGCTTAAAATTCTCGAAAAGATTTCGGATAATCAATTTTACTAATCTTCTAACCTCGTTATATTTAAATGAATATTTGGTTTCTATGATATCATGAACACTTTACCCGTTCTCTATAGAAGTGTTACTTTATATGTACGCATATATATATATATATATATATATATATATATATATATATATATATATATATATATATATATATATATATATATATATATATATATATATATATATATATATATATATATATATATATATATATATATATATATATATATATTAAGTACCAAATGGGGCAAAATTTTAATAGTTATAATTAATTAAACCAAAATACTTTTATATCGCTTTATTTATATATCTATGTCAGCCGTGCTATGGAATATATATAGTGAAAAACAATATTAAAATTTACAAATAGTTTGACAAAAATATCATTTCCAAATATTAAATGTAACTGAGTGTGAACCGAATTTTCGTAGTGTGCGTTCCTTTCGTACTTAATAGGTTAATTCATTATTCGTTACATACACAGAATTCTTGTCATATTCCTGAAATGATACGTTAACTTCTTCTTATTTTCTAATTTAACATTTTCGAAAACACGTCGCCGTAATCTAATAACAAGGAAAGACGTTTCAACAAAAATAAAAAATTATTTCAACTTGTAATGAAACGAAATATTTCTAGTGGAATAGAGGAATATTTCTTTAAACTATGGTCAATATTAATAAAACCAACAAAGATTCTACTTTAATATTACCCTTTATTTTGGCATTTCTCCTTCTTTTTATCTTTTCATATAACGTGCAATATTGAGAAATATCTTAAATTAGTAATTCCACCAAAATAGTTTCCACATTTAAAATAATGCTACTAATTTTTATATTTGGCTAACCGTTTTATTTCAGTGTTATGGCAATAAATTTCTTGTCCTTTTAATATTTATCAACGGAAGTAACTCTTGGTATTTTTTATTATACTGTAATGAAGTAACGAATTATATCGTTGTCAACTTACTTACCAAGTGCTAGTTGGTAATGTTTAAAATTTGTTAATTAATATATTCCCCATCTTAGCTATTACTGTCGTTACTGATTTTACCCTTTACACAATTTGTATAGTGAGAAGAGAAAACGATTCACATTTCAATAAATATACAAAATTTCATACGAATAAACTTAAAATTAATGGACGATATATCACTATTATAACTGAAATTATGCTGAATAATTACTTTTGAATAGGTAATAACTCTTACTAGTATCACATGTGGAAATATATGGGGAAATATCCATACAAATCTCTCCGTAATCAAGGCAAGGACAAGCTCCTTTGAAGAGATGCATTAAGCAAAGAGATACACTTAGTAAATCCAATAAATACAAAAAAAGTGTTATATGGTTGTACGTACATACTCAAAAGAAAAGAAAGAACAATTTTAAACGCTTTTTCAAAATTTCCCATTTTTGTCAAACGAATTTGCAAAAACAATACATTGATTGCTTTTGATGACGTGCCAAATTCTTGCATCATATCCCACCTAATGGGCTGCTGGAGTCGATTGCGACTTTCAAATCAAAATAAATAGATAATTTTTTACTTTGTGTTGATTTAATTTACATTCTCAACAATTTTCAGTTGAATTAGAACATGTAGCTTTACTGAAAGAACGATTATAAAATTAGACGCATTGTGTATGGACATATTCAGCTGAAACAAAAATTTAATGCTTACTAAAAAAACAAGAGACTCTTAGTTTTTAAACTGTAGCCCAATATAAAGAAGTAATATAATGAAAGAAAAAAAACTGTGGATCAGCATAGCATCAGCTGATTTTTAGCGGGTGTGGACGGAAATGTTATATCGACGGGTTAACCATGCACGTAATTAATAATTAATACTAGTTCCATCAGGTTTAATGCCAAGTATCTAGGTTGTGTCGAATTGTGAAATACGAAGGCTTGTATTAGCGTTTCTCAGATACACATATTTTTTTAGTGTTTAAATCTATTTCTTATTTAGAGAAAATCAAGTATTGCTGAATATTTTAATTAATTAATCGAATACCGTAATTGATTTATATACAATTTCAATCCACTTCAATAATCCGGTAAATCTAACAAGCTTTATTTGGTACAAATAATGTCTACCTCCCCAGTATCGTATACCGAGTCACAATTGATAGTGACGTAATATTGCATAGACTTTAATTATTAATTGATAATATATCGTATCATCATTTTACTTTTTTTTCAAATATGACCAATATTTTCCAATTTATACTTACAAGTAAAATTTCATATTTTAAGTTGACAACAAATATTTACGCTGAATGAAACATCGATTACGAAGCAAAGAGTAGTAAATTGTATGTTTTTTGATCTAAGAAACAGTATAAGTTTGACATTTGACAAATATGACGAATTAATAAAAAATGTATGTAAACATAATGCAAAGTTAGGAATTCAGCAAAGAAAAGCGAGTGAATAAATTTTAGACTACAGTTGAAAGCTTAGATTGACGAAGCAAATTTGGTGGTCCGTTTAAATTTTTTCCATTCATTGAAGTTGATGTTGCTTTCAGGAATAAGGAATCTAGGAAAGATGCCTTCCCCGAACGTGACCTGAATCCTTTCAACTAAAAATATAAACCTCAGCAACAAATTTATTGAAGATATTTTTATTAAGTATTCTGCTATTCACTTGTGATATCGCATAATTTTGGTTACGAAAAACACTATTATTTTGGTATTTTCACAAATGAAATGAAATACTTCCAGGAACAGAAATATTGTAAAAAAAATGAAGAAGGTTTTTTCCTTATCTCAAATTTAAAATAAGTATTTTTTCAATTCAGAAACTGTCTATTAAGTTTTAAAAATGTTTAACATCCACGCTTACCAACATTATATAAATGAAGTATTAAAATACGTTCAATATTGTTTAAAAACGTCGTTGGAAATATGAAACACATGTCGTTTAAAATTGGAAATTTTCAAATAACATTTTCTACTATTGACGAATATTTCAAGTTTACCATACTATCGAAAGGCATGTAACCAAAGTACTATACAAGTACTGTACAAAAAATAGTATTTTCCAAGTTTGGTCATTTTTTAAAAAGCATATCGAATATTTATACCAAATTTATCATTTTATTTTCCCTACAATTTAAAATAATTTAAATTCACTTTAACAAATAAGAATTTGTTAATGCAAATAAGATATTAGTAAATCTAAAAATGTTAATTAAATATGAAAATCTCAGAATATCTTTGCCATTTTTGAATGGACTATTTTGGATAATTATCAAACATTAAGAACATTTTAAAGAAATATTAAGAAATCGATATGGCGTTAATTATTGAAGATTGAAAGATTATTGTTACAAATATATAATATAATTTTTCTAGTCCTTTGAGGCATCTCATATTAATATCAATTAGGTTTAATTGAAAACGGTAACAGATTTTCTATAGAAAATGATTAAAATCCTTCATTAAAAAAAATGAAAGGAAATTAAAACATTGAGAAAAGAGTAATTTAAAATGGAGTTTTGAAAACATTTAAGGAACGCCTTCTATGTATATATCGAGTCAATGAGATTTTCCAAGCGAAATTACATAAAGTAGCTACTTCAACTTAAATAACTTCGGTTACGAAAAATCCATTACAATAATATGATTAAAAGGAGTGCGGAAAATGTGGAATATTATTATCTATAAATACTAAAGCAAAATACGATATATTTTTGAAATAATAAAAAGGCCCATATAGAGGCATAATAATATCCCATAATGCGGTAAATACAAAAAATTTTCCATTTTCTTCGAAATGTAAAACTTGTTACTGAAAGTAAAAGCTTAATATTTATTGTGGATACCTTATGTACAATAATGACATTGAAAGTATAAATGGACTCCTAGATAAAATGACATCTTCGAGAACCTTTCCTTTGAAAGGTTTGTACCTTTCAAAGGAAAGGTTCTCGAAGATGTCATTTTATCTAGGAGTCCATTTATACTTTACTGATATTAAATTTCCGAATATTTACTGATATTAAATTTCCGAATATATTCGTTCAAAGCGAATTGAATACAATACTCTTATACAGCAATAAAATAAATTTGACAGCGGCGAATATATTCTTCTATAGTGGTTTTGACTGGATCATTTCATATTTCGTAATCCATAATCGTTTTTACAATATATTGTTGCGAGGAACGTTATGGGTAATCGAAAACGAAATTTGTGATATTAAAAACTTTTCCCGAAAGCTGCACTGCTTAGGTTTCGGACCTATTTTAGTGATATTTGTGGATGTAAATTAATTATGGCAATTACTACAATACAAGTAATTTTTGGGCATTGTTGTATTATATCTTTGTTATATCTTATACTTTTACTGAATTTCAATGATCAGAAGTAGTATTTCTTGATTTGCATTAAATACAAATTTCGAATGATTGTTACCGGATTAATATTAAGTTTCAATTTCTTTAGTAGAAATAATAAAATAAAACAAAGTCGGTTTAATTTTTGATCTCGGAAAGCAATTAATATACTATTATATGTTAACATTTCACTTATTATTATTTTCACACTTCATTGAAAATATACATTTCTTATGACAACTGGACAGACAGGCTTAGTTCTTGGTTATTCTTTCCTTTACTACATATTTCCGTTTATTTTCTCGTATAAAAGAGGTAGTGGAGGTAAATACTAAACACTGAACTATTTAGGTTTTAAATATGGAAATCGTTGACTGTAACCAATTATTATACGTATAATATTAAAAATAAACCAGGCAACCAAAAAACACGTGACTGTTAAATTAACCATTGAAAATACTTAATATATAAGCCATATTTCTCTTGCATTACATACCCTTTTGGACCAGACACTCAGTATGCTCCAGGAAATGTCTTACATATTCTATATATTTGTTACCACATTGAATTATTGTTAAAATTCGAGATTAACCATTTATAGTCAAAATGTCGTCGATCGGTACTTTCCGCAACAACAATTACTTTGATATGAGACTAAGCGTTTTTGAGTGTAATTAAATAATAGCAAAAACAAATTCCACAACATACATATATATATATATATATATATATATATAAATATATATATATATATATACACATATACATATTCACGTATAACGTTCAAATAATGACATTGATATACCAATGTCAGTCAGTAATATTTAAATATGACTCGTACAAATACAAATAATGTTTTACGATCTGTATGTAAATTAATTATATGCACTATAGTCTATTATAATTGTAACCTAGAAACACGACTAGGTCAGCATGAAAGAAAATAAATTGAAATGGAAGAAAGTGACAACGTATTATAATTTATCTTCGCGAGTGATAACATTTTCCTTTTCAAAATTCCTTTTCCGCTTTCTAATTTTTCAAACTAGTTTCTTTCCTTAGTGAAGAAAATTTTGTCACAAATTTATAAAAAACACATTCACAATTAAATTAAACTACGTGATGTAGTATTATTTCTACTTTCTTTAATTTCTTTACCACGACCAAGGTTTCGTTGTATGACTACATCACGTAGTTTCATTTAATTGTGAATAATGAATTTCTACAAAATTAACGCCAAATATATTCAATACAAAATACATTTTTATTACTACTTCTATGCATTACTGTGATATTTAGAATCTGTTTTATTTTGCCAAAAAATTTAAAATATTATGATTTACTTAACTAAGAGATACAATTTTCTGTTTGAGAATTGTCTATATTTGTAGGGTAAGAACATAAATTAGTTATTATGGAATTCAATTCGGTGTTTTCATTGAGAAAACAGAATCCGTTTCCTTTGAGCAACCTGAAGTGCGACCTCCAAGACAGCGTATCAAAAACAAAAATTTCATCTCTCTTCTTTAAAGGAATATATTTATTAGAATACATTTTATAACTTTTATAGGTGTGCGAATCTTCAAATCTTATATTTTATATCTTTAACAAAATCCTCTCAGGGGTTTTTTTTATATCAAAAGCTTAAAAAAATATGAATGAAAAGTAACTTATTATCGACACACTAAAGCAAATTATTTTTTAAAATGTTTACTACATCTTTTTAAAACAGCAATAATAAAATACAGTGCAGAAAGTTTAAGAAAATATACCAATTATTGAATTGAACTCTTTATTTATGGTCAGACAATAGGATATAATAAATTTTCCAATTTAAATAATAGTGACTTGGAACCGAGTACTTATTTCAATAATGGCAACACTTAATGAACAACTCTCTTCAAAAAATGAGCCCCAAAATACAAAAAAAAAATTAGGTAGATTCTATCAGGGACGCAACTGAGGTGAAGTACGTGAAACGTCTTGAGCGTACTTGTGGCTTTGCACCATGTTGTTTACGTCAACCGGAATTCCATTACTTGGCCCACGATGCCCTATTGTTCTGCATATCGTAACAGTCGTATCTCCATGTACGACAACCTTAGGGAAACGAGCCTCTCCCCGATCGGCGCTAGCTTTTGTAAATGGGTAAGGTAAGGAGTATATCTATATCCCTTGGTCCTACTCATAGTATTCGTCGACGTTTACATGCATCCAAGCAGTTGCGGCATAGTTTAAAGATCGCTGTATCCTTTCTTGGAAACGCTTCCTAGAAATCGCAACACGGCTGCAACTGCCAATTTCAAAAAAGGTTTTTGAACCACAAGCGGTCACTTACATCAACACTTTTGTCCAAACTCGTTCTCGATAAATACGGACTTGAACCGAGCTAAAGCCAAATGTCAGCCCCTACATTAATCCGGTGCAAGCATAATTTTCTCTAACGGGTGTAGCCTGGCCCCTTCTTGTGGATATCGAAGAGGTGGTCTCGTTCTCTGCCACCATTGCAGCCATAGTTACATCATATGGTGATGCTTAAGATTGCTTGAACCCGCGGCACTAGTAGATGGCTGTGGTTTCAACGCTTGGCTGAATATAACACGTTCCATGTGGAGACAAACACGTTCTGAGATCAAAGCGGATCGTTGAGGGTCGGAATCTCTCGCTCCTGCTTTCTAGCTCTAGCACGTCAGTTTTTTATGTTACCTACCGCAAGCGCCATAGAGCAGTCGTCAAATTTCTGCATAAAACAATTTTCTTAATTTCTACAGCTTTATTTCTAATTGTCATAAGTATGAATTTATGTATCACACCTATTATAACGTCGCGAGTAGTGTAAATAGACCAGTGACATATACGCTATCGGGTAATGGTTTCTACCCCCTAAATTAGGATATTAAAATAATACCGGTAATTGCTGTATTTCCAAAGTTATAAGCGATCTTGCCATAATATACTTCGTTACATATGGTTTTTCAAGTGATCCCCTCTGATCGAAATGAAAGATGTTTCTTGTCAAAATGTGAAAAAAACAAACACATGCAACCAAATATATTTGTAAACCTAATTCGTTACATAAATTAACATAAATGGATCAGAAATGATTATAAATACTGAACAGCCAAAATTAAAATGATATATTAAGGTATATTAGTAGAATTTAAGAGATCAAAAACCTACATCTTATTTAGCAAGCATTATTGTTTTTATTCATTTCAATAAAATATTTTTGAGCTTCGTCTAACGAGCCGGCGTGGCGCATCATTAGAAGGAAATGCGATAAGCGATACCGCCAAGCAACGCGGATATAACGAGAAGCAACGACTTCGCTTATTCGTTTATTGATCACTCGAAGAACGAAAAATTGTTTCATTTTTGCAAGCGTTTCTGAATAAAAATGGAACGATCGTAAAATTTCAAAATGTAATTTTTTTCATATCTGCAATAACTCGACACAAATTAATAACATACTTAATGCTTGCAAAGGACTTCTGTAACGTGTATTAAAAATAATCTGTTTTAATTCCTTCTCAACCGCTATTCACTTGAAATTGGAATAAATACGTGTATCACTTCGGTTATGAAATTTAAAACAGCCTTAGTACATGAAAATGTTCATCGGGTTAAGACGTTCATGAAAATTTAATAATAGTCGTTAAAAACTCCGTGAGCAACAGAGAAATACATCAGTAAAAACAGAATTAGGAACTTGTATATTAAATGCATATAACGTTGAATACGTATTAACTTGAAAATAAACTACATATCGTTTGTGTATCTAGATTATTGAATATTACACTTTGATTACATTTTAGTGCAGGTAAAGTAACAGCAGAAATCTTGTTTGAAAAAAAACAGCAGAAATTTTGTTTTAAAAATATTTCTATCAATTTATCTTTTATGACGAAATGAATATTGTTAAATATTTTCACATTTTTGAAGTAACAATAACCAAAATTTCAAATGAAGGAAGTTAATTAGGTTTCACTCAAAATAACAAGTATGTTTTGGCCATTAACTTACCTACAGATTAAATATTGAATAAACATTTTTGGGCTTTTACAAGTAATTATACTTTATTGAGTTTAAACAAAAATGGCTATCAAAACTATTGATTTTATGTAATACGAACATTTTTATTTCAAAATATGGAAATAAATAACCAGAACGTCCCTTCGATCCATTTTCCGAGGCAATCTCTGTTTAATTTATGAATATGGCAGTGATGAATTTTATCGTATTATTCCAAAATTCTTCGGTTACTTAATGACATTCGAAATTAAATATACTCATATATCATATATCCTCAACAGAATTACAGTTTTCTTGACAATTTTATCTTCATTTATTAATTTTAAAAAATTCTCTTCATATTTTGAGAATGATTATGAATGGCGTGTAATTGTGCCCCAAACAACAGTTTATTTATAGTTGCTAGTTAACACTAGAAGTTAGACTTAAGTTTTAGGAGGCTAGAAAAAAGTTATCAAGACTTACAAGTCACAACCCTTTCTAAAAAGGTCAGAATTCCTATGGCTGCTTCGAAATGCGGTGAAATTGCCAAACAAGAAAATTTATTTTGGAGAATACTTGTCATCGATGAATAATGGTATGAAAATTTATGGGCTTTTACAAAAAATAATTATTTTATGAGAATTATAGGATGAATAAAAGAAGATGAGAAATTATAGGGTGAATAATGGTATAATTGAAAGAAAATGTCATTTACTGTGATTTACCCTTTTTTAGAAAAAAATATTCTTCAAAATTTCATAGGTTAAGATAAATGAAATAAATAAATGTGGAGAAAATTCATAAAAACGATACAGATTACGGAGAAAATAGGACACAAGAGAACCAATAACTTTTGCGATTCCAGTTGGACTTAATATTCTGAATATTTACATATATTCGTTTCTCTTTCATAGATTGAGAAGATGGAAATTTAAAGAGACAAAAAGATAGAAATTTCAATTCAATTTCATTCGATAAGTTTCTTCAGTAATTTTTAAAATGAAAATTATTACCTCAATCACAGTTAGAATGTGAATCGGAATTAATCACCACCTTATTGTAAACACGTGTAACATAAGATTGATATTTTACAATTTGTTCGAACCAAGAAGATGACAATCAAAAAGTAACGCGATATTTGGATACCATAAGGTTATGTATTAAAAGTTTTGAATTATAGGCCGGTTTCGGGTGCCAATAATGATGCTTTCGCTACAATTTATAGTATAAATTAGTAATAGGTTGGTTCATTTATTCATCGTGAAGTTCAACATATATATGTATATATATATATATATATATATATATATATATATATATATATATATATATATATACAGATACAAGATAACTAGTTATTATGTGAGCGACCTCTTTAATTTAATAAGTATATTAGACACTAACTATTAACTTCATATTATGAGTGAGAATGAAAGAACATGAAAATTGTAAAAATTAAAAAGTCATTTAATTTAAATTGATAAATAATTGAATTATTAACGTAGTCATGAGGGATCCGGGGAAAGGATCCCGGAAGTAGGATAATAATATGAAATTAAAATAGGAAGTGTCTTTTTGGGCGACTTTGTTTTATATTTTTAACGAATTTACAAATAGAACTTCCACATAAATCATAAATCCTTTTAAGTTATTTAAATCTTCTTTGTTTAGACTCGAATTGCACATATTTCCATCGCCTAATAAGAGTTGCAAGGATTTCTTCAAAATGAACTTTGTTTTCTGATTATTTGTAAATGTGGAATTCTCTTGAGCGTGTGTCTTGTTGAAAACACCATTATTGCTTTCCTTTATTTAAAACTGTAAACTGTTACTTAAATGAATCATAATTATCTTTGTAAGAGCTAAAATTATATTGAAATCTCCATGCGTATATTTAATTAAAACCTTATTCTATTATATAAATACCCTATTTAGAATAATTATCGTCTTTCATGAGCATCTATAATTTATTATAGTTGCTTGTAAAATGAAGCAAAGACATTTTCCAATCACTTTAAAATAACATCAAATACTGTAAAACGGATTGATTAAGCTCATATGCTAAGCAGGATTGATTTAAGAAAATACCAAAAATAACAATCGAAAAAAGGTTCACACTTATGCAAAAATGACATGTCTTTTATGATTGAATATGCCGTACAGTTTCGCAAAACTAACACTGAATATGTTAATATAAAGTGGATATCACCTTCTATAAATACGTTTTTGAAGGCGAATGAAGTTAGTATATTTAAATTCTTATTCAAGGCCACGATTTTACTGAAATTGTACATCTAGTAACAAATTTTTAGCATCTCTGTTATATGCATGGCTGCTAAATTACTTTCCCTAACCTAACCTAACCTAACCTAACCTAACCTAACCTGTAAAGAGTTAGTCATATTCAGCAAGACGTAGATTAAATACAACATTAACTTTTTTCTATTTCGTTTCTATCGTAATGTGAGCAAATAAGATTAGGTTGAGAATCTTTCATAACTCTAGAAGAATAAGTTTCGCCCACAACATTGAGCTAGTAATGTGATATTTGCTAACCAATTTCAGATTATACAATAAAAAGAATTTCTATTTAAAGACTAACCTTGTGCGTCATTGAAAATATTCTCGGTACAAACAAATCTATTTCACATATTTATATTATGTTAAAGTATGTTACCATATTTTACTCGGTCAAAAATTTCTGCGAAAAGAAAGAAATATCAGTACATTTTTTTTGTGGGAGGAATTATTATTTGGCTTAATCCTTAAAAGATGCAACTAAAAATAGCCTTTAGAAATAAGAATTTAGCGTCGAGTTGTGAATCATAAGCAGAACGTGGAATGTTGCATCATTAGCATAACGCTGGCATTTTGTAGCATTAACAGATAACATCACATACCTTTATAATGTAATAAACTACACAACATTTTTTAATTCCCCGATTATGAACTTTGAAAATTAAAGCAACTTATATTTGTTGAATAAAATATGCTCCTGTTAAAAAGTAAAGAGAGTAAGAAAAATAATAACGGAAAATTGACAAGAATTATATTTGAGTAGGTATACGGGTAAACTTACCTATTTAATTTGTTTGAGGAATTTCAATTATATATATTTGAAATATAATATGCTCCGGTTAAAACTAAAGAGAGTAAGAAAAATAATAACGGAAAATTGACAAGAATTATATTTGAGTAGGTATACGGGTAAAGTTACCTATTTAATTTGTTTGAGGAATTTCAAATATATATTTTTGAAATATAATATGTTCCTGTTAAAACTAAAGAGAGTAAACAAAATAATAACGGAAAATTGACAAGTATTATATTTGAGTAGGTATACGGGTAAAGTTACCTATTAAATTTGTTTGAGGAATTTCAAATATATATTTTTGAAATATAATATGCTCCTGTTAAAACTAAAGAGAGTAAGAAAAATAATAACGGAAAATTGACAAGAATTATGTTTGAGTAGGTATACAGGTAAAATTACCTATTTAATTTGTTTGAAGAATTTCAATTATATATTATTGAAATATAATATGCTTCTGTTAAAACTAAAGAGAATAAGAAAAATAATAATGGAAAATTGACAAGAATTATATTTGAGTAGGTATGCAGGTAAAATTACCTATTTAATTTGTTTGAGGAATTTCAGTTATATATTATTGAAACATAATATGCTTCTGTTAAAACTAAAGAGAGTAAGAAAAATAAAAACGGAAAATTGACAAGAATTATATTTGAGTAGGTATACAGGTAAAATTACCTATTTAATTTGTTTGAGGAATTTCAATTATATATTATTGAAATATAATATGCTTCTGTTAAAACTAAAGAGAGTAAGAAAAATGATAACGGAAAATTGACAAGAATTATATTTGAGTAGGTATACAGGTAAAATTACCTATTTAATTTGTTTGAGGAATTTCAATTATATATTATTGAAATAAAATATGCTTCTGTTAAACTAAAGATAGTAAGAAAAATAATAACGGAAAATTGGCAAGAATTATATTTGAATAGGTATACAGGTAAAATTACCTATTTAATTTGTATGAGGAATTTCAATTATATATTATTGAAATATAATATGCTTCTGTTAAAAATAAAGAGAGTAAGAAAAATAATAACGGAAAATGGACAAGAATTTTATTTGAGTAGGTATACGGGTAAAATTACCTATTTAATTTGTTTGAGGAATTTTAATTCTATATTTTTGAAGTATAATATGCTCCTGTTGAAACTAAATAAAGAGAAGAAGAAATGACTGAAAATTGAAAAAGATTATATTTAACTAGTAGTACGGATAATGTTGTCTGTTTTATACATCTGAGGGATTTCATCAATATATTTGTGGAATTTAATATGCTTCTGGTGAAACTAAAAAGTGGAAGAAAAATAATGATATAAACTAGCGAGTCTAGCTTCTTAAATGTAATCAAACCATGGCTTGGAGATTCGACCTTGTGATCTTTTCTTTTCAATTTTGTTCACTAAGAATCTTTTTGAATTTTTGAAATGTTGGACCAACTGGAAAATTACTAATTAAAACTATCAAATCCGATGACAAATATGTTGTAATATTAATTGTAGTGGCATGCATTTCTTCACTGGATTAGACAATCTTGTATTTAAACAAGAACTACTAAATAGCCCTGAATACGATATGATTATGGACGAATTAGTAGCGACGTAATTTTTTTTACAATATTCACAAGATTTACAAAAGTAACAAAATTAAATTCGATATGATTATGGACGAATTAGTAGCGACGTAATTTTATTTACAATATTCGCAAGTTTTGCACAAGTAATAAAATTATACTAGATAATGTATTTAAATGGTGAAAAATTACATCCATATTTCCAAACAGTTCAATGAAAACACTGTATCCTTAAATGTTTAAATTTTCATATGAAAATACTTGTGTGTGGAAACTTCGTAGTGGAGTTTCGTACATATTTATGCACGTATTTACAAAACCCCGCCGCACCAGAATCTATATTTACTAGTCATAAAAGCCGCTTGTTGGTGTGCAACAAATTTATAGGCTATTCACAAAATCTTGATTGCTATAAATTTGTCGCAATTGTAACTAAAGTGAATATATGTATTTATATATTATTTATTTAGTAACCAAAATTATATCTATATTTACTAGTCATAAAAGCCGCTTGTTGGTGTGCAACAAATTTATAGGCTATTCACAAAATATTGATTTGCTATTTGTCGCAATTGTAACTAAAGTTAATATATGTATTTATATATTATTTATTTAGTAACCAAAATTATATCTATATTTACTAGTCATAAAAGCCGCTTGTTGGTGTGCAACAAATTTATAGGCTATTCACAAAATATTGATTTGCTATAAATTTGTCGCAATTGTAACTAAAATGAATATAGGTATTTATACATTATTTATTTAGTAACCAAAATTATATATATAGTAACAAAAACAAAAATAATATTAGTACCATTTTTATTTTTAATTCAGATTTCGTTCATTAACCAGGTAAGCTAACCAGAAAGATATTCTAACGATTTTCTCTTCCATATGCGGCTTTATCGAGGCAGTAGCTAGTTACAACGTTGATCGTCTTTAATCAACTAATACCATAAAAGAAAAAATAATAGAATGTATGTAGAGGAAATATTTTGAGACTCATTTAAATATTTCTTACATATCATCTTATATTTGGTGTTGATTTTGTAGAAATTGATTATTGACAATTAAATGAAACTACGTGATGTAGTATTACTTCTACTTTCTTTAAGTTCTTTACCACGACCTAGGTTTCGTTGTATTACAACATCTTCAGGTGGGCTATTAGCCGGATTCTGGGTTTTGGCTTTTCGTTTTTTTAATTTTATTTAATTGCTTTTTTGTTTTGTTTTTTATGATGATACTGACATCATTTCTAATTTTATAGTCTAAAGTATCAAATTTCTTCCTTCGCCTAGGTGGTGATGGCTTTTGCTGTTGCTTTGTGGGCTGCTCGAGGTGTTGCACTAGTCTTGATGTTCACGTGACTCCGTGTAAGATTACACTTTACGCACGATTTATTGAACCAAATGCTTTAATATATTACATGGTATTGCCAATTATTAAAAATCACGAACAATACTAATTAATAAATGTACCATGTGTCTCATGATGTATTTCCTTTCTCATCATTATATGTTCGATGTTATG
The DNA here is from genome assembly GCA_039881145.1 of Druceiella hillmani. Classification (NCBI taxonomy): domain Eukaryota; kingdom Metazoa; phylum Arthropoda; class Insecta; order Lepidoptera; family Hepialidae; genus Druceiella; species Druceiella hillmani. The sequence continues at coordinate 14,477,770 of JAYKKI010000014.1, read as the reverse complement.
TTCTACTCAAAAACGAGTAGAGTTTGCGTCGTTTTCCCACAAAGACATACTTGATGAGACGTGAAATTTTATATTTTAAGTTAAATTTCTGTACCAAACTTCAGTTTCAAAACACTTTGTAACGTATTTGTCTTTGTTTTTGTAAAATGAAAGCTTTTTATTTAATATTTACTTTAGTTAACTAAGCAATCCTTAGCAGCGGTTTTTTTCATTTTTTATTTCGAAAATGTAAACTATAAGAATAAACGGCTATAAAAGTACCGGGGCCTCGCCTAACGAACTTTTATTCTGATCATCATTAGTTTTTCGCCCTTAATATTAATGGAACGTGATGAATGATCTCTTAATTTCATTGATCTCCAATGTCAAGGATCCACCAATTCTGAAAATATGCAGTTAAGATAAAATTTCATGAAATATGATTCCATTTTATCTTTCCAGAATTGGTCATCCTTTGCCATTAATTTGTACTTCAATTTATTAGTGTCAATTCAGACCGCAAACAGGCAGACGTGTGGCGAAATTGTCCTTATATTGGATGAAACCACGAAATTTTAATAGATGTAAAATTTACCACAATCGTATTTCCTAAACAATTTTCTTTTTTTATTATTTCATCTACATGTAAAGTAAAATTTGATAATATGTACTTAATTTCTACCATGCCGTCTGCACATCGGTCTGCGAATTTATCCCTTTTTTTCCTTTTTTATCACCCGTAATACTGACAAACATTTTAAATTAATGATTCAAATATTGAATATATTTGGCGTTAATTTTGTAGAAATTCATTATTCACAATTAAATGAAACTACGTAATGTAGTATTATTTCTACTTTCTTCAATATCTTTACCACGATCTAGGTTTCTTTGTATTACAACATCTTCAGGTGGGATATTAGCAAAGATCTCTTCAATCTTTGCTAATATCCCACCTGAAGATATTGTAATACAACGAAACCTAGGTCGTGGTAAATAAATTAAAGAAAGCAGAAATAATACTACATCACGTAGTTTCATTTAATTGTGATTAATTATTCAAATAAAATAGTTTCCACATTTCAAATCGTACTTTGCATTTTTGGCTATTTTTTTTATTTCCGAGTGCTATGGCAATAAATTTGATGTCCTTTTTATGTTTCTCAACAGAAGTCAGTCATGTCAGTCGTGGCTTCTTTTTTTGTATTCAAAATAAAATAACGAAATTCATCATCGTTAACTTTCGTATCGATTATGAGTTTTTTTTAAATGTTTTTAGTCTATTTATTAATATATTTCCCCTCTTTGATATTATTGTCATGACTGATTTAATATTTTACACTATTTTTATAGCAAAAAGAGAAAACAAATCATTTTAATATGTTCACAAAGTTATATATAAATAAATCAAAACATAATGAACATCGATTGATTAGAAATATAATTGAAATAATTCTGAACAAAATGTTTGATTGTGTATTAATTCATATTAGAATCACATTTAGAAATACGTAGGAAAATATATGTACAAATCTTCCTATAATTAAGATAAGGGCAAGTCTCTTTAAAGAGATATACAAATCGGCGGAGGGGAGCACTTAATTCGCAGAAATAAGCCAGTTCAAAAAAAAATGCATTTTTAAACTCATTTTCAAAAGTTCTCATTGTTATAAAACGAATTTGCAAAAGTAATCAAGTTAAAGGACTTGCCCAATGCGTGTGTTATATTGCAGATAAAATCACTGGAGTCGGTTTCGTCTTTTAAACCTAAATAAATAGAAAAAAAATTATTGTAAATTGACTAAACGTACATTTTTAGCCTTTTTTGGTTGAGTAAGAATATATAGCTTTAATGAAGGAACGATTACAAAATAAGACATATTGTTGCATGTGGAAAGTTTTAAAGTTGAAAAAAAAACATCTACTATACAAGAGACTTTTTCTTTTGAAACGATAGGCAGAAATAGGAAAGGAATATAACGAATTATGAAAAAGTTTTTAGGACTAGCGTGGTATCAATTGAATTTTAGTGGGAGTGCAGCGACAGTGGCGGGAAAGATACAAATAATATAACACTTTCTTGGAATAGGTAAGAAATATTATATTTATAATATTTCCATGTATACGTAATTAATAAATAATACTAGTTTCATTAGCGTTAATACCAAATGTTTAATTTGTCTAAGTGTAGACGTTTTGAAATACCAAGGCTCGTATTGGCTTTTCTCAGATACCCGAATTATTTCCTATTTAAAGCAAACTTTGTTACCGCGAATATTTTAGATAATGAATACATTAATTGAATTGTATATAAATTCCATTCACTTCAATATTCTGGTAAATGTAAACCTTTACATGGTACTCAAACAATCATTATGTGCCTCTTCCTTACCGTCTTAAATACAGATTAACCATTTATAACAATTTGATATTATGTGAGCTATAATTATTATTTCGTAAAATTCATCGTTTTATCATTTTCTATTTTTGTTTTTAAATTTACACCCACGGGTAAAATTTTTAATTTGAGATTGTGAAAAAATATTTAAGTTAAATGTAATATCGGTTAAAAAGCATCGTTATAGTGGAATGTCAAAATATATTTTGGTTAAGAAGTAGTACATGCGAACAACGTAAGATATATACCGAATTAATATAAAATATGTGTAATGTGAGAAAAGTTATGTATTCAGCAAAGACACGAGCGAGTGAATAAATTTTAGATAATACTTCAAAGAATAGATCGTATCTCGCATTAGACTTAAATTATTTCCGCAATTCACCTGACCTT